>JAKSZT010054523.1:601859-684218 GCA_026826555.1 Tolypeutes matacus
GACAATGGACCAGCCATGGCGCATGAAACCCAGCACACTTCTCTGACACCCACAGGGCTGCAGCTGTACCTTCTCCAGAGAGGTCTGGAGCCCTTCAACTTTCAAGTTTGCCTTTCCTTGGATATTCTCCCTCTGCCCCTGGGGTACCCTGTAAGGTTTTCTTACATCTTACAGTTACTCTTGTATGATAGCTTAATACTTTTTATATTAAAATTCTCCTCTTGAAATCACTATTGGTTTAATGCAGAAATCAACATTTAATTAGCACCTACTGTGTTCCCTGAAATTTACATATGCGGTGCCACTTGAGGTGTAGCATAGTGGGTAAAAACACGGGCTTTGGAAGAAGATCTGTATTACAATTCCGGCTCCACCACTTCCTGTCTCCGTGGCGACTGAGTCGACAATGCTGTGACACACTGCCCAGGTCCTCCTCCAGATGTTCTCATTCACTCCGCTGCTAACAGCGCTGGCTGCTGACGGCTCCTGGCTCTGTTTCCCTGGAGACCGTTGTCTATGGGAAGGAAGCTGCCTCACCCAGTTACAACCAACGACTGATGAGAGTGGAAAGGCCTGGTCTCCCTCGCCTCATTTGGTGCATCTCAGTTTCGAAGCTCCCTGTGGGGTCTGAGGTTGCAGTTGCAACTGCATCAAATTTCAACTTCTCCTTCTGCCAAATCCTGCTTCTCTTTGCTCCTTCACAGGGATTGTTCTTGAGAGCCTTCGCCAATAAACTCCTGCTTGCCAATCTCAGAGTCTCAGAGCATGTTTTCCAGTAACAACTTAATATTGCAGTAGTAAGTTATTGAACTGCTCTGAAATTCTATTCTTTCACCTGTAAAGGGGAGATGATAATTGCAACCATGTCAAAAATTATTGTGTTAATTGAGATAATGCATGCAAAGTGCTTGGCAAAATACCTGATATCCACTTGGCACTCAAGTGGATGAAAATAATTATTAAAATAATTATAAATAATTATAAAATAATTAGCCCTCTGGCTGATGCTCCAGGTTTCTGTTTCTTGTGTTGCTTAATAGTATCTGCAGGAAGGGCAGCTGGGCCTTAGTTCTGGTTTTCTTCCAAGGGATTGGGTGGCCTTCAGAAGACACCTGCTTTTCAGGCCTCAGATACTTCTTAAGAAGGAGGAGGAGAATGGGAGTCAGAAAATGTAACGTAGACCCCAGAGCATCGCTCCTCAAGTGGGTTACACAAGACACTGATTCTGTGGGATGTTGTCTCAGTGTCTTAGGGCTGCCTAACAAAGTACCACAAACAGGGTGGCTTAAAACAAAAGAAATTACTGTCTCACAGTTCTGGAGGCTAGAAGTCTAAAATCAAAGTCTTTGAAGGACCAGGCTCTCCCTGAAGTCTATAGGGACGAAACTACTCCATGCTACTCTCCCAGCTTCTGGAGGCAACGGGAAATCCTTGGGGTTCCTGGATTGGTGTATAACTCAGTCTCTGCCTCCATCGTGTCATGGCCATCTTCTCTCTGTGTGTGTCTGTCTGTCCCTCCTCTCCTCTTCTTATAAGTACATCTGTCATGTTGGATTAAGAGCCCACTCCATCCCAGTATGACCTCATTTTTGCTTAATTAATTCCATTTACAATGACCCTATTTCCAAATAAGACAACATCCACAGATATCAGGGGTTAGGACTTCAACACATTTTTTGAGGAGCTAAAACTCACCCATAACAAATAGTAAGAATAATGAGAAAAAAAAAATTTTGTAGTCAGATGACCTTGATAAATGCTGGATCAAACACAGCAAAAAAATCTCTTTACTGAAGGACTTTTCAGTGCCTTCCAAATAATTATTTACTTAAAATCTCTAAGAGGGAAATATTTTATGCCAAATCCCCCCAAATTATTTATATACTGACTGTACCCCTTTGAAGTTTGTGTGGGTTACACAGTCAATTTCAGAAATGTGACAACAGTAGCCATGTCTATTTTGTTCTTCCCCCAAACCTTATATATCTTGAGCACTGCCTGGTATGAGCAGGAGCTCAATGAATAGTTTTTAAATGAATGAATGAAAACAACGCCTTATGCACATACGGAACTCAAAACATGTTCTCTGTGTTAAATATAATTTATTCCCTGGAGTAGCTTTCCAATGTATGTTCTATCATTAGTGATTTTATGTGGCCTCTCCCTAACTATATGAAATGCAATAAACATTAATTCTCAACTAGACAGAGTTTCAAGGAAGGGGCACAGTCTAGTGCCCAGCTGTAAAGTGAGGTTACTGTGGGCAAGGTAAGTCAGTCAACACAGGTAAAGCAAGTGGAACGATGCCCGGTGTTGAAACAGAGACCAAGCAGAGAGAGGGGGCAGAGAGGAGATTGAGCGGTTATCCTGTCTGATGACTCTCCAGTTTCTACTTCTTCACAATGCTCATATGGATTGCATTTGGGTTCCTTGACATAGCCCTATGTCCTTAGAGCAAATCCCCCTTGACTGGACCCAGACAACCACCAGCAAAGTCCTGGGCAGTGTTGACTGAGAAGAGCCATTCTCTTCCCCATGTTCCTCAAGGCCTCTGCCCCTCTGTGCATCTGCTCCATTTGCTTCTGTACAGCATCTTTCGGAATTGAATCATGTACCCCAACAAAAGACAAGTTCTTCACCTTAATCCACATTCCTGTGGGTATGAACTCACTTGTAAATAGAACCTTTGGAGGATGTTATTATTAAAGTGTGGCCAACCTGAAGCAGGGTGGGCCTTAATTGGTATTCCTGGAGGTCTTATAATGAGAGGAAATTCAGACACAGAGAAGTTGCAGAAAGCCACAGGAAGAGTCCAAGGCCATTGCAACGTGAAGGAACCCCAAAGATCGCAGGGAGCCAGCGCCAGCCTCCGAGGGAAAGCATGGCCTTGCCGATGCCTCTGAGACAGTCAGTAAATAAAGCCTCTGTTTAAGCCAATCCGTTGTGTGGTATTCGCCATAGCAACCCTGGCAAATAACGTCATGCATCCTCCTCTCACTCGCTTCACATGTGCTTTAGTGACGGCCCCTTGGCCTTTCTGCTCTAGCCTCTCAGCTCTCTAACATTCACGATTCCCCACTTTCAAAGTGCCAGAAATGGCCTTGCTTGGCCCAGCTCGCTTTTGATCCAGGACGCACAGCTCATGGGTGTTCAGGCAATGGGTGGGTTGCTCTGGAATCAGGTTGCATTACTGGCCCAATCAGACCCATTTGAGGGTCTTCAGGGCTGGCAGATTTCCTGAGTGGGGGGACATGAGCAGCCACGTCAACTCTTGCTTTGATTCTTGGGAAGACCAGGGGAGGAGGGTGGACCTAAAAGGAATTGAGCACTTAGCACCACAATTTGTCATGTTGTCTTCTCAGTCCAGAATTACTAAGGCCCTATTGGTCTATAACAAACCACCCAGGCAGTTAGTGGAGTAAAACAAAAGCATTTATTGTTTTAGGCTCATGAGTCTGCAGGTCAGCTGCAAAGGTCTCTAGCCTGGGCCAGGCTTGGCTGCTCTTGGCTGGACTTGCTCAGTCTCTCGGGTCAGCAGGCAGGTCAGCTGAGGGCTCCTGATCAAAGATGGCCTTTCTCACAGTTTGGCAATAGGTTGGATGTCAGCCATGGTGGGTGGGGGGGCACCTGAGCCACGGGTTTCTCATCTTTCAGCAGGCTGGCCTCGGTTTGTCCACACAGCAGCTTCAAAGGCCCTGAGCTAGCTCCAGCTCACAGCTCTCTCCTTTGAATCCTCTTTTTTCCTTTTATTGTGGTAACATATAACACAGATGTTATTTTCAAATACACCCTTTACTGGTATTAATTACATTCATAATGTTGTGCTACCATCACCACAATCCATTATCAAGACATTTTCCATGAGCCCAAACAGAAACTCTGCACCTTTAAACAAACACACCTTCTTCCTTCTCGCCCCTGGCCTCTGGCAACCTCTAGAATAATTTCTGTCTCGATGAATTTGCTTATTCGTATATTTCACTAAGTGGCTTCATATATTTGTCCTTTTACTTCTTTCTTGCAACATGATGCTTTCAAAGTTCATCATGGCGTAGCATGTATCAGAACTCACTACTTTTTATAGCTGAATAATAGTCTATGGTATGCACATAACACACTGGGCTTACCCAGTCATCCACTGATGGACACTTGGATTACTTCCACCTTTTGGCTATTGTGAATAATATTGCTATATGGACGTTCAAGTACAAGTTCTCTTAACCTAACTTGCTGCTCTTTCCACCCTTCGGCTTGAGGGGCCTTTCTTTTCTTCTGACCCCCTCAAGAGTGTTGACCACATATACCTCTCCCTGGGTTGCCAGATTAAGCAAATAAAAAAATACAGAATGTCCAGTTCGATTTGAATTTTAAATTAACAATTTTTTTAGTGTATGTCCCAGATAGTACATGACCATACTTATACTGAAAGATTATTTGCTGTTTATCTAAAATTCAAATTGAACTGGGCACCCTGTATTTGATCTGGCACCCCTAATCTCCAGCAACCCCTCCTTAGCCCAGCCTGCAGGGATGGCAGGGAGGCGACCTGCTTCTAGGATGCATCAATGACGCTCTGCAACCAGCAGGGGGCAGGAATAGACTTTGAGGATGGGCCAGTGTGGGGGGCTCAACATCTTTTTCTCTCACTCCCTCTCCCCATACAGATGATGTGTGAATAAAATAGGCTGAGGGCTCCTGTCATATGGGGGATCCCAGTTACTCTGGGAGACTTTATTACCCTCAAACATGAAGCCCACCGAGGCAACACCATAGACTCATACGATTGAGTGTTGCCTCGCTAATTTTACCTTGTTTGGTGCTGAGGTCAATGGACTGGGCAGAACTTTGGGGGAAGAGCATTTTTACTTTCATGGGCAGCTAGGGCACACACCACATGGGGCACTGGGACAAACACATTCCCTTTCAATCTGTCCTCTGGTCACATCCCAACTCCATACCTCCTCACCGTCATCTCAAACTGGCTTTCTGTCTTGAACCATCTTACTGGTAAGATCCAAAATTTGGACTTATGCTTTGAGGGAAAGAGGCTCTTTGGGTCTCAGGCATATGTCAGGGGATCTAGCCCAGCTGACTAATGTCATAACCAACAATATAATGAACCTTGGACTCCCATTCTCCTGTGCACCTTGTTCAAACATCACCATCATGAAATCCTTGAGGTGACTTAGCGTAGGACATGGATGTTTCCAGATCCCTGACTTATTACAATATTCATAGCACTCTGGTTTCTAGCACATCAGTGAATAATGACAAAATAAAAACCGTATTCCACAAGGCTTAAAGGTCCAGAAAAGAGATAACATCTCACACAATGCTGTTGCCACTGGAGATTACAGATGAGTGTTGGGGGGTTATCACAGCTGACACAGGGAGTATAGCTTGGGGTTCTGTTTGCTGTATTAAGAATACATCTGGGGGTGGATATGGCTCAACTGGTTGGGTGTCTGTCTCCCATATGGAGGGACCTGGGTTGGATCCCCGGGACCTCCTGGTAAAAAAAAAAAAAAAAGAATACATCTGAGTGATGCAGCAAGATGATGGTGCAACAAAGAGAGTCTCAGGGGATAGTCATGGCAAGACGCAACAGAAACCAGGAACTGAGGCAGTACAAGTGACAGGGTACCTCTCTCCTACATTGGAGGTACCCAGGATCAAATCCCGATGAAGCCTAGAGGAGAAAAATGAGAAGAGAAGACAAAAAGAAACAGACACAGAAGATCACACAGTGAATGGACACAGACAGCAAACAGCAGGAGTTGGGGGTGGGGGGAGAAAAATACATCTGATTTCTGACTATGACAGAGAAGCTGGTATCAGAATAATCATTCGTCAAGAAAACTATGAAAGCTGAAGAAACAGAAAATATAGCTGACTGAGGATACCGGAGAGCAATGGAGAGAATGAAGCAATGACTTGAGGATGGTGAGAAGATTCTGGAGAGAAGGGAAATGCATTGTGGCAAGGCTTATAATTGCTGCCACTTTTGCACTTTGGGACTTATGCTGATTTTCACAATATGGCATAGAGGTGGGCAGAAAGCAGAAGCTTAGAACCTATAACAATGTCCCTGGGTTGGGAAACAAAAATTGGAGTTCAGGGCCAACAAATTGGACATGAGGGCCCAGAGAGAAGGGAACCACAAAGAAGTGAATCCAATATTCTGCATGTGGTTTTCCTTCAAGGAATTTTCTGACTCCTAAGTGCAGAACATATGGGATGAGGCATTGAGTATACAAGCAAAAGTTACCTCCCGAAAGAGCAGGGACTTTAGAAGTCTCACAGTACTGAGGAAGCAAAATTAAGGTTTGAACCTTCCAGAGGTGAGGGGCCCTGGTAAACAGCTCAGGCTTTCAGTCGAGAACTCCTAAAGCCTACATTACAGGGCTAAGGCCAAAAAGGAATAAACAAGACCTCCAAAAGATTTAAATGCAACCTTGGCTGTATCAAGGTAATCTTTTTGTACTCTTCCTGCCTACCAGAAGAAAATCAAATCTATTCTTAGAGAAGAAAATATTATCCAAAGTCACATAATTTTTATGCATGTTGTCTGGCATTCAATAAAAAAACTACCAGGCTTACCAGGAAACAGGAAAAATGACTGAAAACAAAGAGAAAAATAGACAATAATGATTCAATTAAAACATACTGAAGTTATCAAACAGATTTAAAATAATGATTATTATGTTTAATAAAATAGATTTAAAGTATGCAAAGAAATTAAATCTACAAAAATAATCAAATGAAAATGCTAGTAAAAAAAAGAAAATTACTGAAATTAAGAATTCAAGTAACATGTTTAAACAACAGATAAAACATAGCAGAAGAGAGTGGAAATGGAAGGAGAAAATTGCCAGATTGAGCACAGAGGAAAAACAAACAAACAAACAAACAGAAAATACAGAAAAGATCATAAGAGAACAATGGGACATGAGGAAAACATCAAATGTATGTATAATTACCATCTCAGAAAAGGAAGAGAAAATGGAATAGAAGCAATTTTTAAAGGAATAGTGTCTGTGAATTTTCTAAATCAGATATCAAGTCACATATTCAAGAAGTTATATGAACCCCAAAGCAGGATTAATGCATGAAAAACTGCACCTAGAGACATAATTTAAAAACTGGTGGAAACCAAAGACAAAGAGAAAAATGTTAAAGTCACAAGAAGAAAAAGGATTATTCACACCTTCCAAGGATAACAAAAAGAATTATAGATGACTTTTGAATTAAAACTGTGAAAGTCAAAACATAATGGAATGACATCTTTCCAGTGCTGAAAAAAAGCATCTGCCCATTTAAAATCCAGTGAAAATATCCTTCCAGAATGAAAGCAGATTAAAAATGTTTTCAGATGAGTCAGTCTGGGTTTGATCATAAAAACAGAACTGCTGCAAATATTTTTTGTAATAAAGGGTTCTGGGAAGCGGCTGTGGCTCAATCAGTGGGGCTCCCGTTTACCATATGGGAGGCCCCGGGTTCGGTTCCCGGGGCCTCCTGGTGGGGGCGGGCCCGCCCGCGCGGCGTGGTTGGCTGACCCGGCGAGCACAGGCAGCGAGGGGGGGATAAATGAATAAATAAATAAAATCTTAAAAAAATAAAATAAAATAAAGGGTTCTAATATAGGAACTATGGCTTACCTGAGTGTGGATCATGAAAAAGAACACATTTATCTATAAATCATAGATTTTCATTTCTTGGTGTAGAGTAAACTAGTATTTTTCCTTCTATTTGATATAAATATATCTGGAAAATTAGATGTGCATTTCTTTTCATCTATATAAGCAATGAAGAATGGACCTAGGGAATAGTGAGAAAGCCATCTAATTTTGGAAAAGAAATTAAGAAGTGTCCCAAGAACTGGAAGAACTGTTCAGCACCAGTGACCAAATCTAATAACCTTGTAGAGAGAGCGTGCCACAGTGTGCTTCAATAGTCAAATGTCAAGAGCAGAGACTGACTGCGTAGACTTGGATCCCTCTCTCCTGGGAGATGATGTTTCTGAGGGTCTGATTATAATAAAAGGTAGTGAGGTGCACTAACGTATCAGACATAGGACCAGTTAGGAGAACCATCTGAGGAGGAATTAAAGGTGGCGAAGGGATGGTCAGAGTTCCCAAAGAGTCATTGCATCTTGACCAGGCTGGAGTTGGTTACTTTGCTCCCTCGAGATGAGAAACAAGGGCTCCCAATTGGGAATAAGATGAAAGTGGTCCTTTTGCTATGTTGTCCTAGGAAAGGCAGCTGGCTACACGTGGGATGCCTGGAAACTGTCCTTTTGTTGGATCTACTTTGGTATCTTGTAGCCGCATGCTGCTTGGCTCAGTGTTACTAGCTGAGGTCTGGGTTCATGGGCAAGTAAAAGATAGAGGCTTTAATTTTTAAACTTTCAGCTCTGTTTCTGGCTAGGACAGAGGGAGCAGAAATTTTATGACAATTTTCATGGTTTCTGTGAGACACGTGGAGCCTTGAGGTAGTGATGACAGAGACCAGTGGTCCCAATGAGATTTTCACAACAAAGTCCTGTGAAAATATCATGAAGCCTGTATCTGGGCAGGAGTTCTGTCCCAACTTAAATGCAACATTTAGAATCAACTTACCTGCATTCAAGGACAAAATAAGCATAACTGTGACTCCATGGCATTCAGAGATAGTTCAACACTTGCCATAGAGACGATTACAAGACCACTGAAAATATCAATTGTAGATCGATGTTGACTTACCTTGAAGATGGCCAGGTTCTTCTGGTTGGCTGAAAGACTGGTTTGGAGTGCAAGTACATCCAAAATCCCTAGTTGGGAAAGAATCTTATCTAATTCACAGTTGACCGAAAGAGACAGCTTAGGGAAGGAGGCAAAAAGGAGTGTAATAAAGTATCACTAACGATGATGTTTTCCTAGAGAAAACCCTCATGCTTCTCACCCAGTGTGCCTCCACGATTTCAGCCCTCATCCCTGGGGCACCAGCTCATCCTCAGAGCCATAGTATCATAACTAATGTCCCTGTAGAATAGTCCTGGCCCTCCAAGAGTCCTTCGATGTCCAGTTGAAGTCCTTGAAGCTCCTCCATCCACACATTTAGGTTCCAAAGATGTGCTACCTACATGGTTTCACTGGGAGTCAGGCACATCTGGCCCCTCTATCGGTGTCCAGTTGGTAATTTTGACATTCCCTAGAGCCAAGCGTGGCTTTGTGGGAATAAAGGGCAGCCTTGATGGCTGGGGGAGCCGAAAAGATGGGGCAGGAAGAAACAAATCTTCTTTTGAACATCTACTGTACATTAGGCTCAGCACTTAAAGCTTAACATTCATGACCTCACTTGTTTTTCACAAAAATTCTGTAAAGTGGGTTCTATACTTTCCATTTTGCAGAAGAAAGTAAGGCACAGAGGGGTCCAGGGTTGCCCAGCTAGTGGGAGGCTGTAAAAAGTGACTGGAGCCCAGGAAGCCTGCCTCAAATGGCTTCCCAAAGGGAATGGGGAACAGAAAAGGCTGGAGGGGATGTGGGATGTCTGCCCAGCTTGGAATAAAGTGAGGCCCCTCGCACTAAACCTTCATACCAAGCTTTGTGTACTTTATACCGGGTCCTTCACCAGGCTATTTTCTTCTCTATCTCTGAGTCTTTGTATCAAATTCCCACGATGGGGAATAACTTCCCTCTCACCACATTAAGTTAGTAGAGATGTTTTGCTCCTTATTCTGTACCAGTCCTTGTATCAGTTAGTGGAAATAGATGAAGGGACATATTCCTGCCCTCATTAGGTGCTTCTTAAACCATCAAATTCCCACTCATGCTTCTAGGTCTTCCCCTATAGGTTCTTCCTCATAAAATCTTCCCCAAATGGTCCTGCTGATGTGGTTCCTTCCTTCTCTTTCCTCCTCTTGACTCCTCTGGCCAGGTCCGCGCAGAGTAGCAGCCTATGAAGCATGGCTAAGCGGACTTTAGTTGTGCTCATGAGAAGTGTGGCATAAGGGTTAAAAACATGGGCGATGGAACTGAGTGGCCTGGGCTCAATCCAGGCTCTGCCACACACTGGCAAATTGTGATTCAGTTTTCCCACGATGGAGCACGATGGAGATACAGTAGTGCCTGCCTCTCATGATTGTGGGGAGTATTAAATGTTTTGATAAATGCCAACTGTTTATACTAGTGTTTAGTACCTAGAAAGTGCAGAGTAAAGCACAGTGTAATCTCCAGTGCATCATTGGACACAGAAGAGGGAGACATTGGGGGTTGTTCAATGCTTGTATGATTACCATGCCTGGACCAGAGCAGAGAGTTAATAATTATCTTCAGCCCATTGACTATCTTGACCTTAGAAAAGTGCCATATTTTTTGGAAGAGATGACAGAGGGGGACTTCCTGCTGCTCTAGATTTCCTTCCTCAGCCCAGGCTTACGTTCCAGCCTCACCACCTATTATGGGTTGCATTATGTCCCCCAAAAAGATTTGTTAAAGTCCTAACACCCAGTTCCTGAGAATGTGACCTTATTTGGAAATGGTGGCGATGACGTCATACTGGGCGTGCATCCAGTACGACTGGTGTCCTTATAATATGGGAAGGAGAGACAGAGCTGCAGAGGGCAGCGCAGCACACAGCAGAGGAGATAGCTGGAGGGCTGCAGCTGCAAGCCAAGGAATGCGAGGGTTGCTGGGAACCACCACAAGCTGGAAGAGGCAAGGAGGGATCCTGCCCTAGAGACTTCAGTGTGAGAATGACCCTGCTGACACACTGATGCCAGCCTGCTGGCCTCCAGAATTATGAAATAACACATTTCCGTGGTCTTAAGCCACCTAGTTTGGAGTACTTGGCCACAACAGCCCTAGGAAACAGACACCACTGGCCACTCCACTTTGCCATCATGCAGGAGGTCCAGCTGCCCCTTTATGAGCATCATAGGAGCTTCCATGGACATTTTCTTGTCCACAAAGAGCTCATCCTCACTGCTCTAGTATATTGCATATTTTACTTACTTGATTTGTTTTCTGTCTGATTTCTCCCCCTAAAATGTAAGCCCCATGAGGGCAGGGCTTTTTGTCTATTTTGTCCACTGCTGTATTCCCAATGCCTAAGGCAGTGCCTGGCACATAGTAGGTGTTCAATAAATGTGTGTTGAAGTAGTGAATGAATGTGCCCAACAGTCTCATGTGCAGGCCATATCATGGCTGTCCATACCCTGTAATATCAGTACTTGTTCAATGCCTGTCCCCCCTGCAAGGCTGTGAGCTCCAGGAGGGTGGGAACTGTGTCTGTCAGGTTCTCCACTATACCCCTAGAATCTTCCAGAATGCCTGACCCAGTGTAAGATGTTTAATTCAGGAAACTTTTCTTTAATGTCTCTGACTTCAATGCCCCTAGGTAAGTCAGTCACTTTTTTTTTCCTGCAAGCTCCAAGTCCACTGTTGGATAGGACTGTGGCAGATCATCAAGCATTCAGATATAGCTATTATTCAAATTTCAGTTCAAAGCAACAGAAAAGTATAGAGCATGGCAGGTTGTCCCAGGAAAAGGGGTGGGCTTTCTGGAGTTTCTACTTCTCTACAAAGGGTCATAGGTGGGGCAGGGAGGTTAGGGGGTATGAGGGTCAAAGGGGGTTGGATGGACATGGAACATGTATGCTAATGGTCTGGTGAAGGAGGGATGTGGGATGGGCAGGGTGAGCCCCACAATGAATGCCTTCCTGGCTGGCCCCTTTCCCTGGCCTCATCCCTCTCAGGCTTACCCATGCCCAGTTGTCAAATGATTTTCCCAATCAACACTTTGTCCACATCCTCATCTGCTCACAAGCCTACAATTACTCCCCTCTGTCTACACGGCAAAGTCCACATGCCTCTCCCTGGCATCAAAAGCCCCCAACCTTTTACCTCCAAATAACTCTCCAGCATTAACTTCCACTATGACCCTATATGAACTTTCTACTGCTACAAAACTGGTTGTCTCTTGTCTTATCAGAAGACACCCTTTCCTTCCTTTGTCCAGTGGCCTTTGCTCACAGTATATCTCCCTGTCCTCCCTCAGACTATCTTACCCTCTTTCCGTTTATTTAAGGCTTACCTGGCTTTTAAAATCCAACTCAATCCTCACTCCCTAGTGTGTGGGGAGGCCTGTTCTCCCACTGTGGCACCTTCTGGGTTGGTGCCTTCCTGGGTGTGCACCATTTACAGCCACCCTCTTGGTCTTGCACTGGCCTCGTCCTGAGGGTGGGTATCGTTATGTGCTCATCCTGTACATACAGCAAGGTTGGCATCCCTTTGTGTTTCTCTGCTAGTTACAGAGAGACATTTCTTTAACAGGAGAGGCACATGAGTGGGAGAAGGACCTCTGACCTCTGAAGAATGCTCCCTCTCAATTATCTCCACCCCATTGACCATATTTTTTCTATTTCCCATCATCCCACCTGTCCTTGTTGTCCCCTCCCACTGCTTTGATCTCAAGTCTGCCCCCGTGCCCCAATGCTCTTTTCTTGATGCCTACATTTGACCTCCCTTGCTGGGGTGACCTATTATTGGATGCTTTTCATGGAGCATGGTTTGGGATCCTGCCCCAGTTCCAACCGTTTCTCAAGGAGGTTTCAATGGGTACCTGATATCTGGGCAGTGATGTCTCAGGATGATCTCACTTCACTGTTGAGCTGAGATGGACCACTGTGAAGGGAGAGATTTGCTTACTCCTCCTGATATACTTTGTACTTGTTATTCTGACCCTTACCCAAAGGGCATCAGAGAAACGCTAGCACGGGTGATAGTGGTGGTGGCCTTTCAGGAGGCCATAACATGAGGGCTGTTTTCAATTTCAACTTTCTGATCACAGTTTGACACAAGATGTGAGGAGATTATAGAATGAGTATCTAAAAGTTCATCTTAGAATTGACCTTCTCTATTAAGCATCGTTCCTTGGTGTTTACAAAACCCAAGGTCAACTTTATTAGACTCTTTGCACACTTGATTACTGGTCCTCCATGATGCAGGCAGGTGCTGGCTTTCTTATTTGGTCTGCAAAGAAACAAGACAACCCCTGGTCTCTCCCAACAGTCACCCTGCAGCTGGGTTGACGACTCTTCCCAGGAAGAGTAAGCTCTGGGTGGTCACATCCCAAATGAGCAACAGAAAAGGCCTGTTGAAATGTGCATGTGGAGCTGATGTTACATTCAGTGGCTGGGGCTGGGAGAGGAGGCCTGAGGCAGCCCCTGCCTCAGTCCCTTTCTCACTCATGTCCACCACCGCCTTGTGTGAGACCTAGAAGAGTAGAGGGGTAGAGAGACGGTCAGTTCTGGGAGCTGCACGAGCGGCAAATACCATTTTTTGCTACACGATGAAGATGGAGGCTAAGGGTCTCACCTTATTCAGGTTCCACAGGCCCTGCCTTTCTAGGAAGCAGCTCCAGCCTTTATCTCACGTCATTTCCTCTCTCCAATTTTTCCCTGCTCCCTTATGTCAGGAGAGTTCACCCTGACAGTGCCATTTGCTTTTTAACAAAAAGAAAAATGAGCAAGGCTGAGGGCTGCCTGCCTGTATACTAGGCTGTGAAAATCCAACAGTGACTTTTCAGTGTGTTTCTCGAGTACCTGGATGTACACGACAAAGGCTTGGCTGTCATTTTCTACTACAAACCACATTTAATTCCTCTAGGCCTCAGTTTTATGATCTTTAAAATGGCTTGGTTTACTTAAATCATTGATTTCCAAATTATATTGTAAGGCTTAAAATTTCATGTGCTGCCTCGACATCTTTGAGCCTCACAGAGCCTCAAAGCTTTAACTGTAAGTTCCCTATTCCTTCCAGGTATGTCCCCCACCCAACAGGAAAGACTTCCCACCTGGCTAGTTCCTCTATCAGCTAGACAACTTGTACCTGAGCTGGTTCTCAACTTAACCCAGACCAGGAAATTATTCAAACCCAATCACATCTTCTGTGGAAACCTGAGGGCACCCAACCCTCTTGTTACTATCCTCTTTATCACTCCTCATCCCCTTACTCTCTACCAGACCGTGATCTGTTATTTTCTCCCATTTCTCTTCCCTCCCTACCTTAATAAATTACTGGCCTAACTAACCTGACAAGCTCTAGAAATTCATTTCTGCAACATACGTCAAAAACTTGTTAAGGTAAGGCACTGAGATTGTGGGAGTTGTTTGTTACTGCAGAAAAACGAATACTTCTCCCCTTCATGCCCCTCTACTTTCTATGGTTATAAGAAAGCAAACAGCCTTTCACCATATGCCCTAGGAGAAAGAATAAGAAATAGGAACAAAGCATTTCCCACACCTGGGGAAATTCTGGCTCCAGGGATGACACTGCATGAGAGTCTACTGTATTCCGAATCCTACATGCCCGCCTTAAAGAATATAAGGTCTAGAAGAAGGGGAAATAGAAAGGGAGTTGCCCATTAGCTATTTGCTTGGGCAGTAGTGAAAATAGATTTTAAAAGGGTGGTATTAAAGAACCAAAATAGGGAAAAGAAAGGAGAACTTGACTTTCAAATACACTGTACGTTAACAGAAAACAAAACAAAACAAAACTATCTCTTCCCCTTTATCTTCCCTGCACCCCAGCCCCACACATATTCACCAGCTTACCCTGGATATGGTTTTGTTGAGATTTCCAGTAATTCCTGAGAAGTCAGCTTCTAAATTGAATATCTTGGTGAGACCAAATCGGGGAAGTATCTCTTCTAGGTTGTATGTTCCAGAAATTGAAAACCGTGGCAAATGCAAATCCAACAGACTGGAGAGAGAATTAGACAGAGAAACGCTGCTGACGTGTACATATTATTATTTCCCTGTCTGCTGGCAGCCAGAGCTTTGGAAGATAAGTGTTTCCCTCCCAGTGTGAGGGGGAAATCGGTCTTCCTATGACACAACCTGCTACGGAAGTTTTCACAACCCAGAACCCTTCTCTTTAGACCTGAAAGTATCTCAGAGCTGGATCTGAGAAAACTCCCACAGCCATATGTCTTCATCATCTTCACACACATTTGTGGAGGGCTTTCAGGTGCCAGACGCTGGCCACGTTTTCACAGGGTTTGCTGTGAGCATCTAATTCAGATCAGAGAATTATTGCCAGTTTAACTCCTGGGAACTAGGAGGATTCAGATGCCTAGTTGAAGTGAGAGTCATTTGAGAGTAAGAAGTTCAAAAGGGAGGAGAAGGACGTGAAGAAAAGAAAGGATGGAACATCTTAGCCTACTTTATAAATTTTCCATGGGTAAGACTTGGAGAACAGGCCCAAGGCAATGAGAAAGATTTGAGTAGAGTCTAGCAAAGGGGCATCTGGTAGAAAGCTAAACACAAGAGATATTCAACAAGTGTAAATGAATAAGTGAATGGAATACAAAGAGTGTTGACACCTAGGCAAGCTAACCTTTCTCACAGCTAAATGGAGGAAAACCTGGCTGGCCAAGTCTGAAGTTTTCATGTCTGAAACCCAATGAAAATACCCTCTATGCCATTGTAGCTCTCTGGTAAAAGAAACAGTAATAGAGAGCATCTGGGATTTTTAAGAGTAACTTGGGAGAGGGAAGAATAGGTGTAATATGACATTTTCTGGACATTGGATTTGTTCTGCATGACAATGCAGTGACGGAGACAGGCCTTTGCACATATATATATAGTAACATATTTTTTATTTACTTTTGAAAGATACTTAGTTAATAACAAATTGCTACATAAAAAAAATAAGGGATTTCCATATGCCCCACTCCCCACACCTCCCACTTTTCCCCACATTAATAACTTCTTTCATGTAGGCTATGGCAGGATATATAATGGCCTGAATCTGTCACTGCAATGTCATTCAGGTCAATTCCAAGTTGTGAAAATGGCCCCATATTACACCTCTTTACCCTCTCCCTGCCTTCAGCACCTCCAGTGATCACTGTTTCCACATCAATGATATAATTTCTTCCATTGCTAGAATCACAATAAGTCTACAGTAGAACACCAGTAAGTCTACTCTAGTCCATATTTTATTCACCAATCCTGAGGATTCTGGGAGGTGATTCCAGCTCTAATTGAGAGGGGACTTCAATCTCATATGGCTGATGGATGGGACTCTCTTGCTTGCAGTTGTAGAGCCATTGTATATTTTGTCATAACTTACAAAATTGTGTGGGACAGAGTGTAAACTATAATGTAAACTGTAGTCCATGGTTAGTAGCAATGCTTCAATATGGGTTCATCAATTGTAGCAAATGTACCACACTAATGAAGAATGTTGTCAATATGGGAAAGTGTGGGAAGGGGAAGGAGTAGGACATATGAGAATTCCTTATATTTTTTATGTAGAATTTATGTAATCTAAAGCTTCTTTTAAAAAAATTATAAAAAAGAAATATATGAGGAATGGAACCAAATTAAATGTCAATAAAAATCCTCATACACATACACACACACACAAAGTAACTTGGGTTGGCTTTGTTTATTAAAGGTCAAAGATGGGAGAAGTCAAATCAAACCCTTCCTGAGAGAAGATCCATTGGTCTAGAATATTCTATAGTACTTCCTCCTGGGATGGGAGAAGGTACAGGCTTATCCCAAGGAAGCCTGAGACTGTGAGGCTGGAATCAGCAACTGGCTAGAGCTATGTAAATTCATGGACAAAAGAGATCACCCCTTAAATCCTGGCCTCCCCTCTACCCTGGAACTCTATTCCATTTATTTGGTGCTGTGTTCCCTGCCAAAATACACAACATCCTTTTTCTATCCCTGGGATTCCGTGTGGATGGGGCACTAAGAGAAGACTCCTGTGAGCATGAAGAGTGACAGGTATCCACCAGGTTGTGGTGGATTAAAGGTGACCATCAAGAGGTGGAGTTTATGTCCCCTTCCCTTGAGTCTGGGTGGGTTCTGTGACTGTTTTGATCAATATAATATGGCAGAAGTGACACTTTTTAAGCCCAGGCCTTAAAAGAGTGGTAGCTTTCACTTCCTGTCTTGTAGAACACTCTCTCTTGGAGCCATGATCTACCATGTAGAAACAAGTCTGAGGCTGCCATGCCATGGGGAAGCCCATGATAGCTTGTGGAGATGCTGTTTGGAGAGAGAGAGATGCCTGCTCAGCCCCTATCTGTTCCAGCTCTTCCCAGATCAGGCGCCAGGCATATGAGCAAGGAAGTCTTCAATGACTCCAGCCCCAGCCACCATTTGATGGCAATCACATGATAGAACCCAAGTGAAAAGTGCCCATCACTTGAAGTGAGACTCATCAACCTACAGAACTGAGAGAGATAATAAATGTTTGGTTTAAGCCATTCTGCTTTGGAGTGGTTTGTTATGTAGTAATAGGTAACCAGAATTCACGGCCAGATTTCATCCCAGGCTAGCCCACAAAGGAAGATTCACCCCAAGAAGGGGTTAGCTAGTGAAGGGGTCTAGGGAAACCAGAAAAGCTGACGCTGATGTGACAAACCACAAGCCAGAAAGCATATGAGATGGCAGGGAATAGGACAGAGAGTCCATAAAATTGGCACTTTGATTTTTACAATGCCCTTCTTGGTATTTAATTTTTTAAAAAGTGTTTTGGTTTAAAACGAGGAACCTTTTAAAAATAAACACAGTTCTATGAGAGTGATGATTGTTCTCAAGAATTGCCCTTGACTTGATTTGTTGGCCACACTTTGCCTTCTGGGATTAAATTACTACTGGGAAGAAGAGGGGAACAAGGGTAAAATAAGTTGGGTGCAGAAAGACACCCAAGGAGGAATAATTATGATTTGTACCCAGAAAGCACAAGTCATGAACCAGGTACCAGGCTAAGTTCTCCAAAAGTATTAGAACAACACAGTGAAGTAGGTATTATGTCCTCTTTTTATGGTTGAGGAAATCTGAGACCCAAAAGGGTGAGAAAATTACCCAAGATCACACAGTTAGCAAAGGGCAGAACTGTGACTCAGATTTAGAGTTGTTCAAGACTTTCGTGGGTCTTTCAACAAGGTCTGCCAGAGTCCTTTTATGCTGACACTTACCTGGGCAGAAGCAATTGGCCCCATTTTCCCAGCATCTCTGGCTGCAGAGCAGCCTCCACCTGCTTCATTTTCCCTGGGTCTGGAAGGATCAGTAGGGTGAGGGCATTTCCACTATATTCTATCTGGAGGACAGTGCAAGCCACCTCCACATCATAAAGGAACCTGTGCATTTCCTTTTGGTGCATCATGGGGATCAGGAGAGTGGTCTTCTCATTCACAAAGAAGCTCTCTTGCTTCTGGGTCTGGTAGCGATTGAAAGGATGCTTCCACTTGGCTGAGGACACAGAACCCATAAAGCCATGAGAACATCTCCAAGAGAACAACTCTGGGCAGACATGCACAAAACTACATTGGTGTGTGGCTCCCATTTGGGTGTAAGCATGAGGCCAGAATTTAGGCCTGGAACAGTTACTAGAGCAAGTCACCAGAGTATGAGCTCTAATGACTTATGATTTTGTTCCATTTCTTAGCTTTCAAGAGCTCAGAGATCTTGTCCTCTACTAACCACCTTCCGTGTGTGAGGCATCATCTCTTTACACCTTCACAAAACTCAATATTAAACAAGTATTGTCATCCCCATGTTAGAGATGAGGAAACTGAGTCTCTGAATTTGAGTAAACATTCCTAATCTGCAGAGCCTTTAATGGGTGGAGCTGGGATTGGCCCCCTGAATCTGACAGTACTGCCCAGGTTCTTTGCAATCACTGAGTTGACCCCTCACTGCCAAGTCGCCTCTAGACAACAATCTTCTGTCTACATTGTGACTGCTGTCCAGAGAAGCTCAAGAGTCACCCCTCCAACTCTCTAATATCTGACCTGGAAAAGGAGAAACAATAAGGTTAATAAAATGTCATGTATAATGCAAAAGCCGATTAGCACAGGGTTGGAAATGCAGGCTGTGTTGGTCACAGTCATGTTCATAATGTATTATCTTCTTTCATACTTATCAACTCCACTGACAACCACCTCCTCACTTGGCCTCCTGGCTGCACTGGTCTTTTTTTTTTTTTTTTTTTTAAAGATTTTATTTATTTATTCATTTATCCCCCCCTTGCTGCTTGTGCTCGCTGGGTCAGCTAACCACGCCGTGCGGGCGGGCTTGCCTTCACCAGGAGGCCCCGGGAACCGAACCCGGGGCCTCCCATATGGTAAACGGGAGCCCCACTGATTGAGCCACAGCCGCTTCCCTGCCCTGCTCTTGATGACTGGGGAAGGGTCTGTATCATCCTGTCACTCAAATCCACACTCAATCGATGACCAGATATGTTGATTCTACCTCCATATTCATGACTTTGGTCAAAGCCACCATTAAACTTACTTTGCACTGTTTCAAGAAACTCCTAACTTGTCTCTCATCTCCTACTCTTACTCACCTCCAAACCATTTTACAAATTGCAGCCTGACTTATCTTATCATGCCACTCCACTGATTAAAAATTTTTGGCAGTACTGGGTTCTCTAAGGATAAGGTCCAGAATCCTCACATAATCCCCACTTACCTTTCAGTATAGCTCTTGGCACTCCCCCCTGCCAAACATTCTCCCAATTGTATTCAATTCTCCATGAAAACTAGATTTGTTTCAGTCCCTTAAAAATCTGATGGTACCTATTTTCCCTGGGCCTTTGCACATGCTATTTCTTTCAACTTGAATCCTCTTTTCCCCACCTCTCCCACAGCCTTTTCAGTGAAGTAAATCCCACTCATTCTTTATGCCTCAGCTTAGGTGCCTCTTCTTCCTCAAGTCTGATAGGTGTTGCTTTTGAAAGCTGCATGGCACCCCAAACTTTAGAAAGCAGAGCATCATCATCCCACTGAGCTGGATTTGCCTCTTTACTTATTTACAACCCAGATGGGATTATGAGCTACACGATGGTGCAAAACTCTACCTTATTCATAGATTTTTCCAAAAGGCTGGAAAATTCCCTGAAATATATTCAGTACATAATATGTGTTGATGAATAAATGAATAAATTATATTCTTAAAGATTTCAAACATGAAATCAAAGCATAGCTCAAAACTGTTCATTTAGCAAGCATTAAAGATGTGGTTGGCCTTCTGTTAGACTCTGGAGAATCAAAGGCAATTAAGACTGAGGCCCTTGAGACTTCTGTTAGTATCATAGACTGAATTAAAGAAGAAAATCCCTTTTCCTCCTTAAACACTTAAAATGCTAGATAAAATAATGGAAAGATAAATAAATAGCCAAGTTCAAAAATAAGAAACCAAGGTTCCAGAAACAAAGAAGGGATGTATATCTCTGAGCTAGAGCTTAGTTTATCTGGCTCACAGATTTTCAGAAACAGATGTTGTAGAGACTGTAATATAATCTTCTCAGGGCCAATAAATGAAGCTCAGGCTTACACTTGGAACTGAGCTTTCTGCAAATAGCCAGGGGCTAAGAAAGGTAATCCTTTCCCCATCTGGAAAGACTGGATTGAAACACTCTGCCCAGCAGCCCAGAGATAAAGCTGGAAAGCTCACTACATTTGCAAGGCCAAAGGTGGAAACAGCCACCCACAGGAATAAGTCTATGTTTTCTTTACCCATACAATGCAGGAATATCTCCCCGCACCCCAGATATCACTATAAAACCAGTGAAACCAACAGGACTAGGTCAAAGGCAAATATGAAATTGGCCCACAGAAACTTCCACGACTCAGGCCTTAAGAAACTCACTCAAAAAATAATTCTCACTCAAGATTAGCTCAAATACAAAAATTTCAATCCTCTCTTGAGAGAGAATCAGCAGGTGCAACAAAACCAAGAATTCATAATCCAAGATTTCCAGGTAATAAAATAATCTGAAAGAAACTTTCTAAATATGCTTTTTAAAAGGATGAAAAGAACAAGTCATTTGTTAAAACATAAATTCATAAAATTAAAATATCGTCAGTGAAATTGAAAATTCAGTGGAAGGGTTAAATAACAGATTAGATATGGTTTAAGAGAGAATTAGTGAACTGGAAGTTAGAGCTAAGGAAATCACTCAGAAGGCGGCACAGAGATAAAGAGATAAGGAATATGAAGAGTTCAAAAGATGAAATGAGACAGCCCAATCTATTTCTAATAGAGCTCCAAAAGAGAAAAAGGAGAAGCAATAGAATGGAGGAGCATTCTACAAACTTGAAGAGAGATATGAGCCTTCAGATTGAAAGAGTTAATCTGGTCACAAAGAAAATAAATAGAAACAAAAAACACATGTGGAGCATCATAATAAATCTGCATATCATTAAAGATTATGAAAAGATCTTAAAAGTTATCAGAAAGAAGAGATAGATAAATAACAAAGAAATAACCATTAAACTAAAAGCAGATTTCTCAAAATAATTAATACAAAGCCAAGAAGGCAATATAAAAATATTCAAAATACTGAGGAAAATACATGGTAACCTATAATTGTATATTTAATTAAACTATTGTTCAGATTTGAGAGAGAAATGAACACATTTTCAGACAATCACAGAGTTTACTATTGACAGATCTGCTGCCTCTCACTGTGGCAATGGTAAACTCCACATGAATTAGAGACCTAAATCAAAACTTTAGTAAGAAAAAAATTTTGAAAAAACTTACTTAGAATGAAATGTAGGTTAATATATTTATGACTTTGTAGTAAGAAATACCATTTTATAAAAATTACAAACCATCTAGGAAAGAGATGGTAAATTAGACATTGTAATAATATCTTCTGTATTACAAAAGATTCCATGAACAAGTTCTATGTTCTATGAAAATATAGTTGCTATATTATATTAGACAAAGGATTAATGTCCAGAACATTTTAAAGAAATAGAAGTCAGTAGGAAAAACCCAATCCAACAGAAAATGAAACTATCAATATAATGATGAACATTGATTCTATTTATCAACACGAATAAATCTTAAAAGCATAATATTTAGCTAGGAAAAAGATAAATAAGTGGAGTTCCTTGGAAAAACAGCTGATTCTAGGACTGGGGCAGGAAATATAGGAAATGAGCCTGGAGCACCTTTTATTGTCAGAAAGTAAGGAAGTGCCATCCCCTGAAAAATTACACAGTGATATGGGTATGTCAGAGGGACAAAGAAACCAACTGAAAGAGCTCCCAATGGCCAAAGCTTGAAGAATTTGAGCAACAAAATAAATTAGTATTGGATTTTAGCCCAAAGTATAAAACAAATATCCATGATTCAATACTTACATAAATATATGACTAGATAAATAGATACATAAATGAGAGTAGGGGAAACAAATTTTCCATGCAGAAGAATTCCAAATATTTTATACAAATACTCCACCCTTAAGAAGGTAGGGCATAATTCCCCACACCCTAAGTGTGGGCTGCTATGGGGACTTCCTTCCAAAGAGTACAGTAGAGAAAAAGGAAAATGAGTAACTGGACAGTAGAGAAACCTGACAAGAGATCAAGGTTAACATTACATATAACGTGATGAGTTTGCACTTTACCTTTGTTGTCTTCCTCCTGAAAACCCATAACCCCAGTCTAATCATGAGAAAGCATCAGACCAATCCTGACTGAGAGACATTCTACAAAGTACCTGACCAGCCATCCTCAAAACTGTCAAGGTCATCAAAAAAGGAATACCTGGGAAACTGTCACAGCTAAGAGGAGCCTAAGGAGACATGATGACAGAATGTAATGTGGAGTCCTAGGTGGGATCTTGGAACAAAAAAAAGACATTAGGTGAAAATGAAGGAAATCTGGGTAAACTGTAAATTTGAGTTAAAAAAATATGGAGGAGCTCGGTTTCCTAGGAGGAAATAGACATTTATGTTACTAATCTTGGAAATAACTAACATGAAAAAAGGATGATAGAAGTGTGAAATGTTCAACGCAACAACCAAAATAAGCTATCTATATAAATTGAGACATGGTAATGATAATAAAAATTAGCACGTAATAATATATACAGTATGCTACCATTTATGCAAAATTTTAATACACATCCACGTTTTTACATAGGACTATGGACGTGCACTATATGCTAGTGGTGTGGATGAACACAGAAACAAGAAGGATGCACAACAGCCCTAGGATAGTGGCTACCTCTGAGGAGGGATGGAAGGAAGGAAATGGGACCAGGAAAGGGTGAAAAAGGACTTGAACTGTATCTGTAATATTATATTTTTAAAACAAATAACCTGAAACAGATGTTAAAATGTTAATATTTGGTAAGGAAGTGTATGTATGATTTTTATATTATTCTCTGTATATTTCTGTATGTTTTAAATATACTATAACATTGAAAAATAAAGCATATTTCTAAAAACTAAGTTATTAATAGAAAAGTAAGGTTGTATAAAAAAGAAAAAAGTCAGAATGAGAAAAGGATAGAAGAAACATGGCAAGAAAATTTGAATATTGTAAAATCAAGAAGTAGTAGTGAAATTATTTAAGATATGGTGGTAACTACCAAGAGAAACAGCTATAAGAGTTTCAGGTAGTTGATTTTTGTGAGTAGAGCTGGGATGGTGGCTGGAGGTGGTGCAGGACACAGTTCCTTCTCTTTTATGGGGCTTTTAAACCTTGTGCCGATATTTGGTGAAAAAAATTAAATAGCAAAAAAAAAAAAAAAAAAAAACAGACGATAGAAAGAAAGAAAAAAAAGACTCTTCCCTAAAGCTTGGAGTCCAGTTCCCAGAGATTTGGAGAACCTCCCTGCTGTCTCTCTGGAGTAAGAGCATTTACTTGTAGGGGAGGTGGCAATGATTACATCCAAACAAACCCTCACCTTTGAAAAAGATGTAATTTAAGAGAACCATGAGTGTGTCTTGGTTGAACTCTTGAAGACAGTCCATGATTTGCCCATATGTCTGCTTTTTCACAAAGTCATTAATCTGCTTCCCAGTTGTAATGGAATCTGTGAAGTTGGCAGAAAAGGCAAAAGCTCCATATAGCTCCTTGATGCTGTCCAAAAACTGCTGCTGAGGCTTTAGTTGCTTGTCCAGGAACAGGGAGTTTCCTACTTTCAGTTCAAGTTTGGGGCTGGGCAAGTCCAGAGTATGGATTAGGCTCTGGAAACCCTGATGGATGTCAGCTACTGGAGTCTCCGTGAGGTTGAAGCCTAGGCCCTCCAGGATCTCAGTTGGTGTGTCAGCTTGAGCCCCAAGAGACAGCAGAGCCAGGGTGGAAGAGATGCTCACTGGGGAGAAGAAGATATTTCCTGGGGTCTCTGCTGCCAATTGCTTATACAAACGCAAAGCAAAGTTGGTAATGGTGGGTGTGATTTTGAGGTAGGCTGGGGCTGCCTCTGACAACTGATCCCTGGGCGGTTGGTGCAACCTCAGACTTTTATCTCCATGGGCAGGATAGGCCAGCATCCCTGCTCCCAGCAGCCATAGCCAAGCTGGCCCCATCCTCTGAAAACAAGATGGTGAGCACGTCATTCACCTTCATAAATAACTTCATGGTTCCCCAATGCTGACACAATAACCCACCATTCAAACTTGTCCCCCAAAAGTGCCGTGGGGGTGCTGCAGAGGCAGGCAGTGATGAGAAGTTCCAAACACATTTCCCAAGGCTTCAATCAGAGCAGTGCCCCTTTTAATCTGCTTTACATATTGATACATCTAAAAGATTTTGATGAGTGAAGGACTCTGGGTTACAAAACACTTCTTTAAATTATTCTCTCCCCCCCTCCTTCCCCTTTTTCCTTCCTTTCTTTTTCCTTCCCTCCTTTCCTCCCTTCCTCCCTCCCTCCCTCCCTCCCTCCCTCCCTCCCTCCCTTCCTTCCTTTCTTTTTCTTTGTTCTTCCTTCTTTCCAGTCATTTGTCAATCATTTATTAAATTTTAAACACCTACCTGGTCCAGGAACTGCACTAGGTTCCTAGTATCCAGTAGGGGAAGGAAATAAACTTAATTCCTGACCTCATGGATCTTAGGGTATACTTGGGGTGACACTCTGTAGCTAAATAAATAAATAAATATGTAATTAAATATTGAGAAGAATTCTATGGAGCAAATGTATATAGGATTCTATGGTAACAAATGATGCTGTGCCTCCCTTGCAGCTAGGTGTGGCCATGTAGTTCTATCCTTGCCAACCAGAAGTGAGAAGAGGAAGTTACTCCTGGGTCAGGCCCTATGAGGAAGAGGAGTGCCTCCTCACCTTCTGGTCTTTCCTTAGCTGGAGTGTTGAAGTGATGAGCAGATATCAGAGGATGAGAGCAACTGCCAGATGGGGCTGGGAGGGGAAGTGGGAGAGGGATCAGCTTTGGTCTCAATCAAGCCTGCTATTTCCAGAGTTGCCTCATTGCCTGTTATATACAGTGGCTGAACCCTATGTCTTAATCGAGGCAGGAGTTTAGGGGAGATATCCCTTGTGTGTTTTTTAAATTATAAAATGTACCAGAAAAGACTTCTGTTCACCTCTAGGGGATCAGAGTAGAGCAGGATCAGGAAGTCCCCTTGCTTCCAGACAGGGACAGCAGCTCCAGCCCTATAACTTTACAGTGTAGGTCACGCTTGTCTCTGCTTTCTCTGCCATGTCTGATGCCTCACTTTCCTTCTCAGGGCCTCCAAACACGCATCCTCACACCATCACACGGCTACCCAGAACCATCCTGGTGGCAATATCCTCAGTGAAGGACAGTATCGTCCTCCTGCTCCCTTCAAAACTGACCCTTCCATTGTCCCATTTCCACCATGGTTGCTATGGGAAAGCAAGTCTTGTTACTCTTTCCTGATAATGTTGGTGTTTTAATCAGCACCTGTAGTACATTTTGCCCAAACCAATGACTTCCAAACCAATTAAAAACCCCTTGGCAGTGTGGGAGATATCATATTTTTACAGATGTTTTAGAGCTCCTACTGCCCTAAAAATTCTGCCAAGCCACAAAGGCAAGTCGTCAGGGAAGGACAAATGTGGCTTCTTTATCTATGATGAAATATGTTTGCTGGTCAAAGTACTGCGGATGGTTCCCCAAGGTCATGTGCTGTCCGCCTCCCACACAAATCCGTGTCAGCCTGTCTAACGGCAGTCTCCACACGTGTTAGATTTCCCTTTGAAGGAGGATTTGGAAATGCAGAACAATTTGAAAATTGGTCCACTTGTGGGTAAAATAAGAAATAAGGCTGTGATGAAACTCTTTCTAGTTTATTCTTTTTATTCAATTGAACTTGCCACCATTTTCTACCCTACTGCACCCCAAAGATTGCCAGACTTACAGACAGATCTATTTCCCAAAGCTGGGACCTGGCTTTGGATCAAGGCTCTGCCGGTAATTCACTGTGCAGTGGAAGCTCTCTGAGCCTCAGTTTTCCCATTTACAAAATGAAATAATACATACCTGTCTTGTGGGGTTGCTTAAGGATTACCTGACATACAATATAGAAAGCACCTGGCAAATGTACGGAAGGTTAGTTTTCTTCCCCTTTCACCAGGGCTGAGTGTAATTGCATCTAATTCATTTCCCTTTTCCTTTTTAAGAAAGATCCCAGAGGAAAATCATGAGCTTCATTCATTAATGATATTCCCCACTTTCAAGTGCCTACTGTATGTCAGGAATATTAGATATTAGATTTTAGATATTAGATATTAGATATTAGATATATTGTCTCATTGGTTTCTGTACCAGGACAGAGGGTGGGGATTTTGGGGTGCTAATGACATCTCGTAGGTAAGGTCGGGGACTCAAAGGCTTTGAAATGGCCAGAAAAGTCACACACAGTGAGGAGTGATTCTGCCCAAATGCCCATAGTATCCTTTCTGAGAAATGGTGCTTTATATCATTTCATTTAATCCTTGTGAGAACCTTAAGAATGAGATGATACTATCTTTGATTTACATATGGGGCAATGGAGGCTGGCACCTGGTAAGTAAGTAGCAGGGGCGAGATTCAAATTCCAGACCAGGGCTCGTAAGCATGACACTTTCATATAACAGAGTTTCTAGTATATTTGCCACAGCGTCGTCATTTTGCCTTGTGTCCTCTGTTCTGGTTCCCTGTCCAACTCTCAGGAATAGATGGGATTCCTCTCTCAAAATTCTTGAAGACCAAGTTTTCCATAAAAGGTTATTTGAAACCCGAAGTTCCTCATTCAAGACTTGGAGGCAGGACACCTGTGCATTTTACCTTCAGGGGCTCACTTCTCCCATCCCTGGACCCAAAGTGAGAGAAAGAAAGAGACAGAGAGAGACAGAGACAGAGAGAGCAGAGAGAGAGAGACCGCGCCGCCATCTCTGCCTTCGCTCCGGGTACTCACGGCAAGGTCCCTGGGGACTCTAGCCTTCAGCAGCGCCGCATGGCCTCCTCCCCAAAGGAAAGTGGAGTTTGAAGCACACGGCCGCCTAGTCAATATTTGTCAGGTCAATTCCTGGAACTGGTATGGAGGCCATGTGCAGCAAACAGGAAGGACTCCTTTTTTCCCAGTAGCTCTCTTGTCTGTCTGTCCTACAAGTGAATGGACTGTGATACCGAGGATGATGGCCGGGGTGGGAGATGGTGGCGATGCCAATTGCTGCTGATCCATATCTCAGGTGCTTTGCAAGCTCCAAACTGTTCTTTATTGATCACTCTCGCAATAAAGATATGGGAGAGGCACAACCATCACTATTTTGCAGCTCAGGGGTTTGGGCATAGAACAGAGAAGAACACTGTGTGGTTTGAAGACGTAAATAAATGCTCAGAATTGCTGAGGGATGGTGCTTTCAAACATTTCCGAGAAGAAGGTGGCGAAAAGAAAGATAAGGAGGGAAGGGACTAGCTTTTCTTGCCCCCACCCAAGGAAGGACATATTCCCCTCTGAGTGGAAGTGCTTGTCCAGACTCTGTGCCCATCCTTCTCATCTGCAGGAAGCCCCGCTGAGGAGCATGGCAGCCCATTTTACAGGTGGGTGGCCAGCAGCTCTGAGACCCAGCCCGGCACCCGGCAGGTGGCCGGCCCTCAGTACACACTTGCCGAGTTGATTCTGTTTAAATTGAGCATGAGAGTTTACACCCATGAGCAAGGAGAGTTTACACCCAGGGGACCAGAAGAGCAGCCTACTGGGGGGGGGGGGTCCCACCCTGTGAGTGATAGCTCCTTCATCTCTCACCTAGAGATTAGGACCTTTGCCCTGTCCCCTTCCAGAGGCTGTTGGGAGAATCAGGGGAGAGAAACTATGAAAAAGTATTTTGTATTCTGTCCAATGTGTGCCATAGTGAGGGATTATGGTTGCTAATGATGTTTTGGGCAAAGTATTATGGGGTGGCTACAAGCTAGTCAGACAGCCAGTGACCTTGGCGGAGTCACCGAGCCTCATGTCACCATTGGAATGCATGACATTATCTCATAAATGCTTGTTGGCATCTGGATGTCTAACAGGCATCTCAGACTTGACATAGCTGGTCCCTGTCTTCTCAGCCAACACCACTCTCCTCTGTTTTTCCTATCTTGAACAATGGCTCCACCATTTATCAGCTCCAGCTGCAAACCTGGGCTTCCTCCTTGACTTCCCTCCATATGCCCATCTCTGTCCTTGGATGGCACGCTGAGCCAGGTCCCCCTCATCACTACTAACACCAACACAGACACAATCACCTTTGTCCCACTACTACTCTCTGCCTCCCTCACAGCACCAGCTACATGGTCAATCTGATGGTTCTTCAAATATGTCAAGTTCACCTCCCTTGGGCTGCTTTTGCACTTGTTTTTCCCTTTGCCTGGGACATACTTCCCAGATATTTGCTCCCTTGCCCCCTCATTCCCTTCATTCAAGCTTCTACATAAAGACCAATGCTGCCAAAGGACTTCCCTGGCCAGCCCATCTCAAATTCGTCCACTCCATCCCAGATGTAGTTCACAGATTTTCTGCTTTCTTTTCTTCATGGCATTTATCGCCAGCTGAAATATGACAACTCTGTTTGAATGTTCACTGCCAGGCCCTGACAATAGAATGATCTCTCTCTGAAGGTAAGAACTTTGTTTGGCTTACTCACTGTATCCCCAATGCTTATGAAAGTGCTTAACACAATTATTTTTGAATGAATAAATGAATGGGTGACTAAGGAATCCCGAGGCAGACAAGTGTTCTTACTGTTGATTAAAAAAACAATAAATTATTTTCAATCAGGGATGTTGTGGACTAATAAAACAGATACCCTATACATTTCCCCACTCATCTCAAAGTTTCAAGAAATGATACTGCATGATACTGAGAAGTCTGTTTTTGAAGTACATATACTTTGGGAAGCAGCCTTTTGTGTTCTAACTTAGAGGAGATCTTGGTGTGTTAGATTGCCAGGGTTGTTGTGACAAATACTGTGGAGTGGATGGCTTAAACAATAGGAGTTTATTGTGTCAGTCCTGGAGACAAGAAGTCCAACATCAAGGTATTGGTAAGCCATGCCTTCTCTGAAGTCTATAAGGTTCTAGTGGCAGCTTATACTATGTATAAGTATAAACATGCATCTTATACTATGTTAGGACTTTTGGTTTACAGTATATGTTTCAGGTGATGGTTGGTAGCTTTGTACACCTTTGGTATATGGTATATATTTTGACTTTCAAGTACCTTCCCTTATTTCCTATCTCTTTATTACCTAGACATCAGGACTGATTAATAACCCTATGCTAGATCTGTTTAATGGTGTATTTGTTACCTCTAAATTTTTGATGAAACAGTTCTAAATTCAGATTCTAAGGCAGAAAAGCAGGAGAGTAAGAGAGAAATTCTACATTCCTTTTGTAAATTCTACCACTTTCAATGGTGGAAACCAATGTCTCTGTTTCCTATGTAACTGTAAGTGATAACTTGTAACAGCTATTCATTAGAACAGAAAAAATAAGCATCTGTGGTAATGGTGAGGTAAACTACAGCTGGAATGAACTGAATCTAGTTAAAAACATATTTACTAATGGAAACCAGACAATTTTGTGTTGTCTAATGTTTTATGATTGAACAATATGAAAATTTTCATTATTTTATTGAAAAATATAGTACCGTGCTGGAAGGAGCTCATGCTTCCAGAGGACCAAGGAAATAAAACAAAATAATATTTTTTAAAAAATGTGGCATTGAGCATCTGATTGAATAGATACCCATTCACCTGGGTACTTCTTCTGGTGTACCCCCTCTGTCCCAACCCAGAACATTGTGGGGAGGCACAACTGTGGGAGAAGATGGCAGGTCTTCAACCACAGCAGATGCTCACTGGTCAGGCATTTATACATTTATTGCCTGAAAACTGTTCCTCACCACCACCAAAAAGAAGGGTGAGCCATTGGAAATTATGCTTTTACCATGTAATTTATTCACATTTGATTGCACCTTGGTGGATACCAGACCTAAGCTGACCAATCAAATGGTCTCTTCCAGGAGTACGTAACTGGAAGGAAAAGATACTAGATTCCGTCTAGAGTGATTGATTGAATGGAAAAAAGCTATGTCTGTCCACAGTTGCCTCCGTTGAAATTGACCTCCTTAGAACCCTTCCCTGATCATCATACCTACATTTAGATTCCCTACTCCACCACTGAGCTCTATTATTTCACCCCCCTCACTTTCTCTCTAGCCTTCATACCGATTTGAAATAATGTATTTTCTAGTTAACTTTCTGCCTCTCCCACTGGACTGGAAACCCCCAGATGGCATATAATAAACATGCTCAGAAAATATATGGTGGTTGAGTGAATTGAGTACCAAAGTGGTGAAAACTGGTCAGCTGGGCAAAAGAGGTTAGGAGCAGAGACAAGTGACCAGGGAGGAGGAGGTCTTGACTGTTGCTGACCCTGGTTCCACCTACTGTGTTAATTCCCTTGGGCTCGTGAAATACCCCATATTTTTTCAATAAATTCCTTTCCTTACCCCTTGAGTTTGTATGAAGTGAGTTTCTGATACACGTAACCAAAAGAACCACAAGTAAGATAGTTTAAGGGGCTTCAGTCTGGTAATGAAATGCAGAACATTTTTCCTGTTTGGTTTTTTCCATTTTCTACAAATATAATAACAAATAACCAGATGTTCATTTCCCCAAAATACGACTTTTATATAGAAGAAGTGAGCCCTGAGGAAAAATTCAAACAGAGTGAGACTTGAGGCTTCGACATGGATCTAGAAAGTTCCACAGAATAGCATACATATCACGTGGTGTCAGAAGTTTAGCTCACTGATCAGTCATCCCTTTCAGAGTGGAGTTGAATTTTCCTTTATCTGGACATGTTTCCAGTTTAGAGCATTTTAATCACTGTAGCAAACAGCTCCCTCAGCTGGATGTAAATCATAATTCTGTTTTCCTTATCATGTCCACCTGCACTGTGATGTGTGCACACCATGTAAAGTTCTCCATCCACATGGGACTGGCTTTGGAAGCCATTTTCCAATTGCCTGGAGAAGCCAAAAAGAAAGAAGTCAGAGTGACCTGGTGGAAAAGGCATCAGCACCCACATGTTTGGGGACCTCAGATGTGAGAGGCATGTTTGCAGAGCTCAAGAAGGAAGCAGCTGCTGTGAAGATACAGGGGTACCTTGACCTAGTGGACAGAATATTTAAAATTCTAGTTCATTGCAAAGGAAATGAGTGCAAACAGGCTTCTCAAAAATATTCACCATAGAATTTCTTTAAATCTGCTTTTCCCAAAGGATGTCTACCAAAATACTTGCCTCTGGAGCTAAAACATCAAGGAAGGATTTTGTTGTCAAATAATTTGGGAAACACTGCTCACTCTGTCCTCTCTTTAAACTTTTCCACTGCATTTTAGAATATTAAGACACTGATGATCTTAAGAGTTGTGACAAGTCCTGTGGTTTAAACCTGTTTAAAATTGTTTAATTTATTCAAGGAGGGAAATGTCATCAGAAAACCACAAATGCAAACACACACACACGCAGTGTGTGAAAGCCTACATTAAATAATGAGCTTCCCCAGTAGTTTCAAATGAAACACCCAAGAATTTGGTCCAAAAAATAGCTACCAGTGTTTTCTGATTCTATAACCAGGTTCACAATCCTCTTTTCTTCCTCTTTACTACTTGATCTCTAAAGAGTGACCTGTAGATAAAGCTTCTGGAAAGTTTTCAGAAGGAATCATGTGGGAAGGTGTCATGGAATGTCCAGAGCGATAATTCATTCAAGATCATTCGTGGAGCATCTTCTATGCCCTTGGAAACAGGTTTGGAATGGTGGGTCCAAATACAGATATACCAAATATGGATTAAAAAACAAACAAACAACAACATTAAAAAAATGCCTGAGCAAGGGGAAAGCCTCCAGAGCGGTAAGCCATCCTCTGAAGTCCTGTGCTGGGGAGTGTCACACATGGAAATTTTCCTCATCTAATCATGCAAAGGATCGTCCATCCTCACCTCCATAGTATGAGCTCTGTTTAAGCCATGACTGGACACTCATTCATTTACCATTCAACTCCTAAAATCTCCTGAGCACCTAAAACGTGCCAGGTACTGTCCTGAGTACTTAGGATATGGCAGTGAACAAAACAGAGAAGTGTTGTCCTCATGGAACTCGCTTTCTTGGAGGATGAAGAGAAAAACAGCCTACCAATAGAGAGGCCAATGATTACTGCCTATGAAAAGTATTATGAAAGTCACAAAGAAGAGCTCAAGGACTTCCTTTAGATGATCCTCTTTGGGGAAGCAAGGCTTAAGCTGAAGTTTAAAAGACAAGGATTCTCTGTCTGACAAAGAATGGGATGAAAAACATTCCAGTGAAAGAAGGCCATGTACCAAGACAGGAAATAGCTGGATGCATTTAATGAGGTAGAGAAGGTCACTGGGACAGAGAAGTCAGGAGGAGGAGTGGGTTAATGCTGTAGAGACCCACAGGGAACAAACCATGCAGGGTTCTATGGATTGGGCAGCATTCTGACTGCAATGGGAAGCTATAGGAGGGCTTTTAACAGAGGAACTATGCAGCCTAATTTATGTTTTAAGCTTGCCCCTTTATTGTGGAAAAAAAAAAAAAAAGAGAGACAATTGCCCCGGCCTTTTCATGGGCAGGGGATGGAGGGAGGTAAGAACAGAAACAAAACTGTATCAGAGTGCAGTGAGAAGGCTGGGGCACCATGTCATCTAGGCAAGAGCTAGTGGTGGCCTGGTCTAGGAACATGTTAGAAGAGCTGGAGAGATGCAAGCACATTCAAGATGTGCTTTGCTGGTAGAACCCATAGGACTTGCTGTGGGATTGGATGTGGAGGCTGAGCGAGAGGTTTTGCCTGGAGTAGGTGGATGAATGGCATTGGGATTTTCTGAGACGTGGAGCATGGAAGGAGAATCACAGCTCTGGGAGGGTGCAAAGGTTGGGAGATGATGTGTGAGGGGCTGTGAAACATCCAAAAAGAGATGTCAGTCAGCAGTTGTATATAAGAATCTGGAGTTCCAAAGAGGTGGTTCAGGCTGGGGAAGAGCCAGAGTACAGATGTTTTTGGATGCCTGAGTCTGAGTGAGATGGGAGACATCATTTGATAGTCACCAGAGGAGAAATCAGCAAAGGGGACAATAAACATCCTGAGCTATGAGGGAAAAGAAAAGGAGGGGAAGGTTCTTGAGCAGGAAGGGGAAAAGGGCCTGCTCTGTTATGGGTTGAATTATGTCCCCCAAAAAGATATATTGAAGTCCTAAACCCCAGGACCTCAGGATGTGACTTTACTTGGAAATAAGGTTATTGCAGGTGTAAAATTAGTTAAGATGAGGCCATGCTGGAGTGGGGTGGGCTTCCTGAATCCAATGTGACTGGAGTCCTTATAAGAAGAGAAGAGCAGAGACAGAAACCCAGAGAGAACATGGTGTGGAGATAGAGGCAGAGACCGGAGGGATGCCAAGGATTTCCAGGAATCTCCTCTAGAGCCTTTAGAGGGAGCATGGCCCTGCTGACACCTTGAGCTCAGACTTCTAGGCTCCAGAGCTGTGAGAGAATAAAGTTCTGTTGTTTTAAGCCACCCAGTTTGTGGTTCTTCGTCCTGGCAGCCCCAGGAAACTAAAACATGTCCCGAGGGGAGGAAGAACATCAGCACTTCCTCCAGGGGAGGGGAGACGGCTGGGGAGAGGGAGGAGAGGTGTGTGCAGGTGTGTGCAAGTGTGTGTGTGTATGGCTAGCAGATTTTTTGATCACTCAGTAAATGGGACAGAGTAGCACACCCAAATGAGGAATAGGTTGCCTCCAAAATCCAGGCTTGTCCTTCACCGTAGAAGGGGTATCTCTGCATGTCCCATACCACCTAGATCTGTGCATGGCCTATGCTGAATGCCTCCCAGCTGCCCAGGTCTGCCAAGCTCTCTGCCTTCTGGGAGATCTTAGAATCCTTGCATGTGTTCTTTGCTCTCCTTGGAATATACTTGCCCACCCACCCTCCTACCCTTTGCCAAGTAATTCCTACTCATCCTTTCTGCATTAACTTAGCCTTTCCACCTTCTGGGAAGGTTTCCCTGCTCTCCCATGTCCCAGTTATGGCTCTTTCTATGAGCTCCTCACTATCTCCCCCATCTCCCCTCTTGTAGCTCTTACCATACTTGTCAAAATTGCCTCTTTCATCTACTAAGAGGTAATGAGGGTTATTATGGTTTGAAACTGTGTGTACCCTGGAAAGACGTGCTCTGGGAGTTAAACCATTTCTTCATGTGAACCTCTTATAAGTAAGACCGTTTGATGTGGCTACTCCAGTTAAGGTGTGACCCACTTCATTCAAAATGAGTCTTGGTCTTCTTCGTGGAGTCCTTTATAAGAGAATGAAATTCAGACAGAGAGCCGTGGGAGCAAGAAGATGAAATCAGCAGAACCCAGAAGAGAGACCAGCAGATGCCATGTGCCTTGCCATGTGGCAAAGGAGCCAAAGATTGCCAGCAGCCAGTCTTTAGGAAGAAAGCACTGCCTCGAAGATGGCTTGATTTGGACATTCTCATGGCTAATGGCACAAAGGACTACATGTTGTATGATTTCATTTATATAAAATATATAGAAAAGGCAAATCTAGAGAGATGGAAAGCAGATTAGTGGTTGCCTGGGGCTGGGAGTGGGTGCTAGGTTTGACTGCTGATGAGTTTGAAGGACATTTTTAGTGTGATAAAAATGTTTTAAAACTGGATCCAGGTGATGTTACACAGGTCTATGGATTTATTAAAAATCATTGGATTGTACATGAATGGTGGGTGAATTTTATGGTATGTAAATGACACCTTAATAAAAATGTTAAAACAAACAACAAAAAAAGGCAAGCAGTGGAAGCATCCTTTTTTGGAAAGATGATGACCCTGGAGTCCCATGGGCCTGAAGGTGAATAACATTTATCACTCATCTTTCTGGGCTTCAGCTTCTTCACTTTTAATGGAGGAACTAGTACCTATTTTACAGATAGCCTAGAGAGCTAGATGTATGCAGCAGTCAGTCAATACATGAAGGCCTTCTGGCTGATGTCTAATGCCTATGGGGTTCCGGGGTTCCATTCAACCAATAGGGCTCTGGGGTCCTGGCAGCCTGGGGCTCTCGTCTCCTTCTGAGACTTGCAATTCCACGATGCACGATGACTTCTTTTCTCTTTTGCCCTCTGTACCAGAATCTCCCTGCTTCTCGTGTCCCAATTCCTAGGACTGATGTCTTCTTTGATTCCTGCTTTCTGCCATGTTCTCCAGGATGGTTTCCCAGGATTGGCTTCCCCTGTGCCCTGCTGCCTGCTGGCTGGGACAGCCTGGGCTGGTCTCCTGGGGAAGGCCACAGCTACTCGCCTCCATCAGGGCTCCCTCAGTTTTTCTTATCTCCAGTGCCTCATCCCTTCTTCCTTTCAGCTTCTTCTCTGACCAAATCTCTCTTTCCTGAAAGTCCTGCCTTTCCCTGGGCCCTTGTTTCTTGCCACTCCCTGCCTCATGGCTTACATCACCCACCCTCACCAGCCTCCTGCCTCCAGGCCAGGCACCTCTGCTGCATCCTCCACTCTGAAATACAAATCTGATTGACCACTTCCCAGCCCTCAAAGCCCTCAGAGGGCTGCTTTCTCTCAGGATCTTCATGTTGTGCCTCTGCTGACCTGAAAACCACCTCAGGTCCTATCACTTCTCCTTGGAACTCTGTACTGGAGCCAGACTGGATAATTATTGGTAAGCAAATGAGCCAAGCTTTTCACATGCTGTTCCCTCTGCCTAGAATTTGTCCCCATTCCTCCTCCTTCTCAGGCTAACACCAGCTCCTCCTTATCTGTGAGACTCAGCTCAGATCTCTCCTTGAGAAAGCTTTCCTGACAGCCACCCTTTCCCCCTTTCCCCTTGGCTGGATGGAACCTCCTATGAACTCCTGTAATAACTTGTTATCACATGAGTTGTAAATTGTTATTTTTTTTTCGTTTCCCCCTTGGTCTGTGAAATCTTTGTTGGAGAAACTTACACATAATCCATGATCATTTCCTTTGTGGTGGCACACAGTAGGTGCACAAATGTCCAGTAAAAGAACAAACCAGTACACTATAGTCTCTTGAGGGACCCTGTCTTCTTCACCACATGTCCTCCACAGAAAAGCTGGCATTCCTTCTAGGGTCATCCCTCTGCCAGTATGCGGCTGTCTGCTTGGGGCACTTCTTGGCTTGAGGAGCAGAGGCTGAGCTAGAGGAGGTAGAAGAAGCTCCCAGTCCTACCTCTGCCGAAAACCCCTTTGTGGCACTGGACAATTATCACGCCAGTTACACGAGGGAGGTGTGAGAATTGCCGTCCTCCTTTTAGAAGTGAAGACTTCAGGCTTAGAAAGGTTCAGAAACTCACAGCTGATGCCCTTAAACCAGAGCCTCCTGGCAGCAACTTCTTGTCTTTGATAATAAAGCCTGGACTCAATGAGCAGCGAGCAAATTTTGATGGGCAAGGACCTTTAAAATTTATGTAAATGCTTCCTCTTCTCTTCAGTAACTGTATTATTTGTCAGAACTGCAGCATCAGCACCCTTTCTCAAGAAAACTTTTTAAAAAGTTCACTGGCACAGGGAGGTTTTACTCTGGGGTCTCAACTAACATGCCCTGAAGTGTTTAATTTTAAAGCCGAGCCTCTGAACACATTTTGTGTGCAACTTGGTGCGCTAGTGGGGAGCGTACGCTGGCACCAGGGACCAAAAAGACCCCATTTGCGGACAATTCTGAGCTCTGAGTGGGGCAGAGGATATGATTGTGTGGGGTGGGCATGTTTGGGGAGGGGGGGGTGGGGGGGGGGGGGGTGCAAAATTCGGCATGAAAGATTGCCTTTTCTTTTAAACTCCCAGCTGGTACGTGAGCTAAAAAGGAACAGCTTTGTTTTAAAACTGTCCTGATATTGGAAATAGTAAGACCAATAATATTAATGAATAACCTTCATCGGGCACATACAGTTTGCAACACATCATCCATCCCAAGCTTTTTCAGTGTGTTTACTCACATGACAGCCCAATGGGGAAAAGCTGCTGTTGTTGCCAGTTTTAGAGGAGAAAGCTGAAATGCAGAGAGATGAAGCAAATACTGAAGCTACACGAATAGGGGATGGCAGAGATGAGTCTCCAACCTTGATTGGGAACTGCAGCTGGAGACAATTCTGAAACCCTCCTTCTTGAGCTTGGTCCTGCTTGTCCTTGTACCCTGTGTATGCTGTGTAAAGGCATGCAGAGGAGGTTCCTAAAGCCACATGCCCAGGAACCACTGTTTCCTGTGTCTTGGTACAGGGGTAGAAGCCGCTCCCCCAGGGACAGGGACACCACTTAAGATGACTGCACTCAGAAGGACTTTCTCAGGGCTGATGCCTAATTGAGTGTGTTTTTTTTCTTTTCAACTTTTTGTTATACAGTTCTTTGCTTTTTAAAATATTTTATTCTAGTAGCATATATACAATCTAAAATTTCCCATTTTATTCATATCAATAGCTTTAGTTTCTTCCTCTTGAAATTTAGCAAAAGGTGGTTTTGAACCATTGCACTTACAATTCCTGCCCCCCTGCCCTGATTGTGAGCTCCAAGAGGGCAGGATAAGTTCTTTGCTGTACCCCGAGGCTTGGCACAGTGTCTAGTCCACAGTATGTACTCAATTCAGTTAAGACCTGCCGACAATTCTCTGGTAGACCTAAGGCCTGTCAAGAATTGCAGGATCTCCAAACTCAACAGGGTCCTAGAAAATTGAGATACCCAGAGCCCATACATACCATGATGTGATTTAAAATACTTCAGCTCAGACTTGAATGAGGTGGTCATTATTTTTTACTCATATTTTAGGGTCTGTTTGTTAACAACTGAGGAAGCTTGACCAGGGTTAGATGCTTCAAGAGTGGTGAGTTAGCATCTCAAAGATTCTAATCAGAAGTCCATAAAAAACCAGTGACAGTACAAGCTGTAGCTAACTTGATCTAGAATCAACATTAGAGGCTTGGTTAATAAGCCTAATGGATGGTGTGGTAATTTGAGTCTTTTGTGGACCCCACAAAATTATGTTCTTAAATTGGTCCATTCCCGTGGGTGTGAATATTGTAGGTGGGACCTTTGATTACTTCCATGAAGGGCTGTTTGATTAGATTACTTCAATAAGGCATAGCCCAGGGTGGGTCTTAATCCTCTTACTGAAGTCCTTTATAAATGGGATGACTATCCAAAGGAAAAATCCACAGAGACAGAGAGAAACCTCCAGAAGCCAAAATCAATGGAACCTGGGAGAGAGGAAACCATAGGAGCGGAGAAGAAGCCATGGGAACAGAGAGAAAGCTGGAGGAAGCCAGAAGCTGAAAGCAATAGGCAGAGACCGTCAGATGCCACATGTGCCTGATGCCCACAGCTGCAGCTCAGGGAGAAAGCAGCTCCTGATGATGCCTTGATTTGGACACTTTCATGGCCTCAGAACTGTAAGTTCATAAGTTAATAAATCCCCTTTACAAAAGCCAACCCATTTCTGATATATTACCTTGGCAGCCTTTAGCAAACTAAAACAGATTTTTTTTTTAAAGTGACTTTTTACTAATGAAATGACTGGTGTTCAAGATGTATGGATTGGCTAGAAATATTGTACAGGCACCACTGTCCTTATGTGGACAGAGAATGGTGTCCTGGACTCGGGTTTCTGGCCCTGTTTTTTGTTTGTTTGTTTGTTTAGATGTTTTTCAGAGGTTTTGTCACCTGGATCTGATTAGAAGATAGATGAATGTGCCTTTAGAATAACTGTCATTTCTGCCTTGAATTAAGCTTCTATGCATCATGAAGGGCAGACACGTTTCCGGGGACTTGCCTTTTGTCTGACTGTTCCTGTGCCTGCCAGCTGATAGAAGTCTGAGACCGAGGCTGGCCTTCATTGCAGCATGCCACTCGAGAGTGAGGTTATGAGGGAGGAGGCCGCTAGACTTCACCCTCCCCTGACTACTGGGGGCTCCTGGTAGCTATCAGAGAGAACTAGTAATTGTGAATGACATTTGTCTTCTGTAGTTCTCACCTGCAATTTCCTTCCTGTGAATTCTATCAAAGCACTTATCCTAATTTGTAATAACCAGGTTCATTGATAGGTTTGGTTGTTGCTGCCATGGTGGTGAGGGTGTTTGTCTGTCTCCCCCATCTGGAATGTAAACCTTCCCATTAGACTAGTAAGTGTCTAATGGGTGTGTTTTGTTCACTCCAGCGTCCCTAGTTCCCAGCAAATATTAGGTGTTGAATAAGTTTTGTTGAATGAATGACTGAATGAACTTGTGCATTGACACATCTGAAATGACAATCCAGACAGAGTTAGCAGATAAACCATTTCCAAATTAGGACCCTGAAGAGATGTGGGGAACACTGTTGCCTGCTTCTTATATTAGTCAATGAAGTCTCATTTTAGGTTTATTAAATTTATTACTGTAATTCTGCAATAATGGTGCCCGACTTATGTGTTACCATTCCCAGGAGCTCCAAGGAATGGAAATACACCAGCCCAGTGATATTCTATGAAGCTATTCACCTGGGAGAATTTGTGGGGAAAAGCCCTGGCTGGGGCTTTGCATCAGATGGTGTCACATGGGCTGTGGACTGTGGGTAGGTTCTCTGTTGACTGTGATGGTTATCAACAGGTGGAGCCTCAGAACAGGAGGAGGCACGTCCAAATGTCACACCAAAGCATCGAGCAATGTGGTTTGCTATTTCCTGTGCATTATCCACATGCAATCATCCAACAGGCCTTTTCTTCCTGTGATTTAGTGGGGTTGGCAACTTTCCCTAGGAAGAGAATGTCTGGATGACTTCATCCACCATCAGCAACATGAAGGGCTCACAGAAGCAGGTGACGGCATGAGAGGGGCCATCCTTCGACCAGACCGACTCCTGTGTTTCAGTGGCGGCCCTGGCCTCTGTACCGACTGGCTGACCTCCAGCACCACCTCGTGGGTAGGCTGCCAAGTGAACACTGAGCATCAGCGGCCCCCGGGGAGGCGCCTTTACTTAACTGAGTTTTGGTGTTTCGCCTGGGAATGGCGACGCACCCCCCCCCTTAGCCTGATGCCTGGCATTGGGTTGCCTCAATAAATTCAGCTGCTGTTGTTGCTGGTCAATTTGCCTTTAAGCGTGGAGTCAGATTGTTACAAATACAGACTTAAAGACCTACTGTTAGTCCCAGCTCTGCCACTTACAGTTGGAAAAGTTACAGAGATGCCATGGGCTTCAGTTTCCAAATCTGTAAAAGGATGATAATCATAGTATGTATCGCATGGGTTATTCAGTGACTAAAAGGAGACCCTACAAAGTAAGTGTTCATGGACTTGCTAGCAATAGTCATTGCTACTGTTGTTGCCCAGGAGATATAGTTTAGATATTACTAACCATTGGAGCTGTTCTCTGTCTTCTGGATTCTTAACCTGGGGTTCCTGTACCCCTAAGCTTTGGGAAGTGGGGGTGTTAACTCCCTGAGATTGCAGGCATTATTGTTCATGGGTGCACACAAGATGCATTTCCTTTGGGAAAAGGTCCATTCCAGCCAACCTATTCTAGTGCCCTCTCTGTGATCCTTCCCTGGAGACAGATGTGGATGGTCCCTTCAGCGGCCCCAGAACCACTTCTGACCACTATAATTTGCTATTGAAAAGGTTAGAGATCATAAGGCCCAGAGTAGACAGGCCAGGCAGGTAAGCTCAGTGAGACGAAGAGGCCTTTTGTAAGAACTTGGAGAATAAGAGGTGAGCCCAGGGTTGGGGGTGTGTGGGGAGAATCAGCTAGTACAATTCTGGCTAAAAGGGGCATACACTGCTCAGCCCTGGCCCGTCACTGCTGACTAGGGGCTGTGCTCATCGTTGCTAGGTGGGAGTTTGACTTCTTGATTTGTTCCCCAGTATCAGAAATCTGGATTTTCAGGTCCAATATCATAAATTTTTTAAGTTGGCTCTTTTTGTTTGTTTTAAACTGTATAAGCCACAACGTATCTACAGGGCACAAATGGTGTCTGTTAGAGGAGCTAATCTTCAGGGAGGAGGGAAATGAGGCTGAAAGCCAGGTGGACTCCTGCTCATCTGCAGCAGGCACCGGAGCAGCCATGCTTCCCGACAAGGAGAGGCCGAGTCTCAGAGAACTGTAGTTGGACCTTGGGAACATTAGTTTGGAGGGGGATAAAAGATGACATATGTATCAGATGTATGATGGCCATACAGCCAAGGTCTGGCAGCCGTGAGATTCGGCCCTCACCTGGCCACAGAGAATTCACTTCACCTCTCTGGGCCTCCGTTCCCTTATCAGTGAAATGAGAGTGCAAATTTAGTCAGTCTCTATATGCCCTTCTTGGACCTTCTAGCAAATGTTCTCATCAACCAACTCACTTTGGTAACTTCCAGGAAGTGTCTTTTTGTAATTCCAGAAAAATCCACATTGTAGTCAAAGGCATCCCAGATGCCCATCGGGAGGATGGCTTCCAGGTCATAAGAGGCAGAGATGGAAAATTGTGGAATGAACACCTCTACCCACCCCTGGAGAAGAGAAAAAGGAAAAGACAAGGTCACAAGCCAGTGGCATCTCCACCTGTGCCTTTAGATGGCACTGCAGGAGACTGTTCTTCCTTTGGGCATCACGTGTTATTGCTAAAGAGGTCAGCACATCCCAGCCAAACAACTGAGACAGTTTAGGAAGTTAGGTGCTCGGCTGAAGCTATGCAAGATGCTAAACAGGCCTCCAAATGAAGCAGGGTGCAGAGCTGAGATGGCAGTGAGGAACCTATGGTAGAGGTCCATGGGGGCATGGCAGTGATGGAAGCTCATTGGCCACACTCAGCCCAGACTATCAGCTCTTCCTGAGCCAAACCCTGCTAAGCCCGTAGAGCAGCAAAGTCCAATCGAACTTTCTGCAATGTTGGAAATATTCTATATCTGTGCTCACCAACATGGTTGCCAATAGCCACGTGTGGTTGTTGCACGTTTGAAATGTGGCTAGTGCAAATAAGTAATTAAGTTTTTTATTTTATTGAATTTTTATTAATTTAAATTTAAATAACCACCCGTGGCTATTATATCAGACAGCACAATCCTAGATAGGACACAGTTTTTTTTTTCATCTGCAACAGTTTCCTAGAACGGCCTATATTTGTTGAAGTTAATGTCAATTGAAAAATAGCTAGAGGATGATCTAGGGACTCTATAACATAGTGATTTTGGTGGTGGATGATGATTGTGGTTAATAGTACAAGAATGTTCCTCTATTATGAGGTGTTAAGAATATGGAGATACATGGGGAAAATATAACTAATGTAACATATAGACTATAGTTAAGAGTAATATTGTAAATCCAAATAGACCTACACCAAGACATATACTACCCAGAATGTCAAATGTCAAAGATACAGAGAAAATTCTCAGAGCAGCAAGAGAGAAGCAAATGATCACGTACAAGGTACGTTCAGTAAAACTTAGTGCAAATTTCTCTTCAGAAACCATGGAGGTGAGAAGACAGTGGTATGATACAATTAGGAAACTGAAAGAGAAAAACTGCCAGCTGAGAATTCTTTATCCAGCAAAACTGTCCTTCATATATGAAGGTGAGTATAAAATATTCACAAACAAACAGAAACTAAGAGAGTTTGCAAAAAAGAACCCACCTTTGCAGGAACTATTAAAGGAAGCCTTAGAACCTGAAAGAAAAAGACAGGAGAGAGAGGCTTGGAGGAGAGTATAGAAGAAAGAATAGCAGAAAGAATAACCAAAAGAGTAAAAAGAGAGACAAAAACAAGATGACATATGAAAACCAAGGAATAAAATGGAGGAAGTAAATAGTGCATTTACAGTAATATCATTGAATGTGAATGGATTAAACTCCCCAATCAAAAGATACAGGCTAATAGAATGGATTAAAAAACATGAGCCGTCCATATGCTGCTTACAAGAAACTCACCTTAGACTCAGGGATACAAACCAGCTGAAAGTGAAAGGTTGGAAAAAGGTACTCCACGCGAATAGTAACCAGAAAAGAGCAGGAGTAGCTATACTAATATCAGACAAAACAGACTTTAAATGCAAAAAAGTTATAAGAGATACAGAAGGCCATTATATATTAATAAAAGGGCCAATCCACCAGAAAGATATAACAGTCATAAATATCTACACAATTAACCAGGGTGCCCCAAAATATATGAGACAAACTCTGGCAAAACTAAAGGGAGAAATAGACATTTCTACAATAATCATTGGAGACTTCAACACCCCACTCACATCATTAGATAGAACAACTAGACAGAAGATCAACAAAGAATAAGAGAACTTGACAATATGATAAACAAGTTAGTCCTAACAGACATATACAGAACACTGCATCCAAACTCAGCTGGTTATACATTCTTCTCAAGTGCCCATGGATCTTTCTCCAGGATAGACCACATGTTAGGTCACAATTCAGCTCTCAATAAATATAAAAACGTTTGAAATTATACAAAGCACCTTCTCAGATCATAATGGAATGAAACTAGAAATCAATAATAGATAGGAAAAAAGTAAATTTGCCAATGTGTGGAGACTGGACAACACACTCCTAAATAATCGGTGGGTTAAAGAAGAAATTGTAAGTGAAATGAATAAATATATTGAGACAAACGAAAATGAGAACACAATGTATCAAAACATATGGGATACAGCAAAGACAGTCTTGAGAGGGAAATTTATAGCTCTAAATGCCTATATTAAAAAACAAGAAAGTGCTAAACTCAAAAATTTAACTGAACAACTAGAGAAACTAGAAAAAGAATAGCAAACCAATCCCAAAGCAAGCAGAAGGAAAAAAATAATAAAGATTAGAGCAGAAATAAATGAAAATGAGAACAGAAAAACAATGGAGAAAATCAACAAAACCAGAAGCTGGTTCTTTGAGAAGATCAATAAAATTGACAAGCCCCTAGCTAGACTAACAAAGAAAAAAAGAGAGAAGATGCACATAAATACAATCAAAAAATGAAAGGGGGGAAGTTACAAATGACCTCGCAGAAATAAAAAGAATCATAAGAGGATATTATGAGAAACTATATGCCAACAAACTAGACAACCTAGATTAAATGGACAAATTTCTAGAAATGCACAACCAACTTACATTGACGCTACAAGAAATACAAGAACTTAACAAACCAATCACATTTAAGAAGATCGAATCCATCATCAAAAATTTCCCAGCAAAGAAAAATCCAGGACCAGACGGCTTCATAGGTGAATTCTACTAAGCATTTAGAAAAAAATTAGCACCAATCCTGTTTAAACTCTTCCAAAAAATTGAAGAGGACGGAAAATTACCCAACACATTTTATGAAGCCAACATCACCGTAATACCAAAGCCAGATAAAGATTCCACAAGAAAAGAAAATTACAGACCAATCTCTCTAATGAACATAGATGCAAAAATTCTCAACAAAATACTTGCAAATAGAATCCAACAGCATATCAAAAGACTTATACATCACGACCAAGTGGGATTTATTCCTGGCATGCAAGGCTGGTTCAACATAAGAAAATCAATCAACGTAATACACCACATTAACAAATTGAAGAAAAAATACCACATGATCATCTCAATCGATGCAGAAAAGGCGTTCGACAAACTCCAGCATCCTTTTTTGATAAAAACACTTCAAAAGATAGGAATAGAAGGAAAATTCTTCAATATGATAAAAGGCATATATGAAATACTCACAGCCAACATCATACTTAGTGGGGAAAGGTTGAAAGCTTTCCCTCTAAGATCGGGAACAAGACAAGGATGCCCACTGTCACCATTGTTATTTAACATTGTACTAGAAGTTCTAGTTAGGGCAATTAGACAAGAAAAATAAATAAATAAAGGCGTCCAAATAGGAAAAGAGGAAGTAAAACTCTGTTTGCAGATGACATGATCCTGTACTTAGAAAATCCTGAAGTATCCATGACAAAGCTACTTGAACTAATAAATGAGTTCAGCAAAGTGGCAGGATACAAGATCAACACACAAAAATCCGTAATGTTTTTGTACACTAGTACTGAACAACCTGAGGAGGAAATCAGGGGAAAAATTCCATTTTCAATAGCAACAAAAAGACTCAAATACCTAGGAGTTAATTTAACCAAAGAAGTATAGGACCTATATGAAGAAAACTACAAAACAATGCTAAAAGAAATTTAAAGAGACCTAAACAAATGGAAAGACAGTCTGTGTTCATGGATTGGAAGAATAAATATTGTGAAGATGTCACTCTTACCCAAACTGATTTATAGATTCAATGCAATACCAATCAAAATCCCAACAGCTTACTTTACAGAATTAGAGAAGGCAATTACCAAATTCATCTGGAAGGGTAAGTGTACCAGAATAGCCAAAAGCATTCTAAAAAAGAAGAGCAATGTGGGAGGAATTTCACTGCCTGACCTTGAAACATATTACAAAGCTACAGTGGTCAAAACAGCATGGTACTGGCATAAAGATAGACACATTGATCAGTGGAATAGAATTGAGAATCCAGAAATAAACCCTCACCTATACAGTCAACTGGTTTTTGACAAACCTACCAAGCCCACGCTAGCAGGAAAAAAACAGTCTCTTCAACAAATGGTGTTGGGAAAACTGGATATCTATAACCAAAAGAATGAAAGAGGACCCCTATCTCACCCCCTATGCAAGATTCAACTCAAAATGGATCAAAGATCTAAATATAAAAGCCAGGACCATAAAACTACTAGAAGAAAATGTAGGGAAACATCTTCAAGACCTTGTAGCAGGTAGTGGTTTCTTGGACCTTATAACCAAAGCACATGCAACAAATGAAAAAATTAGATAAATGGGACCTCCTCAAAATTAAACCCTTTTGCACCTCACAGTACTTTGTCAGAAGGGTGAAAAGGCAGCCCACTCAATGGGAAAAAATATTTGGAAATCACATATCTGATAAGGGTTTAGTATCCAGGATATATAAAGAGATGTTACAACTCAACAATAGAAAGACAAATGACCCAATTAAAAAATGGGCCAAAGACTTGAATAGACATTTCTCCGAAGAAGAAATACAAATGGCAAAAAAACACATGAAGAAATGCTCAACATCACTCATGATTAGGGAAATTCAAATCAAAACTACAATGAGATATCATTTCACACCTATCAGAATGGCCACTATTAAAAAGACAGAGAACTATAAGTATTGGAGAGGATGTGGAGAGATAGGAACACTTCTTCACTGTTGGTGGGAATGCGGAATGGTACAACCACTATGGAGGACTGTTTGGCAGTTCCTAAAGAAGTTGAATATAGACTTGCCATGTGACCCTGCAATACCACTACTGGGTATATACCCAGAAGAACTGAGAGCAGTGACACGAACAGACATCTGCACACCGATGTTCATAGCCACATTATTCACCATTGCCAAAAGTTGGAAACAACCCAGGTGTCCATCAACAGATGAATGGATAAACAAACTGTGGTCTATTCACACGATGGAATATTATGCAATTTTAAGAAGAAATGATGTCTTATAGCATATGACAACATGGATGAACCTGGAGGACATTATGTTCAGCGAAGCAAGCCAGACATAAAAGGACAAATACTGTATAAATGCATTACCATGAACCAAATATATTGTGTAACATATTGTTTGATTCAAAAAAATTTTTATATGTATCCATTACATTTAATTGAGAAATAAATGTATACATGTATACATTACATTTAATTGAGAAATAAATGTATACATTTATTCATGTGTGATTTACTTTTTAGTGTTTAATTGTTTATATTTTCAATTATTAAATGTACAAAATAAAGTAAAAAAAAAAGAGTAATATTGTAATATTTTTACAGCAATGGCAAAGAAGACATTCTATCAATGCTAAGGGCTAATAAGGGAGGGATAAAAAAGATTTTTCCCTTTGGAGTAATGAAAATGTTCTGAATTGGACTGAGGTGATGACAGCACAACTATGTGAGGAAACTGAGAGCCACTGAGTGTACTTTTTAGATGGATTGTACAAAGCAGGGGACCATATAACACAGAAAAACCTGTGGTGAATGATGGTGAATGATGGACTGTGGTTAAGAGTACAAATACGAGAACATTCTCTCATGAACTATAACAAATACATAATACTAATACATGGTGTTAATAATAGGACAGTTTGTGAGAAAAATACGCCAAATATAAGCTATGGACTATAGATAGCAGTAAGATTATGACCATGTTCTTTCATAATTTGTAACAAATGTGTCACAATAATGTAGGGTGTTGGCGGTGGGGCAATATATGGGAATCCTGTATGATATGCATGATTGTTTTGTTAACTCACAACTTCCCAAATAAAAAAAAAAAAGAAATATAAAAGAATATTGTTGCATAACTAGAATGTATAATAATCAGAATTTAATCCTGTGAACCTTTAAAGAAAAGACAAATAACTTTGAAGGACTCTATTTTCACATGAAATGCCTAATGTTAATTAAAGCCTTTAGTGTCATTAAAAAAATGCAATTAGTGAGGTGACACCAGCAAAAATGGTAAGGATCTTTGAAAATTCTGTACCTCATAAAAGCACTGAGAAAAAATAACAAAAATAGTCACAATCAACTTTTTCAGAACTCTGGAAATTAAACAAAGGCTTGCAGCAACCTGGGGAGTATTTATTTTTAAAATTTGCTGAATTGGTAAGAACAATGAGCTTTGTAGCATTTTCACTTTCCCTAGTCCCATACCCCACTCTCCAGTTCTGTGACAACCTCTTTGATGGATAACAGTTAGGACAAACCATATACTAAATGAAGAGATTAAAATGAAAACCTGAGGACTAAGATATTCATGGGAGCTTTGAAAAGGTTCAGCATATTCCTGGAACTCTAGAAGTCCACATGCTTGTGTAAGGTTGTGCACACGCTCTAGAAACATCTGAGAAGGTCCTAAGCTTTCACCACTGGCTGACATTGACTAAAGACTTGCTCCACCATGCACACAGTTTGCCTTCAGTAAATTGGGAAATGTAATGTCCAATCATTTAAGACCTATTGCCCAATCACAGATGACTATTTTAGCTGACTACTTTAGCTAGTAGAGATTCAGTAGCCACAACCAACAAAGTATAGACTTTACAGAATTAGTTCAGAAAAATCACTAAACAGCAAAAACACCTACAACAAGTATCAAGAACAACAAATCCTTGGGAGAAGGAAGAATATGATTTACAAAATTGCCACATTAAATTACTTTAAATGTCCAGTTTTAACAAACAATTATGAGTCATGCAAAGAAACAAGCAAGTACGGCCCAAACAAGGGGAATCATTAATCAATAGAACTGATCCCCAGACATTAGACAACAAGACAAAGACTTTTTTTTAGGCCAGTAAAAAGAATTTATTTGGGAAATGGGGAAAAAAACAGAGCTTGCTGAAAAATGGGAGAGAAAGACAGAAAAACACACTAACATTTGGTGTGGGCCCCTCTAGGCAGAGGGAGCCAAGACAAAAACTTTAAGTTATTTTAAACATGTTCAAAGAACTAAAGGAAACTATGTCTAAATATGTAATGGAAAGTATAAGAACAATGTCTCACATCACAAATACTATCAGTTAAGAAATAGAAATCATAAAAAAGAATCAAATGGAAATTCTGCAGTTGAAAAGTATAATAACTTGAGTGAAAAATTCAGTAGGGGATCAAGAGCAGATTTCAGCAGGCAGAAGAAAGAATCAGTGATAATATTAAGAATATTGGTCAAATAAGATTATACAGCCCGAGTAGCAGAATGAATGGATAATGAAGAAAATGAGCAGAGATCCAGAGAATTAGGGCACAATATCAAGTGTACCAATATATAAGCATACTTCAGAGATGTTGCAGATTCAGTTCCAGGCCACCATAACAAAGCAAGTCACATGAATTTTTTGGTTTCCCAGTGCATGTAAAAGTTATGTTTACACTACCCTGTTGTCTATTAAGTGTGCAATGGCATTATGTCTAAAAACACAATATATATATTCCTTAATTAAAATGTAACAAAGAAATGTAAAATGAGCACATGCTCTTAGAAAAATGGTGCTGATAGATTTGTTTAACACAGGGTTGCCTCAAACATTCAATTTGTAAAAAAAAAAAAAAAAAAAAAAAAAGAAATATCTGCAAAATGCAATAAAATGAGGTATTCCTGTACACATAATTGGAATCCCAGAAGGAGAGGAGGTTGAGACAGGAATAGAAAGAATATTTAAAGTGATAATGGTCAAAAAACTTCACAAATCTGATGGAAAATAATCTACACATCCAGGGAATTAAAAAAAAACAAAACAAAACTCCAAGTAAGATAAACTCAAAGAGATCCACACCTAGACATGTCATAATCAAATTGTCAAAATCCAAAGATAAAGAGAGAGTCCTGAAAGCGACAAGAGAAATATGAGTCATCACCTAGAAAAATCCTCAATATATAGCTGATTTCTCAACAGAAACCACTGAGGCCAGAACAGTTGAATGACATAGTCAAAAATGCTAAATGGAAAAAAAAAATCATCCAAGAATTCTATATTTAACAAAATGTTCACTTAAAAAAGAAGGAAAGCCTCGTCAATCAAGATGGTGGTGGAAGTCACTCCTGCTTGTATTCTCCCACAGAATCTTTGAAAAACTAGGAAAAATTGGCAGAGCCATCTTCCTTAAAAATCTGGAAAAGAATTTAAGGGTTGCCGTAACTGGGGGAGTGCTGAATCAATAAAACACAGCTTTAAAAATGGTAGGAGAAGCTTGTGGCAATATTGCTGGCCCCTCTCCTAACCCCTTCAAAGTGTGATGTGAAGCTGGCCTGCACACACGTTATGAGCCTCTGGTTCTGTTCCAGAGGGAGCAGAGTAACCTCTGTGCACATAGTGGGGTGCTTATGTCAGTGCCAATCTATCAGGTGTCAGCAAGGAAAACTGAATCAGGAAACAATTCTCTGGTTTGCTTTCCCAGAACTTTCCATGCAGGGAGAAGCATCTTGCAGAAAGCTAAAACAGTGTAAGAAACAATTAAGTCAAAGCAGGCTGGGGCAACAGATTACTGGCTTTAAGCCATACAATAGAAAACAATGGAGGGGGGAATCAATTTCATAGGGAGTTGAGGAGATATTCCAATTCTTGTAAGTGAGGGAATACCTAAGGTCACGAGTGAATGCAAGCCCAGAACAAGATGCAGGCTCAGAAAAGATGAAGACCCTGAACTTCACTTTTGCCTTGGGTTGATCTTCTTGATAAGAGGGCTAAATTCTGAAGGAGAGTACCAACCAATGAAAAGCCAATTTGCAAAGGATGTAAAAAGTGTTTTTTGTTGGTTTGTTTTTTTAGATCTTGACTTTTAAGGAAATCTCTATCATATCACAAGCTGGATGCAAACCTGAGGAACAAACAGTTCAGGGACTAAGTCACAGAGTTAACAATACATTAAGTGTACAGTATGGAACAAAAGATTACAGGACAAACAAGAAACAGGAAATGATGACTCATCCAAAGGAACAAGATAAAAATTAAAAAATCATCAGTGAAGAAGATCAGGTATTGAACATATTGGAAAAAGACTTTTAAAGAAAACAATCTTCAATATATTCAAGATTAAAAAAAACAATAATATTAGAAAAACAATGAATGAACATGATGAGAATACAATAAAAAGATAGAATTTTTTAAAAAGAACCAAACAAAATTAGAGTCAAAGACCACAGTAACTGAAATGAAAATTTCCCTAGAGAGTTTCATGAGATTGGAGTTGGCAGAAGAAAGAATCAGTGAACTTGAAGAAAAGACAATTGGAATTATTCAAGCTGAGGAACAGAAAGAAGAAAGAATGTAAAAAGTGGAATGGAGCATAACAGACTAGTGGGGCATCATCAAACCTATCAATATATGCATATGAGGGTTCCAGAAGGAGATGAGACAGCGAAAGGGACAGAAGGAATATTCAAGGAAATAATAGTAGAAAACTTCTGAAATTTAATGAGACATGAATATACACATTCAGGAATACCAAGGAAATCTAAACAGGATAAACTCAAAGAGAACCATGCCCAGACATGTAGTAGTCAAACCGTCAAATGCCAAGGGTATCAGAGAGCTCTGAAAGTTGCAAGAGAAAAGAAACATGTTATGTATAAGGAAACCCCAATAAGAATAAATGCTGATTTCTCACCAAAAACCAGTGGGAAAAAAATTCAGTATAACAGAATATTTAAACTGCTGGAAAAAAACAACAACATTTGCCAACCAAGAATTTTATAGCTGGTGAGACAGTCTTTCAAAAATTAGAGAAACTTAAAACTTTTCCAGATAAACAAAAGCTGAAGGAGTTTGTCACCACTAGACCTGACTTACAAGCAATGATAAAGGGAGCTCTTAAGACAGAAAGAAAAGGACAGTAGCCAGTGGCATATCAAAGTAGCATAAAGGAATGAAGACCTCCAGCAAAGGTAACCATATGGGTAAGCATAAATGCCAATACTACTGCATTGTATTTTTTGATATTTAACTCCACTTTTTGCTACTTATAGGTTATAAAATGCCAACGCATAAAAATAATGATAAATCTATGGCATTTGTTTTAGTTTGCTCAAAGTTGCTGGGAGCAATATACCAGAAATGGGTTGACTTTTACAATTGGAAATTATTAGGTTAAAAGCTTATAGTTTTGAGGCTGTGAAAATGTCTAAATCAAGGCATCATCAGAGATACTGTCTCACTGATAGTTGGCTGCTAGTGATCCTGGGCTCCTACCACATGGCAAGACATAATGGCAGCTCTGCTGGTCTGAGTCTCTGCCTTCTCCTCCAGGCTTACTTTTTCCATGAGCTCAGCTGCAGACAATCAGGCATATGGCTCATTTTCCCCCTTTCCTCTGGACCTCATCTCTTTCAGCCTCTTGGGGGGGTCCTTTCCATGCTTCTATGCTCCACTGATTCCAACTTACAGACTCTGGGAGCTCTCTCTCAGCCTCTTGGGGTTTCTCTGTCTCTGCCACTTTTTCTGTGTGTCTGTGGCTTTTTAGTCCTCCATTCATAAAGGACTCTGGTAAGAGGATTATGACCCAACCTGGGTATAGCAGTCTAATCAAAGGCCCTTAACTGAAGTGATCTAATCCAAAGGTCCCATCTATAATGTGTTTACAGGCACAGGAATGGGTTCCCTTTAAGAACAGGATTTTCTGGGTCCACAAAAGACTCAAACCAGCAGAGTATTGGACATGCAATGTATAAAAATATAATTTGTAATAAGTACAACAAAAAGTTAAGAGGTATAGTGTTGGTATATACTATTGAAGTTAAGTTGATGTCAAATCAAATATGATTGCTATAGATTTAGGATTTTAAATTTAAGCCCCATGGTGACAGAAAGAAAATATTTGAAAAATATGTACAGAAGGAAATGAGAAGGGACTCAAAATGATACATGAAAAAATTTTAAATAAATATGAAAGTAGGTATTAATGGAAGAATTGAGGGGGAAAATGGTATAAGACTTACAAAGACCAAATAGCAAAATGGCAGGTGAAAGTCCTACATTATTAGTAGTTACCTTAAATGTAAATGGATTAAACTCTCCAAGCAAAAGGCACAGATTGGCATAATGGGTTTTTAAAAGTATGAACTAACTGTATGGTATTTACAAGAGACTCACCTTAAATTCATTGAAAGTGAAAGGATATAAAAATATATAACTTTCAAATAGTAACCAAAAGAGAGCTGGTATAGCTATACTAACAGATAAAATAGGCTTTGAGTCAACAACTGTTTGTTTCAGTTTTCTAGGCTGCTCAAAGCAGGTACCATGAAATGGGTTGGTTTAAACAATGGCAATTTATTAGTTTGCAGTTTGAAAATGAGAAAATGTCCAAGTCAAAGCAACGTTTTTTTTTCTGAAGACTGGCTGCCAATGTCCTTGGCTCGTCTGCCACATGGCAAGACAAATGGCAGCATCTGCTGGTCTCTCCCTTTTCTTCTGGGTTTCATTGCTTTCAGCTTCTTGCTCTTGTGGACTTCTCTCTTTCTCTCTGTGTTCATCCAGTTTATAAAACACTCCAGTAATAAAACTAAGTTCCATCCTGAATGAGGTGAGTCACACCATACCTGAAGTAACCTCATCAAAAGGTCCTACTTACAATGTGTTTACACCCACAGGAGGGGATTAGGTTTAACAATATGTTTACATACAGCTTCAAACCACTGGAACATCTATTTTCATAAACTAGAAATCATAATATTGTTAAGATGGCAGAATGCCCCAAATTGGTCTACAAATTCAATGCAATCCTACAAAAATCCCCATTGGCTTCTTGCAGAGATAGGAATGAAAAGGACCCAGACTAGCTAACTAATCTTTGATAAAGAAAATACTGGAAGACTCACACTTTCTTATTTCATAACTTACTGCAAAACTGCAGTAATCAAGAGAGTGTGATACTGGCATAAGGAAAAACATATGGATAGATGGATTAAAATTGGAATACTGATATATGTTCCATCATGAGAGTTCAGAAATAACCTTATACAAATGATTTTTGAGAAGGGTGCCAAGACAATTCAATGGGATAAGAATAATCTTTTCAACACATGGTACTGGGAAAACTGCATATCAACATTCAAAGGAATGAATTTGGACCCCTATCTTACACCAAATGCAAAAATTAACTCAAAATGGCTCACATATATAAACGTAAGACTGAAAAATATCAAACCCTTAGAAGAAAATATAGGTGTAAATATTCATGACATGAGATTGGGCAATAATTTCATAGATTTGACACATTAAGCACAAATAACCAGAGAAAATAAGTAAATTGGACTTCATCAAGATTAAAAAATTTTGTGCTTCAAAAGTCACAAATAAGAAAATGAAAAGACAATGCACAAAATAAGAGTAAGTATTTACAAATCATATTTCTGATAAGGATCTTATATCCAGAATATAGAAAGAACTCTTTCAAATCAATGATTTAAAACACTAACAATTTAAAAATGAGCAAATAATTTGAATAGATTTATTTCCAAATAAGATATAGAAATGACCAATAAACGCATGAAAAGATATCCAACATCATTAGTCATTAGGGAAATAATAATCAAAATTGCAATGAGATACTGCTTCATGACAACTAAGATGCTAAATAAAAAAGAAGGACAAGAACAAGTGTTAGTGAGAATGTGGAGAAAATGGAACCCTGATAACATTTCTGGAAGGAATGTAAAATGGTGCTGTGGCTATAAAAAACAAATGTTCAGTTATTCAAAATATTAAACTTAAAGTTATCATATAACCCAGCAATTTAATTCCTACGTATAAACCAAGAAAATTGAAAATATAGGTCCACACACAAAAAAACTTGTACCCCAATGTTCATAGCAGCATTATTCAAAATAGACAAAAGTGGAAACAACCCAAATATCCATTACCTGAAAAGTCAGTATATCCATACAACAAAAGATTTTTCAGCCATAAAAAGTAATGGCATACTGATACTTGGTAAAACATGGATGAACCTTGAAAACAGTAAGTGAAAGAAGCTATACACAAAAGACCACATATTCTATTATTCCATTTATCAATTGTCTAGAATAGGCAAATTTATAGAAATAGAAAATCTCCATGAGGATCAAGAATGAGGAGTGACTGCTAATGAATATGGGGTAAATATGGGGTTTCTTTTTGGGGTGATGAAAATGGTCTGGAATTACATAGTGGTGATGGTTACACACCATCATGAATAGACCAAAATACCACTGAATCACATACTTTAAAATAGAAAATTTATAGCATATGGATTAAAACTCAATAAAAATAGAATTGAGTTAAATAGGACAAAAAGTACGAAGTACTGGAAACTTGGTAGGGGTTCAGAACTTATCAATTCTCTTTCTCTTCTCTTCTCCCTTTCCAGGATAGATGGATGGATGGATAAATGGGTGTATAGCTAGATGAACAGATGAATGGGTGGATGGAGGCTGGACGGATAGATGAGTAGGCCAATGGATGGATGGATAGCTGAACAGATCAGCTGGATGGGTGGATGGATGGATAGATCAAGGGAATGGATGGATAGATTGACGATATAATATGATTGTGATAATTCTGCCTGTAAAGTCCAAGCACTTAATCTGCAAGCACGAACCCCTACGAAGTTGACTTTATCATCCATCCATCCACTTAGCACAGAGACTAGCACATACCAGTCACTCAAAACATGATAGAGCTTTTAAAGCAATATGCTTAGGATCATAGAAAAAGTAAGGAACAGAGGCGGAATGCAAACCCAGGACTGTCCAACTTCAAAAGAGACGCCATTCTACTGTGACACAGTGTCTTTGTAAACAGTAAACCTCTAAATGGATAGTTGGGGATGTGAATATCAGTTACATAGCTCACCCTCCACTTTCTCACCTATGAAAGAGTCTTGTCCTTGGAATGACCTCTTAAACTGGACTATAAGAGAACTTGTGTCCCTCCTGTGAACTTGTGATCTTCAAGGGGCAGTGTGTCAAGAGACAAGTTTCCTAACATCACACTTAATGGTGAAAGACTTAAAGTTGTCTCCCTAAGATCAGAAACAAGACAAGGATGCTTGCTTTCTCCACTGCTATTCAATATTAGCTATAGTTCTAACCAGAGAAATTAGGCAAGAAAAAGAAATAAAAGTTATCCAAATTGAAAAGAAAGAAGTAAAACTATCTCTATTTGCAGATGACACGAGCTTATATATTGAAAATCCAAAAGAATCCACAAGAAAACTGTTAGAGCTAATAAATGAGTTCAGCAAAGTGGCAGGTTACAAGATCAACAGACAAAAATCAATTGTGTTCTATACACTAGCATGAGCAATACAAAGAGAAAATTATATAGCAAATACCATTGATTGTACACCTTGAAGAAATTGTATGCTTTATTAATATGTATCAATAAAATTGATTTAAAAAAGAGAAAATTAGGAAAACAATCCCATTTACAATAGCATCAGGAAGAATAAAATATCTAGAAATAAATGTATCCAAGGTTATAAAGACTTGTACACTGAAAACTACAAAACACTGCTTCAAGAAATTAAAGAAGGCCTAAATAAATGGCAAGACATGGCATGTTCATGGATTTGAAGAGTTAACATCATTAATATGTCAATATTACCCAAAGTAATCTAAAGATTCCATGGAATCCCTATCAAAATTGCAGTAGCATTTTTTGAAAAAATGGAAAACCAATCTTCAAGGAGCCCTGAATAGCTAAAACACTTTTGAAAAAGAAGTACAATGTTGGAGGACTCAAACTTCCCAACTGTACTTCAAAGCTACAGTGGTAAAAACAGTGTGGTACTGGCATAAAGATAGGCAAACAGACACATGGAACAGAGTTGAAAGTCCAGAAATAGACTCATACAGCTCTGACCAATTGACTTTTGACAAAGATGCTAAGTACATGCAGTGGGGAAAAAATAGTCTCTTCGATAAGTGGCTCTAGGAAAACTGGATATTCACACGCAAAAGGATGAAGTTAAACCCCTTCTTCACACCTTATACAAAAATCAACTCAAAATGGATCAAAGACTTAAATATAGAGCTGAAACCGTAAAACTCTTACAAGACAACATAAAGGCAAATCTTCATGAGTTAAGATTTGGCAATGGATTCTTAGATATGGCACCAAAAGCATGAGCAACAAAAAGAAACAATAGATAAATGTGATCTTACCCAAAGTTAAAAACTTTTGTGCATCAAAGGAAATCATCAAATAAGTGAGAAGACAACCAACTGAATAAAAGAAAATAGTTGCAAACCATATATTGGATAAGATATTTATATATTGGATAAGAATTCATAGAGAACTTTTACATGCAATAACAAAAAACAAACAAACAAAAAAACCCAACTGAAAAATAGACAAGGGACTTGAAAAGACATTTCTTCACAGTAAATATATAAATGACCAATAAGCATATGAAAAGAATCTCAACATATTAGCTATCAGGGAAATTCTAATCAATAGCACAATGAGATACTACTTCATACTCACAAGTATGGCTATTACTAAAAACATGGAAAATAACAAGCGTTGGAGAGGATGTGGAAAAATTGGAAATCTAGTGCATTGTTGGTGGGAATGTAAAATGGAGCAGTCACTATGGAAATCAGTTTAGTGGTTCCTCAGAAAGATACATATAGAATTACCATATGACCCAGCAATTCCACTTCTTTGGGTCTAGGTATATGCCCAAAGAAAGTGAAAACAGGGTCACAAACAGATACTTGTATACCAAAGTTTATAGCAGTACTAGTCACAATAACCAAAAGGTAGAAAACACCAAAGTACCCATAAATAAAATGGGTCACATAAAAAACAATGAGATATTATTTGTCCATTAGAAAAAACGAAGTTATAAGACATGCTGCAATATGGAAGAACCTTGGAAACGTTATGCTCAGAGAAATAAGCGAGGCATATAAGGGCAAATATTGCATAATATCACTTATAAAAGATGACCAGAAAAAGCAAATTTACAGAGACAGAAAGTAGATTAGAAGTTACCAGGGCATGGGGGAGGGGAAATGGAGAAGTGTTTATAAACACTTTAAAAATAATTAAAAAATAAAAAAGTTAAATTAATTTAAAAAATAAGAAAAGAAGGTAACATGACTATTAGGAACCCTGGCTCTTTCATAAGTGAGGAAGTTTTGTCTTAAATAATCAAGGACATATAAAATGATCATAAAGCACAGATAATTGATCTGGTAAAACACAGAATATTTTTTACCTAGTTGGAATAATCCTTCAAATTGCAGGTAAAAAGAAGTTGTAAGAAAAAAAAATAGCTCAACTACGTCCATGACAAGCATAAACAACATTATTGGTGGAATGGAAAGTAGCTGCAGTGCTTATGGAGAAGCACATTGCTGAGCTCCTGAACTCAGCAAATGATTATCGCTGGGGGCGGGGGGAGAAGGGGGAGTGTGACAAGAATACTGTCTTGGTTCTTCTCCATAGAGAATTGCCTTGTGATGCAGCCTTGGTAGATGAGAATTTTATTTTAGACTCTTCCCATATGGAGCTGCTATTTCATGGCCATGATGTATTCTCTGGGGTTTGGGAGTCTGAAAAAAAACAAGGTCCTTTCTCCCATGGTAAATTTCCAGATTTTTCCAATGGGCTGCCCACTAAACCCAATTCTGTGTCTTTAGGGCACAGAATCAGGTTATCCAAAGATAGCCGAGTGAGCCACCGTGGAAATTGATCAAAGGAGGCTTGAATAGACCATGCAGCCAGCTAGTTGCAAAGTTAATTAGAAGGCAAGCTTTCCCATTACTCCACTCTGCTGTCTAAGGTTGATAGTTTGGTATTTGACTAGTCATGAGAGAGAGAGAGAGAGAGAGAGCGCTTTAGTTAAAATCAAATCAACTTCTCCGAGCCTTACCTGGAAAAAAAATGTGGTTTGCCAGGACCATGGCAGTCAGGCGATGAAGGCTTTGGACTAAGTCCACAAGCTTCCCTTTGGTCTCCTCCACATAAGTGTGGGTCCTCTTCTGGGCAGTGGAGGCATTGGAGAAACCTGTAGACGAGACTTTTGTCTCGAACAGCCTCTTGACGTTGTCCAAGAAATCTGTCAGCAGCTGCAGTCCCTCTTTGATGAAGAGGACACTCCCCATCTTCAAGTTCAGGTCTTTGCTGGGGACATTCAGTGAGTGGACCAGGTGCTGGAAGCCCCCGTGGATGGTGGACTCTGGCATCTGTGTGAGGTGGAGCCCCAGGCTCTGGAGGAGCTGGGTCTTGGTGGCTGAACAGCCCCCAAGGGAGAGCATGGCTAGGGTGCTGGAGATACTCACAGGGGAGAAGATGTTCTGACCTGGAGTCTTCAAAACCAGCCTCTGGTACAGGTGGAAGGCAAAGTTGGTGCTGCTGGAAGATACCTGGGAGCTGGGGGTGGTCTTGGTGGAGGGAGGAAGGGCAGGCGGAACCTCTGTTGGGGGTACTGGGTGAGGACACACAATAAACTGGAGCACAGAGACCAAAAACTAAGACAACTAGATAAAAGGACGATGCCATTGCAGAAATAAGTCTGCAAGAGAGGAGAGAGCCATTGGGGAGGCAAGTGAGTCTCTGCCTCAGATACCTGCCAACACTCTGCCATTAGCAACAGATGAGGACAAACAGGACAGAAATAACCCCACGATGCAGGTCTTATTGTAGTCCTCGTTTTACCAGCGAGGCCCCAGAGAGCTCCTCTGTGTTCTGCCTGGGATTCAGAATAAGGTCTAAATTTCAAACCCCATGCTCTTTGCCATTTCTGCTTCGCAGGCCTGTTTTTAAGAAGCAAGAAAGTGAAACCAGATTGTAGAATCCCATCTCAGCAGCCAGAAGTGACCACTCGTCCCTCGGAGATGCCTCCAAACATCTTCACCCATTTTGTGTAAATCTGATCATTTTCTCATCATGGCAGCCTGTCCCCAGCCACAGGTATTTACTGGCATGTCCATGTCCCTGAAAAAGCAGAATCCCAGAGCTAAAAGCTGTTCCAGGAACTGTGGTCCTCCAGGGGCCCCAAGCGCTGGTGGCCCAGCTCCTCGTGAGCTGCTAGCCCCAGCCGCCACCGCCCGCTCCATCCTCAGGCCCCTTCCAGCAAGGCTTTTGTCACCAAGGGGATTTTCAGACCAAATGACCAGGTGGCAGTTGGGAATTCCAGTGGTTTTGGAGTCAGATAGGCTTGGACTTGGCATCCAACCCTGACATTCACGGTGAGCAAGCTTTTAACCACTCTGAGATTCAGTTTTATGCTTCTTGTTGTTTTTCCCTCTCATGTGTCAAATGGGGATAATTATCTGTACCTTACAGAGTTGCTCAGGGGATTGAGGACCATAAGGCACATAAAGTGTGTGACACAACACCTGGCACACAGTAAGTGCTCAATAAATTACTTCTACTACTAGTAGTGTCATCATTATTACTTTACCGCTATTATTACTGTTATCATTGAATTCAATAAGAATTCAATTTGGGTCAGTTCCCTCAAACCATGTTTGGAGACCTCCCCATCTCTGCCTATAGCACCCCCACCTGTCCAGTCCCTGAGCTGCCTCTTATCATCAGGAAAACATCATTGGCTTCAATACACCTTTATGTAGGAGCTCCGACTCTGTGAGTTGACATTGGGATACAACAGTAAATGCCATCTGATTCCCACCTTGTGGGAGCGTACCGTGTTGTAGAAAGATGAATGAATCTAATACAAGTAATACAAGGTGGGGCAGAGGAAAAAGGGGTGACTACTCCAGTAGGCCATCTGATGGAAAGTTTCTCTTCAACACGCCCTCCCCTGTTCTGTAATCGCTTCTCTGTGGTCTGCTGCCCTTCACCCCATTACCCTTTTCACAAGTCCAGTGTCCTGATGACCACCTTGTCTTTCTTCAAACTCTACTCTCCAGTCATTTACGCTATAGTGTGAATGACTGCCACCCACTCCTCTCCCAGGGACAGTACATTAAGTTTTACTTCTGATAGATAAAGGAAGACTGTACCCAGTATAACAGGTATTCAGCCAACAAGTAAAGACATTTTTCCAGAAATAAGGAAGAGAGAAGGCAAGAGGCCCTTTGCCCAGAGTCACAAAAGTGCACACACAGGCACTTGTCTATGTCAGGCCCAAATGTGAGAGTCATGTTCCCAACAACTTCTTTGTGGAAACTGAATTTATGTCAATTGAATAATATTTTATTGACCCAAATATGATTAAAACTTAAAGGAACCAAATGAATGAAGAATCCTTTTGAAGAATGAGAAATTCTTTTGCAAAACTGCTCATTTCTATGCATTTCCACCGATCTGATTGGGCAATTTTTGTTTCGTGCCTGTTTATTTGTCTAAAATGCAGTTTTCTCCCTAAGCTCACTCACATATCTCCACCTCTTTACTGGGCTCTTCATCAACATGTCCTAAACTGACCTCTAAGCTGTGTCCCAACCTGAACCTGCTCCTTCTTTTCCCTTCTCCAAGAGGACCACATGACCCATGTTATCATCCAAGCCATAAAGCTGCCCTCCTTCCCCACATCCAGGGAGGGGCCAGGCCCTAGCGGTTTTAGAACCACCTTCTCGCCATCCCTCTTGCCCCTCTCTTGGTCCAGACCCGCACATCTCTCCCCTGACAGTCTGGAAGGCCTCTGGACTCATCCCTCTTCCTCTGCCCTGGTCCTCAGACTGGTTCTTCTCCAGGTTGCCAGAGTGAACTCCACCAATCTGATTTCCCACACCAACCACCCCCGCGGGGTAGAGGCAACACCTTCCATATGAGACGCTCCCTCCAGGAGTTGCCCTTCCTCTCTCCTCGGCCCCACTGCCCACCACTGCTTCCGCTTGCATCCTGCTCTCCAGCAATAGCAAACCAGTGCTCCACCTCACCCCACTAATGACCACACCTCTGTACCTTGGCTTGGCCTGATTCCCTCCCTGGGAGGACCCTGCCCTCACTCATGGAAAATCCCTTCCTTCTCATTTTCAAAAATGTTACTTAGCCCTGACTTGCCTGAGAAGCTCTCCATGCCCCCTTCCCTGCTGTGACTTCATGGCACGCTCCCTTCTCTCTCCTGCTTCTGAGCCAGGACTCTGCTTTTATTGCTGTATGCAGTGTCACTGAGGACATGGATGCTGATCAATAACCTGCAGGTCCTTTGAGGACAGGAACCTTTTACTTATAAACCATTCATTCAAAAAATTTGACTGAGCTTCTAAATTTATTGCCCAGGTACTATATGAACTGCAAGGGCAATGGTGGTGACACAAAGGCAGGGTCTCTGCCTTTAGAATTTGAAGAATTTACCAGAAGGTATAGGAAGGGCATGCACTGGGTAGCACAGGCTTGGAGCCCACACATCCCATGGTAAAGAAGTCTTCCCAGAGGAAGTGACTGCTGAGTGAGACTTGAAAATGTTAGCAAGGGGGAAGGGTGGAGGGGGGAAGAGAGGACAAGGCAGAAAGAATCACCTGTGCAGAAGCCCAGAGGTCTGTGAGAGCAGGTGTGAGGAACAGGAAGAGGTTTCAAGAAACTCAATCTAAATGCTCAAGAGGCTGGTGGGGTGGGGTGGGGGAGTGAGAAGTGGTGAGAGGCAAGGCTGTAGAAATGAGGGGACTCATGCAGCACTGCACAGACTTGAACTTGGGGCCATGGAGTCCTCTGAGAGGACTGATGCCGAGGAGTCCCTCGACCAGAATGGGACTTTCAAGGACTGTTCTGATAGCCACGTGTCTCATTCATTGCTGTCTTCCACCTCCCAGCCCAGTAGAATGCACGATGCAGGGTTTCAATGGATATTTGCTGTGCTGACCTGAGTTGGTGTGCACCGCGTCCCCCTTGGGAGCCCACGAGGGAGGTAGGCGGAAGAGAAACTTAGGTGGAGAGGGAAGTTTGCTCATGCCAGCACAGCTGCGGGCTGCTCCAGACGGGCAGGCAAGCAAGCATGGCCGTTCTTTATCTGCAGGGTTATTCCTACAGTACTGTTATCACTCAAGTGTTACACAGAAGGAACACAATTAGATACAAGGTGTACTGAGCCGGGAGACAAAGGGCTCTGTGAGCTTAAAACTGATGCAGCAGTTGAGCCGCCGCTGAGTCCTAACCCTTACGCTCCACCCCCGAGGGCAGCGGCCTTAGCAGCTGTGGGGGCACATTGCAGCCAAACACCGCAGGAGCAGCCTAGAAGCATGCATCCTAAGCCGATTAGGGTCCCCCCAAGAGCCCATTTTCCAAGTGCCTAGGGACTCCCACCAGTCTTGAACAGGGTCTACCTGTGATTTCTGGATATTTTGTATTTCATGGTTCATTTCTCACAGGGCTCCTTGAATGGATTTTTTATTATCAGGAATATATACACAACATTCAGTGTGTACTAATGCACATGTGCCTCCTTGTGCTGCAGTAAGTAAATCCAGCTCCATGCGGTTCTGTAACACAACACGGCGGATTTGATCAGTTTCTTCTGTTAACTGGGCAGTTGCATATTCTGAAGCATTCAGGGCTTGGGCAATGTGACTTGCTAAGGCTTCTACATCTAATTCAACTTTGATGGCCCCTCCGCCAGGAAGGAGAATAGCTAATGGGGAAAACCACCAAGAAGTCCGTTTGGTCCTGTGTCATCTCTGATATACTGTGTCCCAATTCTGGGGTTTCTGCTCTAGAGTGGAAACAATGCAACATGGAATGAAGGGGTGTCCTCGAGTACAATATCCACTCCAATTGGCTGGGAGGTATGGCACCACGGGGCCCACAGACCCACAAGCACCCAGCCGGCAGCCTGTTGGCGGGTTTGGTTCCAACGTGTGACTGGCCATTCCACCAGCGGGAACCGCCCACCACGACTTGGGTAGTATTGCACAAACTCGGAGGTACATCCCCCGCTAGGATTTTGGGATTCCCCTTTTGCTCTATACACTGTGGGGCAATGCTCCGCAGTTTAACATGTTCAGCAGGGAGCCAGCCCCATCCATCATACAGGGCATGTCCAAACCACGGAGGTCGCGGATTCATGTCCCGGTGGAGAAGTCTCTTAACATGCCACTGAACTGCTTCCCACTTTGCTGTCGTTTGTTCGGCCGTTTCCAACCATGTCTAATTGTCCTGTGTTGCGGGGGTGATACTTCAGGCCAAACCATTGGCCGAACTGGCCGGCAGGTCAGTGCACACCCAGCAGCGGGCCACGTCGCACACCTGAGCACAGGTGGGGGCCCAGGCCAGCAAGCTGTTGGCAGAGCCCCCAGGAGTGGTGAGACAAATGCGCAAGCGTGGCTAGGAGAGGCGGATCATGCCCACCTAACAGGACACATCCCAGCTGGGCGTCCTTAGGCAGCAAAGTGCCACTTTGCAGTGTGCGCCCAGGGCGCGTACACCATACCCTCGGGCCTTCCGGCACAGCTGGTGAGACACTCTCTTCAACCTGTAACAGGATGGGGGAGCTCACGCCGGGCCATAGAGCCAGAATGAACACACCTTTCAGTATGGTGGCCACGGTGGCAGGCGCGGTCACAATAAACCTCAGTGGCCATACTTCAGTGATCCAGGGGGTTACAGTTAATTGGCGCTGTGCCCCGTCTCCCCAGGGCACCACCGGAGCCACCCATCGAACATGGGGAGCCTTTAAAGTCCAGGACCATGACACAGAGACTGCTTCTCCTCCGTGAATTAGGGAGGGCGCTGGCAGCAGCACTCGCCCTCCCTGCGTTTTAACAGGGATCCCTCGTAGTGGCCTGAGATTGGATGGGGGCAGCTGTGCGCTGCAGCAGGGCTTCTATCGGGGTCCTCCTCCCTGCCGGGGTCCTTCATTCAACGCTGTGCCACCAACCAGAGGCGATCACGCCACCCCCACGAGGCTGGAGTTCCTTGGGCTGTTGCCCGCAGGCCCGTTTTAAGAGGCCATTATAACGTTCAATGGCGCCAGCTGCTAAAGGCCTGTAGGGCACGGGACATACCCCCTGTATGCCCTGTCGGAGGGCCCATGGCTGCACTATTTGCCCATTGAAGTGGGGCCTGCTGTCACTTTCTATAGTCAATGGGTGGCCATATGTGACACTCGCACAATCACAGCTTGGGTTGCGTGGGGGGCAGGATACACGCAGAGGAGACCTGTGGCCGTGACAACGGCCCTAAGAGCAAATCAGCACTGCCAGCTCTAAGGTAATGGCCCGGTAACATCTACCTGCCATCTCGTGAGCGGGACACCGCCTCGCTCAACTTGACCCGTGGTCCTGGGCAGTGGTTTCGATGTAACAGGGAACATTGGGGCACGCACCGCACACTACCCAAGCGGCCTCCGTGTCCACAGCCACCCTCCAAAGGCGGGCAGCCCTCATCATCGTGGGAACTCGGGCATGTAGGAGTTTTTGGTGCAGCCACAAGGCTGTGTCCTGAGCACTGTTTACCCGCAGGGTAAGCTCAGTCAGCTGATCTGCTTCACCATTGCCTGGATGCAGAAGGGGGCAGTGGGCAGCTGCTTGGGACCCTGTCACTTCTTCAGACAAGCCCCATCCCCATAGGTCTTCCCACGTGGAACGTCCCCACAGGGGCCAATGGGCTACTGATCAATCCATGCGCTTCCTTTCCGGCAGCCACAGGGTAAGACCTCTAAATACCGCCCGGCTGGGCACACTGCCACGGCAGTCCATCGAGCCGCCTGTGCCCGGCCGGCCCCATCAGTAGACCATGCCTGCTCTGGCACGGTCCCTAGACCAGCTTTGGACGGGGAAACTTCCCTCGTGGGGAGTTGCAAGCGGTTCTCTGGGTCCAGTGTCCCAGCATATGTCAAAGGACCTAAAACTTGTTGCAACACTTTGCTCAGTGGACTGGAAGCAAACGTGCTTCTCTGTTCCAATAGGGCCCCCACTAGGCCAGGGTCGCCGTCTGGGCCACTCCACTTCGTGGCCAGGCGATCCAGTTCTGCGCCCATCCTTTATAGGGTGGGTGGTAAGTCTCTTTATTGGGGCTTCCCGGGTTATGGCTTCAGTACTCTGTGCGGCAGCCCACAGCTGCCAATTGCTTCTCTATGAGACTACAGCGCTTCTCCGCTTGTCTATAGCTGACTCCAAAATCCTATTTGCTGTCGCAGCTGCTCAGTCCACTGTCATAAGCCCCAATCATAGCCTTCTTCTGTAACGTGCACATCTAATCCACACGGGCGGCTGGGGTCGGCCCCTGACAAACTTGGGGCTTAACAGCCCTCTTGGCTTGTCTGAAGTCCTGCTTGGCCTCGTCAGTCCAGTCCCATTCACTCTTTTTCTTTGTTAACTTATATAAAGGCTTTAGGACCTGTGCCAATTGGGGAATAAACACCCACCAGTAATCCAGGAGACCCAAAAAGCTCTGCAGCTGTCTCATTGCTGTGGAGCGTGGGAAAGCTTGACTCTCATCAATTACTGCTTCAGGGATTACTTCTGTCTTACCCAACCTTACAATACCTGAGAATTTGACAGACAACACAGGCCCTTGCCACTTGTCCCAATTTATCACCCATCCTTGACTTTCAAGGTGGACGACCAGAGTGGGAACAGCAGCCTCCAAATCTGCGAGAGAATCAGAGGTCAGCATTACATCATCAATATAATGACACACACGAATGGTTTCAGCATGTTGCACTTTTCTAGGTCTTTAGCCACTAAACCATGGCAAACGGTGGGCTGTGAGCACAGCCCATGGGCAATACAGTAAAAGTCCGCTGACGGCCTCCCCACGGGAAGGCGGACTGATCCTGTGCCTCCTCAGCAAAGGCGATGGAGGAAAAGGCATTCGCCAAGTTCAGAACCAAGTAAGTTCCCAGTGTCAAAGTCAAAGTGTCCACTAGGTTAAGAATAGAGGGCTCAGCTGCATGTGAAGGAGGAGACACCTGGTTCAGCTCTCGATGGTCGACAGTCACACGCCACGTCCCATCGGGCTTGTGGACAGGCCACACCTGGGCATTAAACGGGCTCTGGGCCTCACGGAGGACTGAACCTTAACCAGTTCTTTCTAGTTGCTGATATTTCTTCATGCCCTCCTGGCAAACGGTACTGCTTCATGATCACTGTCCTGTGGGGTTCAGGCAACACAGCGGGGGCGTGGTTAGCACATCCCTGCACCACGGGTTTCACTGCCCGTACTTGTAGACGGAATTCACCAATACTGGTTTGCAGGGTCAAGTTTCTCAACACATCTACACCCAGTATATGCTCTGGGACAGTGGAAATGCACACAGTGTACATTTGCAGGGGCAACCGTCCAATTCCCAACATCACCTTTGTCTGGACGACATGCAAGGTGCCTTGTCCGGTGTAACCATAACTGTCCACAGAGGCATAGGTGCCTGCGAATTTATCCGGTTGCCCATAGAGAAGGGTGCATTCTGCACCGGCATCCACAAGGGCGAAGACATGCTACACATTCTGTGGGGACCTGTGGATTGCCAGCTCCACGTAGGGCCTCCAGTCTCTCTGAGGGTCCCCATCTCAGACGCCGTGGCCTGCTTCCTATGTAAAGGTCAACGTAGGAAGAAGAAAGGTGAATATGGAGATGGAGGAGGAAGTAGAAGGGCAGTGGAAGGAATGGTGGGCAACCCTGAAGGGCAGGCCCTGTAGAATTGCCCACCCCCAGGTACTTTTGTAAAACCTACTATTGGTGAAATGGGGAGGAAGCCTGAATGAGTATGGGGTTTCCTAACCTTGGCTAATTGTCAGAAGGACCAAGGTACTCATTAAAGCACAAATTCCCAGGCCCCGCCCAGAGCTACCATATGACTTCAGGGAAAGATGAGAAGGGAGCTGCTGCTGGTGGTCTCATGCTCCTGCCCTTGCCCCCGAGAGAAGCTCTCCAAGATCACCTCAGCTCTGAGCTCCTGGATGGTCGGACTCCCAGAAAGCAAAGGCCTTCCCCCCACCAGCCCCCTGCCCCCAAATTCATAAGCCAGTCTTGAAAGAGCAGAGACAAAGCAAGACAAAACAAGAGTGGATGCCCTCAGGCCCCTCCACAGTCCCATCAAGATGGAGGCTTACCCCAAGTCCACCCTCCCCAGAAGCCTCCTCTGCCTTTCCTGGCTTAGTGTCTTCCACCTACCTCAGACATCGTGCTTCTGTCCCGTTTCTGGTTTCTGGAGACCTTCCTAGCACTCTTACAATCTGGCTACATCTTTATACTTTTCTCTTTTAATATTTATATTTGTATTTCACCTGTTGACTGTGGCGCCAAGTGGACGTCTCAAGGCTGGATGTGCAGCGCCGTCTTAGCCAAAAGCCACCCCTCAAATTGTCAAGAAGCCTCCCCGAGAACCCAAACAATCCCCGCCGTGGACATGCACACCTTTCTCACACAGGAAGGGCTTCCCAGACCCCTCTGCAGTCTCATTTCTTGGCCTGCCCAGTGTGCTCACCCGGCTCCCAGGATCGGCATCAAGGTGAGAGGAAAGGTGGGGAGGGGAGACAGGTGTAGACGGGCCCCAGGCCCTGAGGAGGTCTGTGTGGCTGCCCGCGTGTCTCAGTTTGGCTTTTGGCAAGGGGCCATTACTTCAGCATCATAGGACACACAGGCTTCCTGTCCCAGAAGGGGTCATCAGCCCAGAGTTGGTCCAGGAATCTGTAATTTCTTTGTCCTCATCATGCCAAGAGAAACAACAGCTGAAAGGTCACCTTCAGTCACGTGGGTGAAATGGTTTTTGTTTTTTTTTTTTGGCTTAACACTTAATAGGACTACATTGCTGAACGTCACCCAATTCACAATCAGTTGTATTTATATATAAGTGATAATATGGATATGTTACATTAGTTTAAGAAAGGGAGTTTTGTCCTATATATTGTTAACTTTTACAGAATAATAAAAGAATTATTATTATTTTTTTAATGGTGCTAAATAGGTTCACCTGCATAATGTCATTTAATCTTCCCCAAATACCCTTGTGAGGTTAAGACTATGAACCCCACTTCACATGGGGGATAAACTCGGGCTCAGAGCAGTTACGTGGCTTGTCTAATGTCACAAAGCAAACACATGCAGGGCTGGGATGTGCACCTCTGCTTGGCCAGCTCCGGAGACTCCCCCCAGCCTCCAGCCTCTTGCAGCCCCGAGGCAAAGCCCTAAACAGGAAAGTCCACTAAATGCAACCTGGCATCCCAGATTAGACTCCAGACAATAACGAAAGGATATGAGCGGCCCACCTGGTGAAATCCAAACAGTATGCCGTTCAATCAACAGCAACATACCAGCATGGGGTCCTCAGTCAGGACAAATGGCCTTGGCCAGGTGAGATTTCAACATTAGGGGACTGGGCCCAGGGCAGGTGGGAGCTCTGCCCTCTTTGCAAGCTTTCTGAGAAACGAAAATATGCCCCAATTTTAAAAAGGCTCATTAAATAAAAAAGAAAGAGAGAGAAAGAAGAAAGAAAGAAAGAGAAAGAAGAAAGGAGAGAAGGAGAGAAAGAAAAAGGAGAGCAAGAGAGAAAGAAAGAAAAATAAAGGAAGAGAGGGAGGGAGGAAGAAGGACGGCTGGTCAGACAGGCACACAAATGAGGACACCTTCCGACAGTGGCCTGAGACTCCAGGGACCAGGGGTGGTGGCCCCTCTGAGCTCACAGACAAACTCAGGTGGTTTCTGCCCATGGCATGGAATCGGATGCCCATGGCATGGAATCGGATGCCCATGGCATGGAATCGGATAGTGACAATTGACGGTGACCGTCTGTTTCCCATTCTCTTTCCATCTTCCTGATCTCCTCAAGGAGAAAGTCTCACTCCACTTGGTGCCAGCAAGTCTTTCCCACCGTTGTATCCTAGCTAACTTTCCTCTTTCACCAAGGCAGAGCCGCCTTAGCTCTGCGCCATCAGCAGGCAGCAACCTTGGAGGAATTTAATCACCAAACGGGTTTTATTGTGTCTATTTTTACAGTTACTATCTGTGGCAAGTTATACTGGTTTATCTATGTATGATTGTGATATTAACTTTTCTGTTTAAATAAATGTGAATTGATTTAAGGGAAAATATTGAAGAAATTAATTGTACAAAAGAGATGACGATTCAGCCATTATCAAGAAGGTGGTTTGGGAGTGAGTGAAATTTGGCAATTGAATGTTAACAGAATGCACACTTCCTGGAGAGAAAGAGTCGCCTCTCAGCCTTGATCTTGCACCCACATTGCAAAACCCGAGCCCCTCATGGAATGGCCCCCTGGCCGGAGCCTGAGCAGGATACTAAGAGACTTGGAGAATGCTGTTCACCAGACCCCAGGCTCAGCTGGAGCAGGGCCCCTGCCTGTCCTGCTCACCCTGGCTCCCCCACAGACCTGGCCCACTGCCTGGAACATAGTAAAACACAATAAATTTTGCCAAATACCTGATTGCATAAAAGAATAAGTGTAGAGATTACTCTTTGGATCTAGTCCCATGATTTCCCACACAAGTGTCAATGTATTGTCTGAGATAAGGGCCTCCTGAGGTCACCAGGCACCCCCCCCCAATTGCACCAATGGGAAACCAAGACCCAGGAAGAGGAAGGCATTTGCCCAAGACATAGTCAGCATCTGGCAAAACCAGGGCTAGGAACCAGGACTTCCTGCCGGGGATTGGCCATGACCTTTCCAGGTGCCCACCCACGTGAATAACCTCAGCCTGGGCAGGCAGTGCTGCAGGCTGAGCCGGGGTGGACACGTACCCAGGCTCCTGGCACGGGCAAGTGCTTGAAGAGGCTGACAAGCCCTCTCGGATACTGTACAAAGGCTTTCTGGGTTGTAGGGAGGGTCGGGCTGGATCATTCCAAAGGTGCCTTTCTGGCCTGGGATTCTGAGGTTGGGCACTCAACACTCTTGTTTAGGGGTGACCCCTCTCCTCTTCATCAAGTGTACCTATACATGGGTATTTCCTGAGCCACAGAGCTCCAAGAGGGCACTGTGCCACCAAGGCGGTGGGGAGCTGAACCCAAAAATCTCTTCTTCCAGTGATGAGGCTGACATTGACCATATCTCCCCACACCTCCACTGGCACCCCACCACTGGCGCTCCCATCAGCCTTACCTGCTTGATTTCATCTTCTTATTTATTACACTCAGCCCCTCTCTGCTAGTCTGAACCTCCACAAGGACAAGGATCTGTGTATATTTTATTTACTGATGTATCTCAAGGTCCTAGAACATTTTTGGTGCAAAGTGGGTACTCAGTAAATACCTGTTGGATGGATGGATAGATGAGTGGGTGGATGGATGGATGGATGGATGGATGGATGGATGGATGGATGGAAAATGAAAGCTAAAAATGTTCAGGAGACTTGCTTTTACTCCTATTTCTGTGGCTTTCTAGCTGTGGGGCCTTAGGGAAGTTATGTGTCTTCCTTAGCCTCAGTTTTCTCATCGGTAAAAAGGAATGGCCGTACCACCTTGAAGAGATGGGGGGCAAGTGGGTTGGTGAAAGCATCTTGTGCAGTTCCAGGCTCATGATAGGCATCTAATAAGTGTCAGTTACATCAAAGTCAAAAATCCATGCTTGCATTCATGCATGTGGCCTTGGAAGGCTTTTGGAGGGAGAAGGAGTTGATGTTTCCTGGAATGAGGAATTCCACTCTAAAAGGAAGAGGTGGACATAGGAGAGAATGGGAAGGAGAGCATCCAGCAGGGTGGAATGGCTTGAGCAAATGTGTGGCGGCGGGAATGCCAAGGGCGTGTTCCTTGCACCACTTGAAGAGGAGGGCTGAGAGGGGAAGCAGGCCCACCAGACTGAGGCACCGGCCTTCCTTCCCAGAGGAGAGAGGAGCCAGGGAGGGGGCTCCCAAGTCTGGAACAAGGGTGGCTGTTGTGGCAGTCTTTCTGTTCAGCAAGCGCATGCTGAGAGCATTGTCTGTGACTGCCCTGGGCACTGGTCTGCAGTCAAAGGACACATACGACACGTGGTTAAAGACCAGCATTCGTCCCGGGGCCCACGAGGTCCCAAACTGCCTCTCCAGCCTCCCTGCCCACCCTCTTCTGCTTTATTTTTTGCTCTGGCAACACTAATCTTATTTCAGCTCCTCATCTCTGCCACCTTCCCACCTCAGGGTCTTTGCACGTGCTGTTCTCGCTGCTTGGTAGAGTCTCCCTCTGCTCCTTCTGCCAAACTCATCTCCTCTATTTAGTTTCTCAAACCAGAGTTTCTGTAGTGAAGAATGAAAATACAGCAGTGAAAGTTAACCATGTAGAAAAATATTCAAGATATGCAAAACTCATTTTCAGAGTAAAGGGTTAGTTAAAAGCAAGATGAATAAAGCACTGGAGCATATGCTCAATTTGTATTTGAAAGACCAACGAATATTTTATCTATTAGTAACTACATGGGGAAAAACTCACCTTCCTGTAGTTTTAATTAATAGTTACAGTTCAAAATGAGTGAGCTCCCCAACATTCAGAGCTCTCCCCAAATGTTGCTTCCTCAAGGAAGCCTTCTCTGAGCCCCCACTCTGGCTCACATTCTCCAGGTGCAGACTCTCAAAGCACCCTAAATCGACCTTACTCATTCTCACTGGAGCTTCTACTCATCACTAGATGTGCACGGTACTTCCCCACTAGATATTAACTCTCTGAAGGCAGGGACCAAGCTTGTTTGTATCAGCACCTAGTCCAGGGCTGGATGACCTGTAAGTCTTTGTATGAACCATTGATTGCAGCCTGCATGGGGATGGAGGGAAATGCAGAGCCCATGAGCCATCACGATGTATTGGAGGTCTGCTCAGAAGATGCTGCAAAGGTAGAGAAAAATTCAAAAGGAGGTCATGCAGGACTGGGCATGAAAGGATGAGTAGGAGCTCGATAGGCAGGAGGAGAGCATGCCAATCAGACAAAAGTGCAGCTTTTTAGAAAGCAGCTGGCCATCTCACAGGCTGAGCGAGGGGTGGTAGATGATCATAGTGGCGACTCTGTTGAGAGTCCGGCCCAAAGCCTGCACGAGCTCATGTACCTCTCAGAACTCCTCAGGTCTGAGACAGATATTATCATCGTCTTAAACAAATGAGGAGGCTGAGGCCCAGGGAGGCACCCAGCTGTTAAGTGGCTTACCTGGCTGTGCCACGTCCCCACGTTACGTGTCGCAGACATGCTGAGGGTTTCCGTGACCCTGTGGTGTCTTCCCACACACAGCTTTTCAGCATGTACAGGGGAAACGGTGATGTCACCAAAGCACTTCTGCCAGGATTTCCAGCCTTTTGCTCCATGTCCATGTCCCTCGGTGCAGGAGCTTGCTCAGGCCCGTCTGCCCCTCTGTGGAGGGTCTCAGCCTTCTCCCCCAGCCCCACCCTCTCAGGGAGGAACCCCTTAGCCCTGGACTTACTCCCTGCTGTTAGCAGACCCGCACCATCCCTCAGCATTCTGCCTTCTCCAGGCTGTGGGCACTCCCAGGCAGAGGCTGGGTCTCCAGGACCCTGTGGAAGCCCAGCATGGGAAGGTCCTTCCTTAGTACACGTGCAATCGAGGCAGACTGGGCTTCCTGCACAGGTGCTCCTGGCTGCAATGAAGAGCTGGAGCCCCCAGTTCAGAGTGAACCACACCCCTCCCACCCCAAACCAGAAGGCAGGGCCCAGGCACATGCTGCCTCTGGCTCACCATGAGGCAGTAGGGAAGTCACTTCACCTCTGACCCTCGGCCTCCTCGCCTGTCACGTGGATGTCCATCCTGGCTGCCCACAGGGGAGCTGTGGCCTGAACACAAAGGGCAGCGGGAGCTCTGAGCGGCTAGACACAAGCAGAGGGTGACAGTTGGCATCAGCTCAGGCTTCTTACCACCAAGCCAGGCAGGGTCCCCTCCTCCCAAGCACGGGCAGCATGGGGATTCGCTGCAGGGGGCAAAGGACCTGGCCGCCTGAAAGCGGCTCCCCTGTGAGCACTTGGCGCCCCTCGTGGTCACAGACAGATCTTGCAGGGCCATGTTTCCAGGGCTGAGCTTGCGAAGGTTCAAACTGCAGGCCCTGATTTTGACAAGATGGGGGAACCCCAGGATTCCCTCTTTATACCTGAAAGATCGACTCTGGAGTCAGTCAAACCTGGCCTTGAGTCCTAGCTGCTACTCCAGGCTTTTACCACCTATCTAGGTGCCTGGCTGAGCCCAGGGCTCCTGCCTGGACACTTCGGGAAGGATGACTGTGAAAGATGCAAGGCCAGGAGCTCCCCAAGAGGCACCTACTCTTTCTAAAGCATCAAACTACCTATTTCACAACCCCAGAGACTCTCTCTGGCCTCAAACCCTGGGCTCTTGCCTTGGCTCACAGCTTCCCCAAATTATCTACCAACAGCCAGGAGTCCTTAGAGTGTATTTATTGGAAAACCCTCTTCCCACCAGGAGGAAGAGGAAAACACCATCGAGAGGGTAAGGGGCGGGGCACATAATTACAACATTCAAATAGGCAGCGAGGGACCTAACAGGTGACATGGCCTGGCAGAAGCCCCGAGAGCCAGCGCTGCAGCTTGTCTGGGCCACCTGGCTCCCTAGAAGAGCATGATGATGCAGGGTTAGAGAGATTATCCCCAAGGCCTCGATCCCAGGGAGAGGAAACAGTTTCAGCCTCAGGCCAAGGCTGGGGTCCGCAGCAAGCCGGAATTCCCCCCTTTACTCCCCACTAGGGTTGGCAATCTTTCCCAAGAAGAGCATGGAAGCCGTGGTATCATCGTAGACTATCATCAGAAAGGTTCTGTTTAACTTGACGTTAATTGGCGTCTCCATGGGCAGTGTCTCCACTCCGGAACCCGCAGCAGCCTCTGAGCCCCGCTCATCCATTTTCAGTTCAGCCTTATGCACCACCTGGGGGAAGATGGGGATTGGGGTGGTCAGTGCTGGCCAAGACACTCGGAGGCTGGCAAGAAGCCCAGAGAGGGAGAGGCTTTGGGCAAAGGCACCCAGCACAGTAGCCACCCCCCACCTGCAGCTGCCAGCTTTTCCCCTGCTGCCTGGGAAGGGTATTCAACAAGCAGATGCCGCGTGATGCAAAGTACAATGCAGGTGGAGCGTCAGGTACAGGGAGATTGGGAGACCAGTGGGGTTTGCTCTCCTTTTTGTGAATCACAGGAAGAATCAACTACAATCAATGGCACCTGAGTTAGATGGCAGGGAGGTTGTGGCATGCCCACGCAGAAGTCCCTTTGATCTGTCTGGTGGGTGGTCAAGAGGGAGCCAGATTCCGGGTGTGCTGCTTGAGACAGCTCACACCCCAGAGCCACCCCCAGTGGCATCAACACCTGGAAGTTGGCAATTGAGACTGGGGGATTTAGGTACCTCTGGAATTCATTTCATTCTCCTGGGCAAGATTCTAACAATTTGACCTGTAGAAAACAAGGTAATACCCTACATTGACCTTTAGAATAACAGCTATTAGCTCATCTTACTACAGAAAAGAAACGAGCCATTCTGTAGGCAATAAAAGCCTCTAGAAAAGTTTAGAGCAGGGGTTCTTACAGAGTGAGGAGGGGCCCCAGAGAGGGAAGCATGGGACCCACACATGTCCTTTCTGGGCCTGGTGTTCCCACTTCTGAATAAGACCGATCTCTGTCTTTGCCGTGTGGCAGGGAGCCAGGAGCTGACTTTGGTGAGAAAGCATCTCTGATGGTGCCTTGATCTGGACATTTCACGGCCTTGGAACTGTAAGCTTTTACCCTAAATAAAATCCCCATTCTAAAGGCCAACCCATTTCTGGTATTATGCGTCGGTACGCCTTTGGCAAACTAAAACATCCTTGGAAAATCCCCCTAGGCCAGGCCCTTCCTGCCCAGAGCCTTTCCTGAGAGGCAGGTGCTGGGACCCTCCTGGGGCTTCTGGGGTTTCCTTTGCTGGAGCGCTGACCACACTGTGGAAAACTGCTGTGTGTCTTCCCTGGGGGCAAGAACTGTTTCTCTGTGTCACAGAGGTGCCTAATATTAGCTAGTCAAATGATGAATGGACCCTACTTGTTCTGGAAATACTTCTTAGAGCAGCTCTTGCTGATCGCATTTGGGATCTCGGCCATTCCTCCATTAGCACACATTCAACACACTTGTGCTATGCACCTGCTAACAGCCATTCTCAGGGCATTCCCCTGCTCAAACACCTTTGATGGCTCCCAAGTGCCCACTGATTCAGAGCAGTCTGCACAGCTTGGCACTTTGGACCACTTCCAAATGAGCAGGAGCTTCCCCTTTTGCTCCCATTTAGTATCAGCCAATCCCCACCACCCTCCCCTGATCTGGAGACATGCCCATGCTTGCCTGCCTCCCAGCCTTTGGCCATGCTATTCCCCTGCTGCAAGACCCTCCCAATACCTCCCCACACATGATCTTTGGCTTTTCATGTAAAGCATGTTTATGACTTACTCCTAACAAGCCTGAGAGGCCTTTGAGAGAGGATCTGGGACATTTTCATGTTCTTATTCCCCATGGGGCCTAGACAAATTCCAAGCCTAGAGGAAGTGCTTGACAAATACTTATTGCCTTGAATCAACTCCCAAAATAGCACCAGAGATTGGTATGTCCAATTTTAAAGATTGGGAACTCTGAAGCTTTGGAAGGTTATGGGTTTTTCCCAAGACCACATGGCTGGCCAGGGCAGAGCTGGGCTTTGGTGGATGGAAGCCTTGTCCGCCAAGCCCCTGTGACAGCTCCTTCTGCTGCAGAGGGCAGCATCCAGGCCAGACAGCTTACCTCGCCTACTTTCAGGTTGCTGTAAGGGGAGATCTTGGTGAGATCTCCATGTTCCTCAAAGATTTTGGAGATCCCCAGTTGGACCAGTGTCTTCTTCAGGTCATAGATACCAGTGATGAAGAACTTGGGCAAGGACACATCTACAACCCTGGGGAGTTGAAAGCAAAAACGGTGAGTGGTGGAGTCCTACCTGCTTCTATGGCAGGCCCCAAGGATGGAGGGTCAATGAGACATTTGTCCTCCCAGCCCCAAGGGTCTCAGATCTTCTCTCTCCATCCACAGAACGGAGTGGTGGTGGGGAGGGGGGAACTCCTTAGCCCCTGGACGCTTGGTTTCAAGACACCTTATGTTCTCTTGACTGTGTCCTTGCTTCCTATCACACCTGCAGGATGCTCATCCGTAGGAAACCTTCTGGAGCCCACATCATCTCAGGGCCCCTTCAGCTTCAGTCACTGAGGAGTTCCATGCTGTAGATGCAGCCATGCCCAAAGCCCCCAGCCAATGCTGACTCCAGCAGGCCAGACGTTAGCGGCAGCAAGGCCCCCAAATTGGGATTGAGGCAGAACTGAGTTCAAACTCCTCCCTTGCCTCTCATGAGTGCTGTGAGTTGGGGCAAATTATTTCACTTCTTTAAAACACTTGTCCAAAAAGGAACATGATAATTGCTGCACCCGTGGGACAATAAGAGTACCAAAACAAATGCATTAAGATGCTCATCAGGAAGTCAGAGATCAGCAAATCCATCTACAAATAGAGAAAAATCCACACATCCTCTTGTCCTTGACTTAGCAGATCCACTTGCTGCATGAGTGGGACCTACCTGAAGCCTGGGCACCCACAGGTGCTTCTCACTCACGTGGTTCCTGCCCACCTGGCCTTGGACCCCATTTCTTCTCATCCAGCCGAGGACCTCTGTTCAAGGACCTATCCTTCCTCTCCTGCATCATCTATAAATGGTGTATACCTGACCATTCTCAGGAGCAGGCCACATGTAGTAATAAAAGCAAAACTCTAACTTGTCCTTCAGCCCCGAGTCACAACTCTCTCCAACTTCCAGGCCCCTCTTTTCTCTCTTTTATAGCAAAAGTTGTCTTTACCAAATAAATCAATCTATAAAGATGAAAGTAGATTAGTGGTTATGTAGTAGGTCTGAGGAAGGCATGCTAAGGGGTGTGGAGTCTTTCTTTTTGGAGTAATGAAATGGTTCTAAATTTTTTTATATGATGAATGTACAATATTGAGATTATACTGAAAGCCATTGATTATACACTTTGGATAGAATAGCCAGAAACAGCAGCTATGTGCAGTGGGAGAAGCATAGAGAGATTGAGAGGTGAGGAATTTTCTTGTTTGCTTGTTTGCTTGTTTGTCTGTATTTTGTTTATTATTATTATTGAAATAATGAAAATGCTCTAATAATGATTGAAGTGATGAACGCACAACTATGTGATTATAGCAAATACCATTGATTGTACACTTTGGGTGAATTGTATGTTTATTAATAAGTACCAATAAAATCGATACAGCTATTTCCACTTCCTCCCATTCTGGCCTCAACTCACTCTAATCAGGCTTTTGTCCTCAACATTCTACTGAAACAATTCTTCCCAGAGTTGCCATTGACCTCAGCTTGCTAGATCTGGCAAAGAATTCTCAGTGAACAGCACTTGACGGTGATCCCTTTCTCCACCCTGAAGCTTCCGATGCAGTTACATCTCCTCAAGGGTCCCCCATCCTTCACCAGCCATGCTTCCTCTCACACTTTGCAGATTCCACCTCATCTTCCATCTGGAATCACTGTGGGTTCCAAGGCTCACACCTCAGTTCTCCTCTCTTTTCTAGTTGTATTCCCTCCCTGGGGATCCCACTCAGTCAGATATATACCATGTGTATTCCCAGAGCAAACAGGGGACAAAAAATATAGGCAACTGCTTCAAGATATTTGGCTGCAAAGGGAAACAACAACAACAACAACAAAAAAAAAAAAATGAAGGGGGAGGTGGCAGGTTAAGAGAAGATTGCTTCAAGATGAGAGAATGATAGCACCTTTATATCTGATAGAAATGATTCAGTAAAGAGCAGAACATTTGCTGATGTAGAAAGGAAAGGCAAGGATGCCTGGGGCCAGGTCCCTGAGTAGCAAGAGGAGACAGGATGCAGTGCACAAGTAGGGAGGGTTGTCTCCCAAAAGACATGTTCACATCCTAACACTTCATTCTGTGAATGTGAACTTAGTTGTAGATAGGATCTTTGGAGGTGTTGTTACTTAAGAAGAGGCCAAACTGGAGCAGGTGGGTCCTAATCCAATATGACAGGTATCCTTAGAAGGAATTTATAAATGAATCAGAGAAGGAGATGGCCATGTAATGGAGGCAGAGACTGAGTCATGCCACAAGCCAAGGACCACCGCTGGCAGCCAGCCACTGGCATAACCTACAGGCTCCAGAGGGAGCACAGCCCTGCTGGTGACTTGACTCAGACTTCCAGCCTCCAGAACTGTGATGTGACAGATTTCTGTTATTCAAGCCAACCAGCCTGTGGCACTTTGTTACAGCAGCCCTGGGAGACTAAGAGAGATTGGCTTTGGTTCACACAGAACAGGCAGGGCAGATGTTAGGAGGAGTCATATGGTTCTAGGTGTCTTGAGAAGTTCTCTTCCACTTTCTTCCTCAAAGAAGCAGGAAGCAGGCCAAGCATTCGAATGGGGGATGGTGTTGGGGATCAGAGGAAGCAGCTGTGAAGGGAGAGAATGTTGGGCTGTGATGAGGCAGGCTAGTTTAGGTAATGGGAAGATGATTCTAAAACCTGGCAGAAAAACATGGCCGTGAAACACAAAACAAAACTGTATTTTAAAACATTGGGGACATTTTGGTCACAAGCCAATAATTAAAGAACAAAATTTTTGTGCAAAATTGCATGGTCACAGTGCAGATTAATTGTAAGTAGCTTTCAAAGAGATCTTTTAAATGTTTATATTACAGTTAAACTTATTTTGTAAGAGAACGAAAATTATAAGTAACATTAGTGAGTTGTGTGTTTCTGTGCCTAACTCCCTATTTGTGTCTGCCTATTTGTTCAGTATATATTTTCATACATTGGGATGGTAATATCAAATTAACAAATGAAAATTCTTCAAAGAACTCTATTCAAATTGCAAAATTAAATATGCACTTCTACATATGAATAAGTATTCCTGGAGACCAAATTAAGCTAAGCAGGATGGAAAGGTCATACAGAAATCTGGATTTAGAAACTATTGAGAAAGGGAAAGTTTGTCCTAAGCTCTTTGACCTACCCAGCCCCAGGGCCTTCTCTTTGCAAGAGCTATGGGGGCAAGGATGAAGTGTGACGGATTATTACTGAAGAATGATCATCATCCTTCAGCACCTCCTTAAGAATAAGGGCGTGAACTCTCTGAGGGGGGAGTTGAGGCAGGTTAGTCAGGGAAGTGAGAAGATGACAACACAGCTGACCGGCAACACGGCTGCAAGACCTTGCTGAGACCTTGGGTTTAAGCTTGAGGTCCCAGTTTCTCTTTCCGGTACCTCCCCTTGGCCCCAGATATTCCAAACAGGCCTCAGCATTGGCCCCCAACATTGGTGGGGTAAGCAATAACAGCTAGGGCCCCTTCCCTTAGCATTAGCAAGGGGGAGGAATAATTAACAGTTTAAAAGGTAAACTCACAAGGCAGAGCTCACTCTTTCTGCCTAAAGGAGCCTGCACCAAATCTTGGTGTGTATTTCCATCTTTCTCTTCCATTTTTCAGCAAGCTTTGTTCTTTCCCTCATTTCCCAATAAATTCTTTCTACTGGACAAACAAACAAACAAACAAACCCTCTATCTTCTAGGCTGGGGAATTAAGAATCATATTTTGTCCTGAAATTCCCCAATGTAAACATTTTTAACAGCTTTAAAATGAGGTTGGGTAATAATCCTAGTACCAAATTTCAATAAGTAAAGGAAAAGTCCTTGAAAACAATGGAAAGATCTTTTAAAACAAATTAAACATTTATAATTATTCCAGAACCTAGCAGTCAGTATGCTTTTAAAACTATTCACAGCTTCAATTTTATTTAGCTTGGATGTAATCTCTCTAGGTTTATAGGATACTAACAAAATAAATCAGTATTCTATGTATTAAATCTTTTAGATTATGAAAATTGTAAGTTCATGTCTAATGAAATTAAATTAAAAGAAGAAATGAATAAAGCCAATTTCATTAGTTGCTAATTGTAATTTAATAAGCTTATTTTAAGGTAAAGTAACCAGACTATGTGGTTATAGTTAATTATAAGTTGTTTGTAAAAGTATCTTCGAAACTGAAACCTTTAAATGGCTAATTCCATTGATTAGAAACCTAAATTAATATTAATAACAAAAAGTAACTTCATGACAGGGAAACTGTCATGGTAAAGGTATAGAAGTAAAAAGCAAATTACTAAAATAGTTAGGTTCATTTGATATATTATACATTGCATTGGAAGTGTTTAGAAAGTGAATAAGGTTTAAAAGACATAGACTTCAGTATTGTCAAACTCTCTTGCGCATTCAAGCCAGGCCCAAATACCCTGCATTGTGCCTCTCCATTTGAGTTATTGGCTAGGTTGGTCACTGACCCCAAAACAATGAAAGAATCTACTACAACTCTGAACATGTTCCTGAAGTGGATGGAGAGTAAGCTGCAGCAGCCAGCGATAGCTTGATATGGCCAAATGTGCAATGGATATGGACTCCAGACTGACTCTGTTTCATAGTGCCAAAGGGTGCTATGCACCAGACTGTTGAAACAATAGAGCTTTACCTTCCTAGTCTTTCTCAAGGATCAACAGTGCTGCAGCATGCTGGCTGTGTGAAGGGAATACCAAGTGGAATGATGATTACCAGAGTGATGTCGAGTAGAACTTAAACACAATTGGCATTACAGGTTGCTCCCACGGAGAGATAACATGTATGGTATTGCAAAGCTGGAGCTTAGATCTACTAACTGCAGCTCAAAGAGGAACTTGTGCATTGATTAGTATTAAGTACTGTGCCTACATGCCTTATGATTATGATGATATCTTTTCTATTCTAAATCATATGCAGAGGGATATTAAACATGTTAAAAGTACTGATAAACTGAATTCATTTTGTAAGCAGTTAATGAATGTGCCTTTAAGATAAAGGAATAACTTTCTTAAGTGCTGTCTTTATTTTGCTTGCAATATTCTTGCCTTGTTGTTGCCTATACTGTCTTTGTGAGTTTATGTCCAGGGCAGTGCCTCTCTTCATATGTCTCCTAACTGTCCTAAGCACAACCACTGCCATGGGAAAACTGGGGTTGACAGTTTATACCCAAACCCAGCCGGTCTACTACAATCTTTCCTGTTGGAGGCAGCCAGAAAGAGGTGAAGCTAAAATGGCCGACCGACAACAAAGAACAAGCCTGATCCTATATTTAGCCTTCTTTGAGGAAGTAGCTCACCCTGCTCCCGCGCGCGCGAAACCTTCCCGCCTTCCACAGATAGCAAACCCTCCCTAGCAACCAACTGTGCCCAATCCCAGCCTGCCACATATGCCTTACACGTACTTCCCCTTTTTCATGATATATATGCCACCACCTCCCTCAAGGAAGAAGAAGCAATAAAGAAGTAGCATGTAGAAAGTCTCTCCTGTGTGTGTCTATGTCTCATTCCTTCGCTGGGTAACTCAGAGTCTCAGTTGATTTGTCCCGCGGGAAGGGACAAGTGGCGCCCAACGTGGGGCTCGAGTGACATCCAGCGAAAGGAAGCGCCGCACCAAACGAGGAGGGCCCTCTCACTCGTAAAGCCGTGACCAGCCTGTCACAAAGTTCAACGGTGTCGGTGAACGAAGGAACGGAGAAACAAGGAAACAAAAAGAAGCCTCATCTTTCGTAAAGCCGTGATCAGCCATCCGCTGTCACGAAGTTCCCTC
>JAKSZT010054523.1:684228-780667 GCA_026826555.1 Tolypeutes matacus
CTTTCGTAAAGCCGTGATCAGCCATCCGCTGTCACGAAGTTCCCTCTTTTTCGTAAAGCCGTGATCAGCCATCCGCTGTCACGAAGTTCCCTCTCTTTCGTAAGGCCGTGATCAGCCATCCGCTGTCACGAAGTTCAATGGTATGAACGCAGAAGCAAGGAAACAGAAGCCTCATCGCAGGAACTCTGGTTAAGGTAAGAACCCCTTTTATTTCCCTTAGTCATGGGTCAAAATATTAGCTCCCACAGTCTATATGTAACCCAAATTAAAGATTCCCTAAAATTAAGAGGAATTGATATTAAAAAGAAAGATCTTGTTAAATTCTTTGCCTTTATAATGGATACCTGTCCCTGGTTTCCCACAGAAGGTACTATCAGTCAGCGCTGTTGGTTGCGGGTAGGTGACTGTTTAAAAGACTACTATAAAACATTTGGCCCTGAAAAGATTCCTATCACAGCCTTTTCCTATTGGAATCTTATTAATGAAATACTGAAAGTTAAATCTCCTGAAATAACCAACCTCTGTGAACAAGGGGAAGTTATACTTAAGGATTACTCTCGTCCTCCTCCCAGATGTTCTTCAGTCTCTATCAATATCCCCGGAGACTTAGAACAGCCTGATAATAATGTGTCTCCTGCAACCAATTTGGATAGACGCCTCCTCCCAACTTTACAGTTACTAACTATCCAGAAACGGTCTCGGTTGTAGAACCACTCCAAAACACTGCTATTTCTGCCCCTTCTCCTCCTATTTCACCCCCGAATGTTGATACGCCTACCATCAAACATACTTTTCCACCTTTTAACCCGCCTCCCTATAATGTCACTGCTACGACACCACCCGCCACTCCAGCTGTGGATGTTAACCCTTCAGTTCCAGCAGCAGCTTTATAAACCTCCCACTGCTTACATAATGATAAGGCTGTGGGATGACAGAAGCTAATAAAATGAAACCACTGAAAATGTAAGAAAACTTAGCAATACAGTTTACAGAAAAATTCTCAAAAGCAGTGAATTCAAAGATATATGTTTCTATTGACGTGTTGTAACTTGTATTGTGTTTGTCTGGTTGTTCAGTGTCAGTGTAATGAATAAATATGGGTAGTAATTTAAAATAATAAAAATAGATATGAACAAACTAAATCATTATTCTAACAAGTTTGTTTAATGTTGATGGTAATTGCATGTTGTCAGAAGTTTGCTTAAAAACAGTTTCTAAAATCATTGTGGTAACTTAAGTAAAGAAGGTATATAGAATGTGCTTTTATTATTAAAAGAAAGTAATTTTATCATAAGATAAAATGACTAAGTTATTAAAACAGGGTTGGAGTTTTGTTCTTTCTCGGGGTTTCTCAAGTCATTGGTCTGTTTTGGTGGAAGTTTGCACAGAGTTTTTCTCCTGGGTGATCAGTGTGCAGGAGGGAGGGTGTTTTATCAAAGTAGCTTCTTGTGCTTTGGCCTTGACGTGTCCTTGGAGAGACAGGTTTTGTTGCTTTTGGGGGAACATGATGTTTAAACCAGCTTTCTCAAAAAACGCTTTTTGTTTCAAACTGTTACAAATGGTTTGGTTTGTTCCCTGGAAGGGGGTGGAATACTGAAAGTGGTTAAGTTCATGTGATAAAAGTTGAATGAAATATTTAAAAGTGTTGTACAATTAAAGAAGTTTTCTAATTTTATGACAATTAAAGTTGTATAAATAAAAAGTTCATATAAATGCTTTAAAGGTGTATAAAATTGCTGAAAATTTAATAATGTTTCAGTGTTATATTAAATAAAAGTATACTGTTATTAATCATAATTTTAATTATTTTAAAATATGTGTTATAAAACTACCTCTCTGCCTAAAAATCAAAAGGCAGGTGCTTTAAGTTAAGTTTGTCTGATTTACTCCACCTCTGCTATATATAATAATAATAATAAATGGAAACTAAAATAGTAAGCGCATCAAGGATGTTTTGTAACAAATTAAAAATAAGAAAGTATATTTCAAAAGGTGTTGTATTCCTCCCTGGAGGAGCTGGCCACTCTCCCAGGGACTGATGCATAAACCTTGAAATGTACTGCCCAGGGAGTGTTGTGTTCCTTCCTGGGGAGGTTGGCCCCTTCCTCAGGAATTAGCAAAATACTCACAAATTGGCATATTATTATTATTGAATTAAAAGATTGTTTTTTACTCTTCCTCTTAATCCAAATGATAAAGAAAAATTTGCGTTTACTATTCTTTCTATTAATCATTCAGCTCCTACTGAATGATATCAGTTCAAAGTTTTACCTTAGAGAATGATAACCAGTCCTACCTACATTATGTCAATCCTTTATTCACATTCCATTACAAATTTTACAAAAACAATTTCCTAAGGCTATGATTATTCATTATATGGATGATATTCTTTTTGCCGCTGAGCAATCTTAAGAGCTGAAACAATCATTTCAGCTGGCTAAAGAAATTCTTCCTCAACATGGGTTGCAAATAGCAGAAGAAAAAAATTCAAAAACAGGTTCCTTTTCAATATTTAGGTCATACTATTAATAGAAATATTATAACTCCACAAAAGGTCCAGTTTCGAACTGATAATTTATGTACTTTAAATGATTTTCAGAAATTACTGGGTGATATTAATTGGGTATGGCCTACTTTAGGAATTCCAACTTATGCTTTACCCTAACAAGAAACCCTGACTTAAATAGTCCTCGCATTTTAAGCCCAGAAGCAAAAGAGGAGTTAAATGGCTGGAAAAAGAGTGCAAAATAGCCAACTAACAAGGATAACTGTAAATCTTCCAATTTCTCTTTTAATATTTCCATCTTGCCATTCCCCTACTGGGATACTTTGACAAGAGGATGGAATAATAGAATGGATATTCCTACCCAACAAAGATACAAAAAAAACTTCTGATCATCATAAACTTACACATACTAATGCTTCTGGCTTACGTCATAAATATCCCCACTTAACAGTAAAAGAAAGTAAGAGTATTGTTAGACAATGTACTACTTATGGGCCCATAAATGCCCCTACTTTCTCTCCAGGAACTAATCCCCATGGAGAACATCCTAATGAAATTTGGCAAATGGATGTCATGCATGTGCCCTCTTTTGGCCGCCTTCAGTATGTGCATGTGACAGGGTACACATATTCTAATTTTATTTGGGCAACTGCTCAAGCTGGTGAAAAGGCCTCACATGCACGTTCTCATTTATTACATTGTTTTGCAGTAATGGGCCTGCCAGCACAGCTAAAAACTGATCATGGGCCTGCTTATCTTAGTCAATCTTTCAAAAAATTTTGCAATAACTGAAATATTAAACATGTTATAGGAATTCCATATAACCCTCAGGGACAAGCGATAATAGAAAAAAGTAATCACTTATTAAACTTAATGTTGCAAAAACAAAAAGGGGGAGATGGAGGAGAGTCTGCTAGGGACAGACTGTCTAGAGCATTGCTTACCTTAAAATTTCTTAATAGACAACAAATTTCTAATGCCACAACAGCAGAAAGACATTGAGAGGTTAAAAAAAAAAAAAAAAAAAAAAAAGGAATGAAAATGAAAAATGTGAACAACCAATATATTGGAAAAATGAAAGAACCAATAAATGGGAAAAAAGGAGAGGTAAACTTTTGGGGCCGAGGTTTTGCTCTTATCATTACAGAAACAGGAGAAGAGCAGTGGATCCCCTCGAGAAGAATCAAGTCTAGAGTTGAAGATGCTGCCAAGACTTAAACTATGGACATGGTGGTTTTACAATGAATTAATTATAGGTAAAGTATTAGGTCAAGGTAAGATACCACATCATAATTACACTTATTGGACATACATAACCAACTCACCTCTTCTAGAGCTGTTAATTTGGAGCAATAAGTCTTACCCAATTTATCTTAATCAAGCTCACCATTTTCCAGGACCTATAACTTATAACTACCCTTAAAGCCAAAAGAAGAAGGGAAACTTACAGAAAATTTAACTTTACCTTTTATAAACTGCCCTACTTCTTTGGATATGGTTCTGTATGCATGCAACCTAAAAATCACAGTCAAATTTATGTTCTCATTTTCCCTTCTTTGCCATATAAATCAGAAAATATGGTAAATTTTACATGTCCCTCTCACAACAGACTACTTAATGACAAATGACATATATGTCATAAGCTTACAGAGGTTGTGTTGTTTGATGATTCCTATAGAATTGTAAAGGATCGGGCCCTTATAGGGATGCTGAAACCTATTAAAAACACAACCATATTTTAGTTCATTAATAATTCAATCATAATCACTAATAACAGTAATCCTTATTTCTGGAATTTTGGTAATACAACATTTACTAACAGCTCAATAAATTGGTAAAATGAAAATACATCCCACAACCATGGGACACTAAACTTAATAACATTCAATGTTATTTGTGAAAATTATTTTTGGGAACTGTTCCAAACTTTGAAAGGCAAGGCAGCAAAACTGATATTACTAGTTTAAAAAAGAAAAGTTAACTCAATTCCTTACAGTATGTGTACAAGATCCTCTCGAAACCTGGACCATCAATTATCTCAATATTCAGGATGTTTACTTCTGTCCCAACTCCGCCCAGGGGCGTTCGTACTGCAATCAGCCCATGCACTACTATTGTGCCTATTGGGGATGTGAAACATTAGCTACTGGATGGTCACCCCCAATTGCTGACAAGTTCCTCATGATACGATTCACTCCTGCTGGATGCGTTCGACCCCCTAACCCATCGTGGGGTCTTCCTGCAAACTTCAAAAAATGAAATGAAAGAAACCTCTGTACAAACCTCACTCTTTCCGTTCAAAACCCTGCAGATCCTTCCTGGATCATGGGTTGAACCTGGGGAATCAGGCCATATGTATCCGGCTCTGACCCTGGCACACTCCTGCTTATAAAAAAGGAATTGGCAGAAGTGAATCATGGTCCAATAGGCCCTAATAAAATTCTGTCCCCTCCTTTGCTCAGTTCTCCTGCCATTCCTCATCGGTCTACAACTGCAACAATAGTGCCTGCTACGCTCAATTTTACCGCTTCTACCCCAAACCCAACCGTCAATAATCCACTTTGGCAAATACTTAATGCTACCTTTCTTGATCTGAACGCTTCCCACCCCAACCTCACTCGCAATTGCTGGTTATGTCTTTCTGTTACACCCCCCTATTATGATGCTATAGCCCTTAATGCCACCTTTAACACTTCCTCTAATAACAATCCCCCACAATGTCAGTGGAACGCAGACAAAACTGGCGGCCGTGACCTTACTATCCAATCCGTCCTGCACACCAGTGTGTCGGCAATGCCTTCGGTAACATGTCCACCACCTTAACTAAGTCTTGCCTACTTTTATCCCCTCCGTCTCAACATAAATTTTACATTCCCCCTAAAGGGGCAAAATGGCTGTGCTCCTCATCAGGGCTTACCCCCTGTGTGGCCACAGCAGCCCTTAATAGCTCCGGAGAGGTGTGCGTCTTGGTTGTTGTCCTCCCCCATGTCCTTTACCATCATGAGGAAAACCTCTATCGGCATTGGGACGATTAGCCTTCTGTTACCATAACTAGATGAAAAAGAGAAATTATTACTGCTGTTACCATTGCTTCTCTTTTAGGTATTGCCGGACTGGCCACTGGAACCACATCTGCCATCCTCCAACATCAAGGTCTCTCTCACCTAAGAGCCGCAGTAGACGAAGACTTAGCCCGCATTGAAACCTCCATCACCCATCTTGAGAAACCCCTTACGTCCCTATCGGAGGTTGTTCTCCAAAATAGGAGGGGCTTAGACCTACTTTTCCTTAAACAAGGAGGGCTTAGTGCCGCACTGGGCGAGGAGTGTTGTTTCTATACTGACCACTCAGGAATAATTAAAGATTCCATGACTAAACTTAGGGAAGGAATAGCAACTCGCAAACGCGAACGAGAGGCCCAAGGAGGCCCTTCTTGGGGATTCAACGGAATCCTCCCTTATTTCCTCCCTATACTTGGTCCCATAATAACCCTACTTCTTATACTATCTATTGGACCTTGGGCTATAAGAAAATTAATACAGCTAGTTAAGGATCAAATTAATTCTTCCCTAAGTAAACCAATTCAAATACATTACCACCGACTTCACCTCACTGATCAAGGCCTAACACCAAACATGCTAGAAGATGTCTGCCCTCTGTAAGTAACAACATCCTCCAACCCTTCCCACCTATGAACAGCTGAGTGTGAGGCAAAGCACTGCAGGAGACAGTTAAAAGTGAGTACAGCCTAACTGTTCTCTAAGAAGCACGCCTCATTAGCACAAGGGCTCGTTCTAACTGAGCAGAATGCTCAATAAAACATTGGGCTGGCTAGCCAATGACGGGCAACTGGACTGACCCATCAATCAACCTAAGACAGGGGCATGGCCTTTTGCTGCCATGTTTCCCAATGACGGGTAAGACTGATCTGGTGCAGCCCCGACCTAAGACAGGCACAGACCCTCCCTCACAAATAGCACATTTGCATATATGAAATCCCTCCTACGATGAGGCCTCTACTTCCCTCAGCTAGCTATACAATAAATAAGGTTCTAATAAAACAAAAAGGGAGGAGATGTTGGAGGCAGCCAGAAAGAGGTGAAGCTAAAATGGCCGACTGACAACAAAGAACAAGCCTGATCCTATATTTAGCCTTCTTTGAGGAAGTAGCTCACCCTGCTCCCGCGCGTGCGAAACCTTCCCGCCTTCCACAGATAGCAAACCCTCCCTAGCAACCAACTGTGCCCAATCCCAGCCTGCCACATATGCCTTACACGTACTTCCCCTTTTTCATGATATATATGCCACCACCTCCCTCAAGGAAGAAGAAGCAATAAAGAAGTAGCATGTAGAAAGTCTCTCCTGTGTGTGTCTATGTCTCATTCCTTCGCTGGGTAACTCAGAGTCTCAGTTGATTTGTCCCGCGGGAAGGGACACTTTCCCTAGAGTTAACCAACAGCATGAAAAACAAACAAACAAACAAATAAATAAATAGAATACTGTTCCCCATCAACTTTGGGAGGATGCAGTCTTTGAAGGCACCTGGACTTTCTCACTCTCATGGTCCAGTGTGTCATGGCTGGCCACTTTTGGGGCCTGCCTACCACCATCTTCTTTATCCTTTTAGAAAAACCTTGTATCAAAATTCTAATTAAGTTTATTTCTTCTAGAATCAACACCTTATTAGCCATGTGGGGATTTCATCCAGCTCCACCCATGGCACCAGTCTCATCTTCCCCCAACTGCGGTAAAGAAGCAAGAGGGTTTTACACCTTGTCAGGTAGGCCCTACTGTCCCTAACCAGCAGGAAGTAATTACAGAAGAATGACCATAGTCTTTCAGCACCCCCTTAAGAATAAGGATGCAAACCCTCTGAGGGGGGAGTTGAGGCAGACTAGTTTAGGACATGGGAAGACAAGTCTAAAACCTGGCAGGAAAACATGGCCATGAAACACATGGCCACGGAACCCTGCCTGGAAACCCCCTGAGGGAAAGACCCCACCAGAAGGTTGCTGGAAGAACCCTGCAAGAACCCAGCCATGAGAACTCCATCTGGAATGAGATTTCATCCTGGGTCAAGGGAAAGCTCCGGACATCATTGGGTTCCCTGAGGAACTGACAAGTGGGCTAATCAATCCAAACAGCAAACAGCTGGGACCCCTCCCCTGAACATTAGCAAGAGGAGGAATAGTTAATGACTTAAAAAGTCACCACATAAGCCAAATCTCTCTCTCTCTGCCTGGACCAGCCCACACCTATACCTGGGGATGCATAATCTGTTATTTTCTCCCATTTCTGTTCTCTTCTCCCATTTTCCTCATTAAACTCCTGGCCTAACTAAACTGGCATGTTCTTAAATTCTTTTATATAACATAACCAAGAATCTAGATGAATCTAGCTTCATTGCAGGGCAGGTGGCTCAGAGGGCCCCTTTGAGGTTGAGGTAGGAGTTTGCAGGGAGACCCTTCAGGGTCCTTACCACTTTCCTTCAGCTATGTTCAGTTGCCTGGGAGCAGGTGAGGACAAGCAGAGAACTGGAAGTGACCACAGCAAGCCTCTGCCCTGGGCTCCTGACTGCTTGACTGATGTCTCCATGTGATTGGCGCAAATATGTTCCTCAAACTCAACATGTCCAAAACCAAGCTCCTCTTTTCCCTGGGACAGCCCCACCCCTGCCAGCCCCTTTGACTTCACCTGCCCCACTCTGGAGTGGGCCCTATGGCCAAGTCAGCTCCCCTCACCCCAGTGCAGCTTTCACCCCATCCACTCTACTGACTACCTGCTGAAGTCCCAGAATGCTTTGCTTTTAGCTCAGGCAAGTAACAAGGCATATCTGTGTCTCTGCAAGCCTAGTATAAGAGCCTGCAAACTTTCTGTGAAGGATAAGATAGAAAATAATTTAAGCTCTGTGGGCCCTAGGATCTCAGCTACTGTCACAACTACTCAACTCTGATGCTGTCTGTAGTGCCAAAGCAGCCATAAGCAATGTGTAAACAAATGGGTGCAGTTCCAATAAAATTTTTTAAATAAATGGCTCCTGAAATGTAAATTTCATGTAGTGTTCATATGTTACAAAATACTATTCCTCTTGTGATTTTTTTTTCCCCAACCATTTAAAATTTTTAAAATTCTTCTTAACAGTTTGGACTACGGGCTGTAGTTTGCTGACCTCTGGCCTAGAGGGGTGCTTTGCAAACCTTTTTAGCAGGGGAACACTCTCCTAAATGTCATCTTAGACAGAATCCCGCAAATATGTGAAAGTTGATGTGGTTCCCAGTATGCTACTGGACTCCAGAAAAAAATTTTTAACAGAAAAACTGATGTTTCAAAGTCACCAGCAGTTTACACCTCTGAAACGTGGAGCTTTCAATTTGCCTGAGGGAAGTATGAGCTTTTCCTCTGAGGAAATTCCCTCAGCAGACCTCCATTATGCAAACACAAAGCCAAGTGCCCGCCTTTGTGTGAGGCCATGCACAACTTACATCCCAATGTGCCATTCACACCAGTAAACTGGGTGTGTGTCTTTTTAGTATGTGCCTATGGATTTGATTGCTTCTCTTGGGGAAACGGTTGTTTTTCTCTGCAGCCTCTTTAAGGTCTTCCAAGCTCATGAAGAATGCAGAAAAAAACACAGGAATACCTGTGGTCTGAGCTAGGTTCCCTCTCTGTATGTCAAAAGAAACTTGACACCTTTTAGAGGTTCCCTATTGCAAGGCTCACAATATATGATTAACAGACTGGGACATAAAGAAAAGCAGCCCCGTCCAGGAATTGTGTGACTGCTTGAGAAACCAGAGCCTACATGCATGAATGCAACCAACTATCTCCTCATAAGAACAAAGGAATCACATGGCGATGGAGTAGAAAGGGATAAGGACCCCCACTCCCTCCTGACCAGGGTTTCATCAGCCCCTCTTGCATTCCAAGAATACCCTACCTCCTAGCCTACAACCCTACGGTCACACAAGGGAAGGAATTTGCTTTTACAGCCCTTTATTGGCCTTAGGCTAAACTCGGTCTCTAACCCCCTCTCCACAGACTAACATTTCCCCGCCTTTTGATGTACTGTATAACTTCAAAACTACCCCTTCCAGGGGCAGGCTGAAGTCTATTCTTCAGACCCCCTCTATTGGGAGAGCTTCTCAATAAACTTCCTGCCTGCATTCGTCAGTCTCTGCATCCCAGTGAGCACCGCTTTTCTTCAAAATTTGGTGCCAAAAACCCAGGACTTGGGTCACATTGAGACTGACTGAGTGGTGAGGAATCTCTGCCCTGCCACTGCCAATAACCCATCCAACCCCAGACACCAAATCATAGCTGGATGAGTCAAGGATTTCTTCGCTGGAGGATCCTGCTCTCTCTCTCTCTCTCTCTCTCTCTCTCTCTCTCTCTTCTTTCCTGTTGTCCAGGACAACCCTCCAAAAATCCTAGTGCTAGGTCAGTGATCCTCATAATCCCCGAGGGCCATGGAGGGCGGGAGGCCCTCATCCTTGTGGGTAGAGACCCCTTGGCTCCGGAGGCATCCAGTCCCAAGTGCAGTCTCCCATTTCCTTGGGTGATTTCCAACTGATTTGGGGATGCCTGTCTCACTTGGAATCTCCCTTGTTCTCTTTCTTTTCTAGAGAGCCTTAGTCTCACCCATTACACCAAAAATGGGGAATTCAGTTTCGGACCCCCCAAAACCATTCCTCTCAGTTGTCTCCTTCATAACCTTAAAACTCTGAACCTGGAAGGAGATATCAAACCTAAAAAGTTAATTTTCTATTCAACCTCTGTGTGACCGCAATACAAATTGGACAATGAAAGTCAATGGCCAGAAAATGGCACTTTCAATTTCCAAGTTCTCCAAGACTTAAAGAACTTTATCCAGTGCAGCGGCAAGTGGCCCAAGGTTCCTTGTGTTCAGGCTTTCTTTTATCTTTGTAACCGACCCTCCCTCTGACAATCCTGTTCCTCTTATCAAATTCTTCTTTTGCACCAAAAACCTCCTCAAAACCATTCTTCTCCTTCCCTTCTGCCCCCCAAATCCCCTGAAAACCTCGACTTTGATCCAGCTGATCAGGCTCCTCCTACATCTCCTCCATATATACCTCCATCACCTCCATCCCCACCCTCCTTGTCCTCTGACTCCCCTTCCTCTTCCTCCTCATCGCCACCATCTTCTGCCCCACTCTTCTCCCCACCTCATACCTGCTTACGAGGACTATGCCCCCCCCATCACCACCCTCCACCTCTGCTACTGACCCTAGTACCTTACCTCTTAATTCCATACAGACACCACATCCCCTCTTACCCCTCCAAGGGCCCGAAGGAATAAAGTACATGTCCCTTTTTCACTCTCAGATTTGAGTCAGATAGAGAGCTGATTAGGATCATTCTCTGAAAACCTTGCCACATACATTAAGGAATTCCAACACCTCACCCACTCCTATGACCTCACCTATCAGGATACATTATTATTACTTCCTCAACTACCCCAAAAAGCTGTACCTGGGCTGCTGCTACCACTTTTGCAGACTCTATGCATATCCAAGATCTTAATGGGTACCCGGCAGCCCCCACTGCAGTTCCAACCCCTAACCTTCCCTGGGATTACCAGCCAGGTCCCCGGAATTTCCCCACATGGCCCACTTTTTAACCTGCATAATAGAAGGCAAGAAAAAGACTGCACTCAAAGCAGTTAATTATGATAAAATTAAAGAAATTTCACAGAAACCTGATGAAAGCTCAGCTGTCTTCATGATTAGATTGACCGAGTCTCTCCTTAAATACACTGATTTAGATCCTGAGTCCGACTCTGGTCAATTGTACCTACACACACACACTTTATCACGCAATCTTATCCAGACTTAGAAAGAAGTTACAAAAGTTAGAGGATGGCCCTCACACCCCTCAGAAAGACCCGATTAAAGTGGCATTCAAGGTATTTAACAATAGAGAAGAGGAAGCCAAATCAGAAAAACACAAATGGGATCAGGCTAAAGCCTCCCTCCTAGCTGCTGCCCTCAGGTTTGAGTCTCGGAAACCTAATCCCTCTCCTTTGTGGCTGCCTCCAGAACCCTGTTTTAAGTGTGGAAAGGATGGGCATTGGTCACGTTCCTGCCCGGATCCCAGGCCCCTGCCTGGACCTTGTCCTGTGTGTCATCACAGGGTCATTGGAAGTCAGACTGTCCTGAAAACCCTGTTTCCAGGAATGCTCCTCCAGCACACCCTAAAGACCCAGCGCTGGGATCCTCCTTTCCAACCTCCTCGGATTAATGCAGGACTGATGGGTCCCGGGTTTGAGACGGCCCCACATCGCTATCAGTTAAGTCCAAACCGAGGGTTATCATCAAGGTAGGAGGTGAACCCATCTCCTTTTCCTTGACACTGGGGCCACATTCAGTCCTCCTGGAACATTCAGGACCCTTATCTACTTCCTCAGTCTCTGTTGTGGGGGTTAACAGCATCCCTTCTTCCCCTTTAATTACCAAGCCACTCATAAGCTCAATAGAAAATCACACATTCTCCTATCAATTTCTTATAATCCCTACCTGTCCCTCCCTTCTCTTAGGCCATGACACATTGTCCAAACTCCACTCCTCCATTTCCTTCACTCTCCAGTCCTCTTAAACCAACTTCCTTCTTGTCTTATCCACTCTACCCTCCCCCAGTCTTGAAAACCCCTCCTCTTTCACAAACATTTCTCAGTATCCCCTGTCCCTCAGTGCTCGACAAGGTCTTAAACCCACTATTGACGAACTCTGTGCTGCTGGTCTTTTGCACCCAACCAGCTCACCCTTTAACACCCCCAACCTGGCAGTAAAGAAGCCAAACGGGAGCTACCGCCTTGTGCAGGACCTTAGAACTATTCACGAAGCCACACAGCCCATCGTTCCCCTAGTTCCTAAGCCATACTGCCTCTTGTCCCATGTACCCCCCACACACACACACTACACACTACACACTACACTGTAATTGATCTTAAGGAAGCCTTCTTCACTATCCCCTTAGATAAAGCTTCCCAAGACATTTTTGCTTTCAAGTGGTTGGAGCCTGAGAACCCCCAAACCACCAACAGTTGACGTGGATGGTCCTTCCTCAGGGCTTTAGAGATAGACCTCACATTTTTGGACAAGTTTTACACCGAGATCTTTCTACCCTTCAACTCCCCTCGAGCACCCTCCTCCAGTACATCGATGACTTGCTCCTCTGTAGCCCTTCTTTACAAACCTCCACAACTCACACTGTCACTCGGTTTAACTTTCTCAGAGACAGAGGCTATCATGTTTCTCCAAGCAAAGGATAATTTTTTAAATCTGAGGTTACCTATCTGGGTCTCCGTCTCTCTCCCTCACACAAACATCTAACTAAAGATCTTATCCAACTCATCAGAAATTATCCCTGCCCACAAACCAAGGCAGACCTCCTCTCTTTCCTAGGACTCATCAACTTCTTCCATCTCTGGATTCCAAACTTGGACCTACATCTAAACCCCTCTACCAAGCGGCCTCTGGCAACCTACACGAACCACTCGATCACCCTCTATGGCTCAAACTCCCCTTCTGCAAACTTAGGGAAGCCCTGTTAACTGCACTGGCTCTAGCCCCTCCTGACCCCACTGAGTCCTTTTCCCTCTATGTTGACACCTGACACGGATGTGCTCTAGGTGTCTTAATGCAGCCCTATGGCCCTGATAATCATGTCATAGCCTATTTCTCCAAACAGCTGGGTCCCATAACCCTTGGCTGGCCCACCTGTCTTGAAGTTCTTGCCGTTGCCTCCCTTCTAGTACAGGAAAGTTTTAAACTGTCCCCCATAAATCACCTCGATGTCTTCTCTTCACCTTCCTTGTCTCCTCTCTTAACTCATAAAACTACTGTGTCTATCTCCTCTACCCATCTTCAAACCCTTCATGCAACTCTTCCACTCCTTTTCTACTAACTTCCCCTCAAACCCCTTATCATGCTCTCACATAAATTACCCAAACCATAGCAACCACAATTAAGCATCCTAATTGCTGGATATGCCCTGAGCACCCCCACACTGAAACCATATCCCTACTTGCCTTTCCTTTAAGTCCAGAAACTCTCCTGCATGTTCACTCACAACACACTGCCTTTGGAGGCCGATGGGTTACAGAACTCCCTCTCCTCCAGTTACCAGAATTCAAAGGTATACTTATTCTCCATCAGGCCTTAAACATCTCTCATTCGGGGGAAAATTCAAATTCCATTGGTATAGTCACCGTCCTAATGGACAAACTCTTCTTATGCTTTAAATACTTGTCTGCACGACCTTATGCAACTAATTTAGGGCATATACCCACTACATCCTGTAACCATACACTATTCTTTAATACCACTACGTTACACTGGCAGGCAGATTTAAAAATGCCTAATAAACATCTCAATTCAACCCTATTTTGGAATGACTCAGGCTTCGATCAAACACTACCTACACGCATAAGTAATAACAATCATAGTGAAGACGTACTGTTCTTCAATAGCTCTTATAAACAAACAGATTTATTTGGAGGAGGAACACAATCAGAACGATTATATAATTTAACCAAATTAAAACCTAGGAAAAAACCCCAAATTTCTTCACTTTTCTTTTCTGAAATCTCTGTCAGATTAACCTAACATCCGATATTTCCAAACCCCAGCACTCTCCTTTCTATGTTAATGTAGTATATGGTGGAACCTAAATATTCAGCATTCCCAACCACCCACATTCTTTTTCACCCCTTCGGGCCCCTCGACAGCACTCACGCTTGCTGGCACAGGTTTCTCTTTTCTGTGTGGTAACACTGCATACCTGACACTTCCTACAGTGTGGACGGGAACTTGCACTATAGTATCTGTCATTCCAAATGCCACCATCCTAAAACCCCAAGATATGCCTCCTCTGGACAAATACCTAATCTTGGCTCTTTTCTTGAAACCTCACTTCAGCCTCAACAGCTGCGTGAACAGAGAAAGAGGCACTTTTTAGGGGACCCAGAATTTGGAGCTCATGCCCATGATAATCCAAGCCTAGAAAGGCCTGGCATGGGACACACCATCTTTCACAGTCTGTTCTGGTTTGCAGGTATTCCCGTGTTAGAACAAGCAATCCTGAATTTCTCCCTCCAACTACAGCTGTCCCGGAATGCCCCCATGCAGGCCATAAACAACCAACAACTGGAAATTAACAGCCTGGCATGGGTTGTCATACAAAATAGAAGAGTATTGGCTGTCCTCGTCGCTGTCGCAGGAGGCACTTGTGCAATCATAAATGACACTTGTTGATTCTGTATTAACAGGGTGGGGCAGGTAGAAGAAAATCTCAAAATTTTAAAAGAAAGCATAGAGACCATTCAGAGGGCCGAGACAACAGCTATGGAAATCAATCCTGATTATCCTCATTCCTCTCTTACTTCTCCTCACCCCTAAAGTCAGCCCTTTTACCCGTTATAACACCATGACTGCTGGTATTGCTGCTGCTGCTTTTTGGTCCTTGCCTCCTAAAGCTTCTTGTCCAAGTCTTACACCGAATCACACAGTCAGCAGCTCAGCAGTACACAGACGGCGTCTTCCTGCTGCACGAGCAGCAATGCCATGCCCTGCGGGACCAGAAAGCAAAACCCCCCAGCCAGGCCGGAAGGGCACCCTTCTCCACCCCCTGACAGCAGGAAGTAGCCAGACTGAGTGGTCACCCCAAGTCCCCTTACCCTCCCGTCCTGCCCGATACCCCATAACCCCAGCCCCCCAGGTCCCTCATCATATAGGTATATATATTAAAGAGTTAGGAATGTTAGAGGTTCCCTATTCCAAGGCTCACAATATATGATTAACAGACTGGGACATAAAGAAAAGCAGCCCCGTGTCCAGGAACTGCATGACTGCTTGAGAAACCAGAGCCTATGTGTGCGAATGCAACCAAGCACCTCCTCACAAGAACAAAGGAATCACATGGCAATGGAGCAGAACGGGATAAGGACCCCCACTCCCTCCTGACCAGGGTTTCCTGGGCCCCTCTTGCATTCCAGGAATACCCTACCTCCTAGCCTACTACCCCCTAGCCACACAAGGGAAGGGATCTGCTTTTACAGCCCCTTGTTGGCCTCAGGCTGTACTCTGTCTCTAACACCCTCCCCGCGGACTAACATTTCCCCACCTTTGATGTACTGTATAAATTCATAACTACCCCTTCCAGGGGTGGGCTGAAGTCTATTCTTCAGACCCCTCCACTGGAGAGGTTCTCAACAAACTCCCTGCCTGCAATCATCAGACTCCATGTCCCAGAACATAGGAACGGTGGCCTGCCACCCTGGGGCAGGAGGTGGCTGGGAGGCAGCAGCTGGCTGGGGTGAGGAGCAGGCCTCTCTGTGGTCCTCCTGGGGGTATGGCCTGGCCTCAGGGCCTGCAGGTGCAGGGAGTAGTGCTAGTGAGAGGTCTGGGGGTGGCGTCAGCTGAGGCAAACCAGGAGCTAGATGAGGGGGTGGCACCCTGGAAAGACCCTGAAAGCAGCCTGGATTCCACGAGAAGCCACATCTATATGCGGCAAGTTAGCCTGGGCCCCAGTGAGGAACTTTGTGTCCATTATTCCCAAAACTCCAGTAATGCCTGCCTGGAAAGCACGAGGGGTCTATCCCACACTCAGAAGCAAAGGGAAGCCAGAGAGACGGCAGGAGTCCCCAGGAGCATCTGTAGGCAGTGGCCTGTGGGGGTCTCCACACAGGGGCTGCAGAGCCGAACCTGCTGAGGGCACCACAAGGACCTTGCCACGGCCCCCGGGAAGAGTACCAGAAAAAACTTGGTGATGGGGTAGCGGACACACTGAGGATACTGAGCTCCAGCAAGCCAACTGGTGGTCTCAAGGAAATGTGATTTTATGGAGCCAAAGCCTCCTGAAGCTGGGACTTCTGGGTGCAGTGGAGGTGGTGGCCTGGAGTCCCTCTCTACCTTTCCTTTACTGGCACACTTCTTGTGGGGACCTGGGGCTCAGGCTCCCCCTAAGTCATCAGCACGTAGCCGCCAGCATGACTGAGACATGAAGTTAACAATCCGCCCTGGAGGGGGAAGGATGTGCGGATGGCACAGTAAACCACAATCTCCTCAGAGTGGTAAGACTTCATTCCTGCGATAACATCACCAGACCCCACAAGTGCCGTCAGGAGACCCTAGCAGGAACTCTCTTCTCATACTCTGTAGAATGTCCTTGTTCTGAAACCCCTTATATCACCCCTCATTTTCTTGTCTCTTTGCAGGGCACTGTCTTTGTTCTCTGGACTGCCGCCTCCGGAGACGCTGTCTTGTTCATAAGTCCCAATAAAGCTTATGTCTGACTCAGTGCCAGGTGCATCCTTTGGTCTTGGGGATGCCCCAGCCAACGCTCTTCAGGAGGTGGGTTGGGGCACTTCCCCACCCACTAGAGAGGGCCCCAAGGCACCTTTGTGAACTCCAAAGCACCGTAGAGCCAGAGCTTCTGGAGGTCTCCTCATATAGAGCCCACCCCAAGGGTGAGCTGCCATCTTGGGACTTTCCCTGAGGGCAGGAGCCAGATGTGCAGGACACCTATCTTCCCACAGGCCTGCTGAGCACCCAGGAACTCTGCCTCGTCACTCAGTGGGAAGGAGGAGAGAAGAGCCAGCACGAGCAAGGCTGTGTGAAGGGTAATCCTGTGCCCAGGCACATGGAATCCTCTGGAGGCCACGTCCCAGATGAGGAAATTGGTCTCAGCCAGAACCATCCTCTTTTAGGGGCCAGACTGCCCACAGTGGCAGCCCTTCTAGTTTTCAGCAGGGAAGGCAGGGGAGGTAGTGCAGAACAGGTTCCTAAAGTCCTTTCCACGGGCGGAGGGCACCGCAGCTCCCAGGATGGCCCCCGTCCATGTAACTGTGACCTTAGTGGAACCATAAACTTTCAGAACCAGAATTCCCCTTCTATGAGCTTCCAGCTAACTCTAGAGATCAGATTTGTCCTGTGATTCCTCCAAGAGCCATCCCAGTGTGAAAGACAAACCTCGTTCAATTACGAGTGGGAAGCCCAGCAGAGCCCTTGCACAGTCTGCCTCTCTTCTAACCCTCTTGGCACCTGGCAGTGCGTCAGGTCTGAGAGAGCTTCTCAATGAAGATGTTTGGGATGGAAAATGAGGGAGGGGGCAGGTGCAGGAGGGAATGGGAAGAGCTTGGGAGGAAGAAATTGGACCCCCTTTCTGCCCAAGTGTACCCTGCCTTTCCACCGTGTACCCCCTGAAGCCCCACCCACCAGAGCTCCCCAACCCAGCCCAGCAGCTTTCAAGGTTCATGTCCATATTGACCCCAAGTCCCCAGGATTTAACTCTCACAGCAGACCTTAGGGTCCCCCCAAAAATCTATCGAGAGGCAAGTGCCTGAGAGGTATTCGGTAGTTATTACATTAAATCTTTCCTAATTTTGTGTCTTGGAAGAAAAACATTTAGTCACTCTGAACTTGGGGCAACTATTATTAGTAGAAATTACTTGGGACATACCTCACTGGTTTTGTTCTGATACTGCAGTTAGAAAACATCAGTCTATTCACAGTGAACAACTCACAACTCCCTTTGGCACTGCAAAAGTTTGTCCTTGTGGTTTTCCTTTGCCTAGGAGTCCATCGCTACTCTTCCTTCCATACAGACTGCTGTCCGGTCTTGAAACCTGGGAGCAAAGGCCTCTTCCTCTGGGAAGCCCTCCCAGACCACCACCCTCCAGTCAAGTTTTGTGCTCCATCTACTGGGCTCCCTCGGTTTTTATACATCTCCCTGTATTCCTATAATTTGTTTCCCTGTCCACTTCCCAACAACATATAAGTTCATTTTAGAGCCTTGTATAAGACTCAGGCACAAGGTAACAGCTCAATAAATGCATGAGGAAGAAGGAAGGAGACTGGGAAGGAAGGGCAGAAGAAGGAAGATGCTGGATGCACCAGGCACCTCTTTACCTGTGTGTGACTAATTTTTTCCATCTGGCCATCGTGTCCGCCTGCATGGCCTCCTCCACCTGCCTCAGTTTGCCCTTGTCGGGAAGGATGAAGATGGCTGTCAGGTTTCTTTTGTAGGGCATTTCCAGGACAGTGCAGGAGAGCCGGTCATCGTGGCCTATTTTGTACATGCCCCCACGGAACATCATGGGCACTTTCACTAACTTGTTTCGGTTCACCATGAAATCTTCCTCTCTGGTTACTTTTGGATCAAACTCATGTAGCCACCTGGCTTAGGATTCGAGAAGGACAGAATGATGGTGAGTGTCATGAAGGAGAAGAGGGACCAGCTCCAGCCAACCACTGGTCTCTGTCCACATGGATTCTGGGTAAAGGTTTGGCAACTCTGGGAGATGCAAGCAAAGCCCCAGGAGACCCTGCCCACGTGCCGGGCCCTGAAAACTTCTGGGAGCCATGGAGAGGCAGGCTTGGGGCTTGATGGTCAGTTCTCAAAGAAGCCGGGACTTAGGCTGCCGGGCCGAGAGGGGAGCTGTGGGCGATTCTAAACCTGGGTGTCCTCGGGGCTGAGAGGCCTGTTGATTCTGTCCTGGCACAGAGGACGGGCTTATGCTCAGTGAGGGCTATTGGAGTATAACAGAAGTGAAAATGTTCAACTCTATTCTAAATCAGCCCTGCAGGAGCAACCCTCATGGGGAAGAGGGGCTGGGGGCGCAGGGCCGGGGGTGTGCAGGGCAGGCCGAGATGCCCTCAGAGCAGTGACAGTCGAAATTTCGGCATTTGGGCTTCTCCCTTTCAACCTGAGGCTGCTTTGACCCCATCGGCCTTAAACCCAGACCTGGGCCTTTTCCCTCAGGATAACCTTTCGGGACATTCCAGATTCCCTTTGGTTTGGGTAGACCGAGGTGTGGCTCTGCCATGATCACTCCTTTTTTTCCTCTAGAGCTGTCTGTTTCCCTGTGGAGTTTGTCAGATTCGGGACCATGTTACTGACTGCCCAGTGTGATCTTGCTTGGCCTGAGGTGTGTTGGCCTAGGAATCTCACCTGTGTTTGGCCAGCATTTCTGTGGTGTGGTGTGGTGTGTGTGTGTGGCGTGTGTGTGAGTATGGGACGGTGTGGGGGTGGTTGAAGCTTGGATTTGGGAACATGCTTCCATCTTATTTTCAGTCTCTCAACCTGAGATTTGGGAAATCTACAAAGTCTGCTGAGAAGACCAAGTCAACCGCCAAAATGACCACCACTACTCCCTGTCACCATCTCCATCACAGGTTGCTGCCTGTACTGGTGGAAAGCACACAGCCCCATGGCCAAGAGAAGTGGGTTCCAGAACTGACAGGAGCTCTGAGTAAGCCACCAAATCTCTCTCTGCATCTCACCTTCCTCATGGAAGAAACAGGATTAAGAATACCATCCCAACCTCTACAACCAATGGCATGCCAGGATAGTTGGTAACAATGAGAATGCACATAAGGAGAATAATTTAGAATACACAAATTAGGATTTCATATCGAATCCTAATAACTGCCCAGTGAGCTAGGTATCATGATACTCGATTTACAGGTAGCAAAATTGGGGTTCTGAGAGAATAATTTCATGTGGGTTCAAGGTCACAGAGCAACCAAGTGGCCGAGCCAGGTTTTTAATGAAAGTCTATTGGTCATCCCTTCGTGAAAACATGCTCCGAGCCTTACCTCGAAAGAAAATATAATTTACAAGAAGAAGCACAGTGCTGGGACTTATACTCCTGACCAGGTTGGTAATTTTCCCCTGGGTTTTCTGACTGACATAGTCATTGATCTGCCTCTTAGCATTTTGCAAGTTCTGGAAGTTGGTGGGGACAGTGTCTGCGTAGTACTGGTTCTTGAGAGCTGTAAGAAATTCCCGCCGTGGCTGTAGCCTCTGGTCGATGAATATGGCATTCCCGAGCTTCAGCTTCAGGTCTTGGGAACTCTGGTTCAGCTTGCGGATGAGGTACTGGAAGCCCTCGTGCACATCCTTCTCTGGCAGCTCCTTGAAGTTGAAAACCTGCTTGATCTCAGCCAGGGTGGAGTCCTGGGCGCCCAGACACAGCATGGAGAAGGCTGTGGTGATGCTCAAGGGGGAGAAGAAGATGTTCTTGCCATAGCTGTTGGAGACCAACTTCTTGAACAGCTTCAAGCCAAAGTCTGTGTTCCGTCTTGCAAGCTCCTGAACCACCGTCCTTCCCTGCCACGCGTGGGCCTGGCTCGCATATACGTGGCTCTTTGGAGAGAAGCTGGGCTGCAGAAGGCCGTGCACAGTTAGGAGACCAACCAGAAGCAGGCCCAGGCCCAGCGTGGGGTTCATTTTCCTTGGGGATTATCCTGTTGAGAAGGAGACCTCAGATTAGCAGAAAGAACCTCAGTGCCCCAATCATTCCACAAGAAAGACCAGATGGAAGAAGCTATAAAATGACTCGCCTGTACTGTGCATAGAAGTTTATAAATGCTTTAGTGTGCATTATAGCATTTCACCTTTAAAATCATGCCAAGGACTAAAACTGATGGTCCCCATTTCACAAATGAGAGGCTTGACTATAGGAAGACAGCTCTTGTTTCTGTACTCCCTTCTTATGGTAACAGTAGCTCAAGTCTTTTGAGGAACTGCCCCTTCCACCCCATGGGACCACAATAAGAATACCCCACAGAGTGGACAGGTGACCCAAAGAAGGCCATGATCCTATTCCATCCCTCTGCCATACTGATTGGTTAAAGAATGAGTGTGAGCAAAATCAGATCAATGCAAAGCCCTCTCAATTCTGGGTGACTGGCTTAATGATATAATCCTGGAATCAAATGTGGCCACATCTTCTACATGTAGAAGGAAAAAAGTGAGATAGAGAGAGATGGAAAGAAAAAAAATGGAGAGGCATATCTGATCACATCTATAGGGGACCCTGGATCCAGCTGAACCCGAAGCCCCTCCACCTGTTTTCCCAAGTTATATGAGCTGATAAATTCTCCTTTTAGGGTTGGTTAATTTGAATTGGATTGCCTTCCTTAGAGCCAAAAGAATTCTGACTAATTTGCAGAAATTAAGACATTTGTCTAAGACCATGTGGACCCAAGAGGCCCAGGAGAACACAGGTCTCTAGTAAAACTCCTTCCCTATACCCTCTCCAGGAAAGAGAACGGAGCAGTGTCATGGAGAGGTGCAGCCAAATCTGCTATGACTTTGGCTTCTTGCACCCACCTCCCAGCTCTGACACCTCCTAGTAAGACTGAGATTTTGAGGAACACGAAGTTCAGCTTCTAATTTTACCTTAATCTCTCACTATGATGTTTCACAACACTGCTAAATGGAGGGTATTCCAAAATGCTCTTGATTTTTCTAGTCAGTCAGTGGTTTTACACCAAGTGGCATGTAAATGAAAGCAGGTTTCCCGGTTCGGTGCTCTGGTATAGCACTTGCTGTGCTTTTTGTTCGCCTGACAGTTGCGTCTTTATGTACTTGCAGTCTGTGGGGGATAGTGAGTTTCTGAACACCAAAGGCTCTTCTTTGCTTTCTGTGGGCGAGTTCCCTAGAAGCAGAGCCTGAGCGGGGCTGGAGATGCACGTTATGTATTAAGGGGGTGCCCTGAGGAGGAACCCGCAGGGAAGTGAAGGAAGCAGGGCAGAAGAGGAGACAGAGCCTGGCAAGGACGCGATCTGAGCTCACAGCCGGCCTTGGCCCAGCCATCAGGGGAGGGCTCTGCACATAAGCCACGCGGCAGACTTGACCTCTTGAGGCAAGGGGGCTGGCCTTTGGGACCGTATCAGTCAGCCGCTGGCTGTGGTCTGCTCCCAGGGTGCAGGGCATGGGGACAACGTCCTGGGCCAGTTAAGGCCTGTCAGCCAAGGGCTACTTCCTGGAAGGAGCAACAGCTGTGAGCTGTGAAAAGCCAGACTGGGTGGGACGGATGGGGGTGGCGAGGTACCACCACGTTTGCTGCAGCCAAATCGCCAGAACCTGGCACAGAATGGCATCCTGACGAACGAACCCCAGGATAGGCCCTGCACCTAGGAGCACCCCAAGGCCCACACATCCTTCTATGTCAGGTACTGTGGCCACAGCCTTCACTACAGCAGTTATGGGTCTTGCCTCCGAGAGAAGTGTGGGCCAGTGTTTGAACACGAAATATTGGATACTGCCCGTTGCTCCCCAAGCATCTATTCTCCCTTTCACAGAACTCTCTTTGTTCCCCCATGGACCTCAGGGACAGGGACCCCATTCCCAGCTTCAAAGGAGGCTCTCCTGGGGAAAGGGTCACCTCAATTCCCATGGTAGCCATTGATCCAGGAACCAGGCCTAATCCAAGCAGTGCATGTTGAGTGCCTGTCCCCGGAGCAGGCGACCTAAGTGGCCCAGTGAGGGTCTTTTGTTGTCATGCTGGGACTCTGCTCTGCCTTCCCCTGATGCCCTTGGCAGGAAGCTATGGAAGCCAGGACTACCGCTGTCATTTTGCCCCCCGAGGCACGTGACTCTAGGACGAAGAGTGCACAAAGGGTACGGGCAAGGAATCTCCGGAGAAACCGGAGCTGGAGCCCTGATTGAGCCCACCTGGAGCCCACCCTCCCTCCGGACTCCAGTGATGCTAGCGTGAGTTGCAGCATCAGCTACTTGCAGCCCAAACACAGCCTCCTACCAGGACGACTGAGCTCTGATCTCATGTCTCCAAGCTGTGTGCCACTGTGGAAATCACCTTCCTGCTCTGAGCCGAGGTGATCTCTGAGCACCTGCCTCTCTAATGACGAATATTCTTAGTCAGACTTAAAAACCGTTGTGATGAACCCTAGGGACCATCTGAAAATAGATTTTAGAAGGCAAGATAAGTAAATTCCTGGGGATGTTTCAGAAAAAGGAAAGAAAATTGAAAATGGAATGGTCTCACTCTCATGCTGTTTACAAAGGCGACTGGGATTAGAAGTAGAAGCTTCTTTTATTTAGACGAGATCGCTGCCTACGTGTGGGCTCCTTCCCCATGCCTAGGACAGGAGGAGCTGAGAGAACATTCAGCAGTGGGTTGGCAGCTGAGCGGGGGCGCAGGGCAGATGAGCAACCAGCCAGGAGCTCCAGGTGGGTTGGGCAGGGCTGGCGGGGAACCCAGAGAAGGGAAGGAAACTGCTGCAGGCCCCATCCCAGCAGCATTTTCTTGCACACGCACAGCTCACAAGCATAATTTGGCAGCGATGCTCAGTCAATGATCCCTAAAAGTTTTTTTTCTACCTTGCCAAACGTCAGGAAAGAGAACTGGTTATGGAATTGGAAGTCTGGATATTGGTCTTCTCCCTCCGTGTGTGTGGCGGGTGGCACTGAGGAACGCTCTGTGTCTTCATCATTAAACAGGGGCTAGTAATGCAGCCCCTTCCCCACTAGATGCTGCTAATCAGTGGCTGCCCCCTCCCCTCGGGGCACGGCCCCACCCTGGCCCACCTCTGCAGGTCTGAGGCACCCGACAGCCCACATGACCCCACTTCTTAGCCTTTCCGTCTGTCCTCACAGGCCCTAAACAAACCCAAACTTGTCAGATGGGTACCAGTGCCAGGTGCCGGGGTAGGCTAATTTCCTTTTTTCCCATTAATTAAAATAGCTGAGAGACTGTTTGTTTCCCAATATATTAGTAGGTTGCTCTTCTGAATTGAGCAATTCTTTGTTGGCTTTTAGTTTGACCATGTGTGTGCATGTTAGTTACTGGAATAACTTCATATAAAATGAAGAAGAAAAAGGAGAGAGAACCTGAACCCTGTGGAGAACATGTGAGGCAGGCAAAGCTACAGTCAATATTTCATTCTCCTCCGAGTATCCTGGCCCCCAGCCTCTATTAGCATGGTAAAATGATGCCAAGCTCTTCGGAAGAGCAGCTCCCTTGCTCAGAAGTCATTCATCCTGAACCCAAGTGAGAAGCCCTCTGGGCAACCGGTAGAGGTACCTGAAAGTCTACATGGGGGGCTTCCTCATGGGGGGCCCTCAGGCCACCAGCGCATCCCTCATTCACTTCCCACACTGTCCTGACAAGCCTAGTAACTGGAATCAGCAAATCAGAGGAGAATAGGGGTGGGCACAGTGCGGTGTGACAGCAGTGTTAACGTCAGTATTTGTCATTTTACAAAGTGCTTTCACTCTTACCACCAGAAGTTTGGGGAACACTACACCAACAAATGGAACACACACAGAGCACAAGAGAATCACGCAGTGCACGGTGGTTTGGAGCCATTTACCTCAGAGGAAGGAGCCCCTACCCCCACCCGCAGGAAACCTCTCTCCTTCCCCTCACTGTCCTTTCTTCCTGTGATGATCCTGACAAGGGAAAACTCATGTGGTACCGACCTCAAGCCAAAGAGACCACAGAGTTCAGGATGCTCTGGAAAAGTTTCCATCCCCGATGGCTTGAGCCCTAGTGGGGTGAGCTTCGGCCAACCAGGGTTTTCCGTGATGAATGAGGAGCTCCTTCCTGGATGCACGAAGCATCCCTCCCCCGCACTGAGGAACCCCAGACCCTCAGAGATGCCAGCTTTCTTCAGATTCTTTCATGAGTTCCCTCAGGGAGCACAAAGTTCTTGAATAAACTCACTGCCCGCTCCTTGGGTTGAGGGGTCCTTCCTAAAGTTTCGCTTGGACATCCCAAGTGAAGGCCATCCGCAAAGCCCAGACTCGAAGAGGTGTCCCAGGCACACTTGTGGTGCACCTATTTTAAGGGATTGCTATCGTTTTAAGAGGAAATCACTGTAGGTAAATTAGAAGTTCAGTTATTATTTTTCAAGCAAGTTTAGAACTTAGGGGTGGTAAGGCATGCCCTCCTTCCCCCACTGGAAAAGCGAGAAGCCCATAAAAGAAACCTGATCATCATTGCAATATGCTTTACCTTCCTTACTGAGGAACAAAGGATGGAGTAGAAGTCCCACATCTCACCTCCTAATTGTCCCTTCATTCTTTTAGGAAATATTTTTAAGCCTTCTCTGAGTGCCAGGATCTGGAACATTAGGGCAACCAACAAGGAGTAGCCCCTGTGGATGCTAGCCCACATGGCGAGCATGGAGCGCTCACTCCTGGAAAGCAAGGCCATACCGATTCAGTACCCAAAACCAGCCTCCTCACACTTCTCCAAACTCTCTAGAACTTTTCAACTCTTTGCCTGACTTGTCCTCCCCTCCTCTTGGGTCTTCATTCTAAGATGTGGGAATGTCTGGGTTGAAAAAGGCTTAGCAACCATCAACTTCAGGACCACTTGTGCTATAAAGGGGAAACCAAGGCCCAGAGAGGACAATGAGCAGGCCAAGGTCATAATGTGTATTTATGACAGATTAGAGTGGGAAATTAACCCATCGAGGCAATTCTGGGGCCCCTCCCCCCCCCGCCAAAGAGCATTAAAAGGCCTGCTTGGCCTCAATTCCTCCTTTCAACATTAAGTTGGTGAGCACGTCTGTCCTCAGAGAGAGCCACAGATACACAAAAAACACACAGACAAGGCTGGCTGCAGTCAGAGCCACGGGACAGTGGTGAGCTCAAGCTGGAGGGGTTCCCCTATGTCCCAAGACCACCCCCATTCCCACACCTACTGAGGTTTTCCCTCTAGAAAAGCAATGAGAAGTAGACTCCCATGAAAATGAACCAGGGCTTCCACCGGAGATGCCTGGTACACTCCTCAAGGCGATTTCCCAGGTTTTTGAACCCTTCCAGAATTTTCTTTTGTTATACCCACCTGGGACAGAACGCTATGCTCCCTCAATGTGAAGCCACCTTCCTGTGGAATAGACAAGAGGCCCCTGACCCTTCCAAAGGGGAGACAGCATACTCACAGTACATTCAGGAGAAATCCACCGAGGCGGCCAAATGGACCTGCTTTTCTTGCTTTATTATTTATACTTCCACAGCCTCTTGGAAAAGAAGATTGAAGGCCAATAAAACCAGCTTGCCTGAGTGGGGAGGTGACAGAAGCCTCAGGAGCCACGGCCGCACCACTTCCCTGGGGCTTCTCTACACCACCCAGAGTAGCTGCACAACTGTTGAGACGATACCTGCTAGGCTGTGGCTTTCCTAATGAAGCCCATTCATGGCTTTTGCAACCATTATGTTTCCCAATAGCTGTCTGGATCCAGAGCCTGAAATATTCTACAAGTAAATCAGCCTGCAGCCCCGACCTGGAATATTCAACTCAAACCACCATCATCGATCATTGCTGGCAAAAGGTAGATAACTGGGTCACGTGGGGCCATCTCCCTTTAATCCTCTTTTCTTTCTTCTGCTGCGTTTCAAGTGCTCCACATTGTCAGTCCTCTTAGCCCACATGGAGTCCTTTTGAGGAAGAGGACCGAGGAGAAATGAATAGACAATTAAAGACACGGTTTCTGTTAGGGGTAACAGGAATCAAAATCGTATCCGCATTTATGAGAACTCTAAGCATCACGATGGTTTTCCTGTTGCATATTGTTTTCTTGGCAAGTTTGTTTTGCTTTTGTGTTGTTGTTTCCCTTGCTTTCTTGTCTTCTCCAGATTGTCCGTAAGGACCAGGCATTGTTTTAGAATTTTTAAAAAAAGATTTAAAATAAAATGCCATTCCCATCTTTAGTTTTATCACTTAGAGAGCAAAGGGTTGACAATGTCTGTGAGCCTGTCAAACCCACAGATCTTGGAAGGAGGAGCAGTTAGCCCCATGTATCAATTTTCAATTCTGCTTTCTCTAATGAACTCCAATGAGCAGAAAAATAATTCAAATATCCCTTTTCCATTTAGTGATGTTTTGTAATAGTTGTTATGTGGCCACAGTGCCACCAGGCCAAAGAAGGAGTCTGCATGGTGTTTCTCTTTCCTTCAGGATTCTAAATTTAGGGAAAGCATTTCTTCTCATCCCCAAAGCACAAAGAGCAGGTACCCAGGGAAGCCTTCTAGAAAAGTGGCTGCCCTGGCTCGTTCCCCGCCTGGTTCAGCCACATGTTGATTCACTCATGGCCCAGAGCACCCAGGCTGTGGGGGTGTAGGGCTCCAGAGCCACTGAACTGGCTGCTCTCCCTCACCCAGGGAGGCATGCCTCTCTGCCGGGACATACTGGGTCAGATACACTGTGTGAGGAGGCAAGACATGCAGCCTCACCGTCCAGCTCTGTTCACCCTAGGGCTGCGGACGGGAACACACCCCTAGCAGAAACAAGGCCAGGGCAAACAGTCACGTCGTGGTGGCGTCTCTCTAAGGCAGAGGACTCAGAGGTGGAGGATGAGATCTGGCAAGGCAGACGCTGACCCAGAATCTAGGTTTGCACCCCTGGTTTGGGAGGAAAGAGCCCTGCCTGCTAATGACAGGGTGAGGCCTGTGAGGCTGGGGTTACACCCGCCTGCCCTGTGCCAGACCCGCTCAGGCACAGGGACAGTGGTGTCTGGGAGGGACAGCGGTGTGTCAGGGCAGAGGACAGGACTGAACTGGGGATGCCTGAGCTCAGACGGGGTCCAGAGGCCAGTGAACCCAGGGGTAGGCCCCAAGTGGGCTACAGGACAGGACAGGAGCTCATCTCTCAGTGAGTAGCTGCCCTCTCCTCCTCCCACCCCTTCCCAAGGTACTGCATCAGCCCAGGTAGCCACACAGGGGTAGGGGTGGGTGGGAACAGCCAGCCCCCTCCCAGCATCCACCCAGGGGCCATGGACTAGACCTGAGGCTGCCCCAGGCCACCTGTAAATGGGAAGGAAGCTCAGGGCCCATGGGGTTGGACCTAGAGTCCAGGACAGGGAGAGTGAAGATGATGGTGTAGCCTGGAGGCCTTGCACTGAGCTGATGGACTGGGGGCCCTGGCCTGAGGCTGGGGAGTCAGTAAACATTTTTTTCAGCAGTGCCTTGGGCAGGAGTGAGAGGGGAGCAAGGAGTTTCCAGTCTCTCTGTCCATCTTTGTTTCTCTCAGATGCTGGGATCTGGTCATGACCATGCCACATCCTGACTCCAACATCCCTGATCTGGAAGGGACACAGGAGAGGACAGACACAAGCGGCTGAGGCTGCTGCAGAAGAGTAGAGCCTACAGGAGGCACCTGATCTTACCTGGAGGAGCATGAGAAAGTGCCACAGATGGGGTCCTCTTGAGATAGGTTTTGAGAGATGAGCAGAAGTTCCTCAGGTTAAAACTGAAGGAAATAATAGCATAAGCAAAGATCCTGCAGCACTGAGAAAGATGGTGAATAATTGAATGCCTCTAGAAAATACAAATGTGATTTTAGGCTTCTGATTACTTATCTGAAAAATGGAAATAACATACCTTTGGAGCAGTCGCCTCAGCCCTGGGAGCATGTTGGAATCATCTGGGAGCTTTAAAATATCCTTTCCTGGGACATACCTCCAGAGATTCTGATTGAGTTGGTCGGGCATAAAGCCTGGGTGAGGGCCCTTCCAAGAACCTTTCCACGGGCTGATAATGAGCATCCATGCCATGAGTCAGAGCCTCTTCTTTAAAGCAGATAATTCTCACCAGATGATTGTGAGAATCATCTGGGAACTTGTTTAAGCCTTTGAGATCCCTTACCCATCTGTTAACCAGAATTGCTATAAAGCTATAGTAATTAAGACGATGTGGTACTGGCTCAGAGATAAACACATAGATTTGAACAGACTCTTCACAAAAGAGGCTATCCAAATGACCAATAAATTCCGAAAAGGTGCTCAATGTCACAGTCATTAGGAATGTGCCAAATAAAACTACAAGATACCACTACACACCCATCAGACTAGCTAAATTACAAGGACTGACAACACCAGGGTGTGGAGCAGCTGGCACTCTCTTACACAGCCAGCAGGTGTGCAAACTGACACAAACACTCTGGAAAACTGCTTGGCAGGGTCCATTAAACCTAAATCTGTGCCTGTACCCTTGGAGCCATTAATTGTATGCCAGGGTATATTCTCAACAGACATGAATGCTTGTGGGTTGACAAAAGAGATGTACTGAAATGTTCATAGCAGCTTTACATGATAGCCTTAAAGTGGTAACAACACAATTGTCCATTAACAGTAGAATGAAAAAACAAAAAAACAGAGATTCCTAGCTGCCATCACAGGTCATATTTCCATTTTCATAGTGAACCCAGGTATATTAGTCAGCCAAAGGGGTGCTGATGCAAAATACCACCAAGAGGGGTGAGGACTCACAGAGAAAACTACACGGCAGAGCAGAGGAGTTAGTTGGAGTTTTGATGCTGGAGTTTTGATCCTGGAGCCTGGGAAGTAAGCACACAGAGAAACAGATACGTGAGAAAAGAGAGAAGGTTCGACTGGACACAGCAGAGGCCGCCGGAAGAGAGATGAGCTGTTTGCCTGATATTGTACAGCTGGACTTGTGGAGCAAGCAGAGGAGCTGATCCCGGAGAGGAAGGAGTCCTGGGAAGAAAGGAAGCCAGGAAGCCTAAACCCGTGTAGGCAGCCATCTTACTCCAACACGTGGCAACAGACTTTGGTGAGGGAAGTAACTTATGCTTTATGGCCTGGTAACTGTGGGCTTCTACCCGAAATAAATACCCTTTATAAAAGCCAACAGATTTCTGGTGTTTTGCCTCAGCACCTCTTTGGCTGACTAATACAGAATTTGGTAACAGAGAGTGATCCCCAGTGATGCTTTTGCAATTGCCAAATTTCTGGAACAGTTTTATAAACAGGTAAGGGGTATTTTTTTGAGAAATTGTGAGATGCTTTATGGAAAAAACCTAAATTGCTTTGAAGAGACTGTTGATAGTAATATGGACTCTAAAGAGACTTTTTATGATGCCTTAGAAGTAAATGATGAAACTTAGAAGTAAATGATGAAAGTATTATTTAAAACTGGTGATCCATGTTTTAAAGTTGCAGAGAACTTAGTTAGCAAGATTGACTCCTGATGTTTTATGGAAGGCAGAATTTGAAAACAGTGAGCCTGGGCATTTAGCTGAAAAACTTTCTAAAGTAAACTTGGAGAATGCAGCTTGGCATCTCCTTGCAGCTTATAGCAAAATGCTAGACGAGAGAGAATTTCCCAGCTCATCTTTGGACAGCCAACGTCTCCCAGAAACTCATCAAGGACCTTCATTGGATTTTTATTGGAGTCTCTGGTTTGCAGCCTCCCTGCGGAACCTGAACTTGTGCGTCCCCACGGTCATGTGAGAAAATCTTATGAATCTCACACTATTGACAGATACCTCCTGTTGAGTCTGTCTCCCAGAAGACCCCTGACTAATACACCAGGATTCTCTGTTTCTCACAGGATCCCCAGTGATGCTCATCATGGGCAGGCATGGGAGCCAAAGGTCAAGAGCAGAAGACTCTCCAGAGCCCGAATCATGCAGGAACAAATGAAACTGGACTGTAGAGCAGTTAAGGTTGAGCCACTGAAAATGTAACTTTATTCAGAAAATTAAGCTCCAGTTGAGACATGATGAAAATGCACTGATTTTTTTTTAAAAGAAAGCTGAAAATCAATATTCAACAAGATTCCAGGTACAAAGGTTTTAATATAAAATTATGAAAGTTTTTCCATTCAGAAATCTAAGAAAATAAGAAAAAGAAAGGGAAATATAAATACAGGTCATAAAAAAAAATTAGGAAAGATTCTGTAAGCTACCTAAAACATTGCATCCAGGAAATCATTTCAAAACCATGGGGCAAAGGTGAACAATTCTACAAATGTCATAGGGAAACAAGCAAATCACTGCAAAACTTAAATTAAATTTGAAAAAATAAATAAAAATAAAAATTAAAAAGCATTGGAGAAAAGTGTTTTTATAATGTTAGCATGGGAAAGAACTTTCTAAATATGATACAAAAGCCAGAAACCATGAAAGAAAAGACAGACCTATTTTTATTACATAATATATTAAAACTCTGCTGCATACACAAAACAAGGACCAGTTTCAAAACAAAGAATGCGTGCAAGAGAAAAAAAATCAATGTTCTTAATAATGGAGACTTCTTATACACCAGTAACAAACTCATGTGTTCCTCAATAGACAAACAGGTGAAGAACACAGGAAAATATACAAAAACAAACAAACAAACAAATGTTACGAATGGGAGAAAAAGATGAGTGCCCCATTTGGTTCACTTTTCCAGACAACAGCTCTGGGAAGCTGAGCTTCTCTTCTCAGATCTTCCATGTCTCAAATCCCCAGCAGCTGGTTTGCCCCCAGTAAGGAAGAGAGAATGTTGGCTGAGGGCTCGCAGAGAAGGCTTTACCCGCCTCTTTCAATCCTCCTAAGCCCGTCCCTCTCGGACACCCAAGCTCTGGCTCTGGCCTAGCCCTCAGCCTCCACAGAGGCCCTCTCTAGCTGTAAAAGGGCTGCCAGCCGAGCCCTGGCACGGTAACCCTGCCTTCTGCACCCCCTCAAGGGTGGGGCCTGTGTGAGGAGCCCACCAGCCACCCTCTACCACCAGATGACAAGAGGCTGGAAAACATGGAGCCAAGCAAGATGGCGGCTTCCAAGAACTCCAAGAGATGCCTTGGTGATGGCACAGATCCTGAAGGATGTGGGAATTACAAAGTATCAACCAAGGCTTATAAATCAAATGTTGGAGTTTGCCTTCCAATATGTAACTACAATTTTAGATGATAGAAAAATTTCTTCAAGCCATGCTATGAAACCTAATGTTGATGCAGATGATGTGAGACTGGCAACTAACCAGTCTCTTCTGCAAGAGATGTTTTTACTGGATATTGCAACGCAGAAAAATCACACCCCTTTACTGCTGGTTAAGCCATGTGCTTGACCTTGACTGCTACAGGACAGATACTTCTTAACAGCTCCAAACTATAGGCTGAAGTCCTTGATTAAAAAGGGACCTAATCAAGGAAGACTAATTCCACTGTTAAGTGTTGGCGCTATTAGCAGCAGACCTGCCACTCCTGCTACAGCGGCCCCACAAATAGTATCTGTCCCCAATAAAGTTGCAACTCCAGTGTCAGTGACAGCTCAGAGATTTACGGTGGCAGATTCTTCCTTCTCAGTCCACACCTGCCAAACCAGTTCTTGCAACAACTGCAGTTCCAAATGTTGTAATTAATCCTTCAATGATTGGAGCCCAAAATATTCTTATTATCACCAGTGTGGTTTCATCACAGAATGTGGTCAATAAATCAAACTCATTGAAGGCAAAACATGAAGAAGATGATGCTATGTAAGAAGTGCAGCCAGCCTAGATGCATTTCAAAAGTTTAGTTGATTTGAGCCCCATATACTGAACTAGAATGTTCTAGAGCCTCTCAAATTACATCTTCGAAAACTTAAATGTAGCTGCAATATTCTTCACTTTAAACTGTTAGATTTCATTAGTAAGAGTAGAAATGTTTTTTCATTAGACTTTAAAGTACAAAAAGTTAAGTAATTGTTTCTTAAGAGTTTCACCGATATCAAGTCCTACTATGGCAAATTCTACTTTGGGAAGCAGTTTTCTTCCATGTATCACTGACAGCAGCACTTAAGTTTCAATTTCTGCTGTAGGGTCAGTAACTAACATTTTTTTTTTCTTTTTTAATTTTAATTTTTAATGATAGTTAGATCACATAAATATTACATAAAAATAATATAGGGGAATCCCATATGCCTGGCCCCCCCATCTCCCACACTTTCTTTTTTTTTTTTTTTTTTTATATGCATATATGTGTATTTGCTTACAAAAATGTTATTTATATATATATATATATACATATATTTCAAGAGGTGCTTAGATTACCCAAAATATTACACGGAACCCACTGGGATTCCCATGTTGCCCACCTCCCACACCTCCCACCACATCCCACACAAACATCTCCCACAAGTTTGTGGCAACGGAAGTAACTAACATTTAACAGCATAATTTCTGATCTACATTTAAGTACTCCTTTCTTTGTAAGGTAGTCACCTTTTTTGTCACTAAATTCTTTGACCAAATCTCTCAATTTAGGAAACATTTCTGAGAGAGATGTTTTCACTGGATGTTTAGAGGAATTCTAAATCCATTTTGAATGTATTTGCTTTTTGGTTTTTCCTAACTTCCCATTTCCTCTCAACACCCTTTCTAGATCATTTTCTGTACCCCCTGTAGGCTTAAGTTTCCCTATTCCTCTTGAATTAAAAAAGCCAAAACTGGAATTTTGAAAGTATCATTCCTGATAATACAGTTGAGTATCATTTTCATATTTTTAAAGCATGCCTTACATGGCTGATGTTGCTTCACTTTAAACTGCAGGTAATATTTGCTGTTTTTCTCTATTCAAGAGCAGTTTGGGTTTTCCCTTGCCTTTTATGCTTGTTGAGCTTTACTCTGTTTTTGACAGTCAGTTACATTCAGTTTCAGTCTTTTATTCCACGTTGATAACTCCACCCAATTCCAGAGTTCTAAACATAGAAGAGCCAATAACTTATTAAAATCTGCCTTGATCACTGTATTTACACTGGACTGAGGCAAAACCACTGTAGTGCAAGTGTTTTCTTCCTTTCTGGCACATGCACATGTGCTTTGTTTGCTGCGGCTTGAGCCCTCCTATTAGTGTACTTCAGATCTTTTCTTCTAGTTTGTTGCTGAGAATGTCACATATAAGATGGGGTCAAACCTCAAAGTAGGTGCTAATGGCTCTCCTTCCTGGACAAGGCCAAGAAGGAGAACAAATCCGTGTGATGTGCCTTGCATGTAGGTGCCCTCTGCATAGATTTCCCAGTGTGGTGATGTGGCTAAACACCTTCCCCAATATTCTATTTATCCACATTGACACATTTTATTGAGAAAGATTGCTAAACCTTCACGAATATAACCAGTCCTATTACTTAAACTGGAGTTTAAGTAAGTTTGACTTAGGAATAGTTTTGCAGAATTTTCTAAAATAAATTGTTCATATTATAATTTAGAATTTATAGCCCATGATCCTCAAGGTTAAAACAAGTTTCATCTTAGGATGGTGCTTGATAAATCTGCGGGAAATTGCTCCATAACAGGGTAGAAATGCCCATCACAGTTTGTGTGCTTTTGGACACTAGGGAAAGGCAGTTTAAAACTTATTAAAAACAGAGATGATCAACATCATAGGAGAGAAATGTTGATTATATAGCCTAGGATATCATAACGTGAATGTTCTCAGGGAGGCAGCATGTCAGAAGGTCTAGGCTGTAGACCTGGCTCCATCATTTACCAACTGTGTGATCTTATTTCACCTCTGAGCCTTGTTTTCCTATCCGTAGAATAACAGCTACTCTGCCTACCTCACTTGGATCTTGTTTGGGTTTACCTGGTATATCTGAAAGTTCTTTCAAAATTGTAAAATGCTACACAACTCTAAGGATTTATTGTTAATATATTTGTTCCAAGGTTATTAATGAAAACCTGAGCATTAAAAAAAAAACAAATGAATAGGGGCTGGTTTTCTTTTCTTCTTTATCCCATTCTCTATCTCATTTTCTTCATCCTTTCTGCAGAACAACATGCTTTCATGAACATTACTAATAGATACATTTACTGATAGATACTACATATACTTCACCTCAATGTTGTGAGGTAGGTACTGTTAGACCCATTTTGCATATGTGAAAACTGAGGTTCCTGCAACCAGATAATTAACATACCCAAGCCTTGTTCTGTCCACAGCTCTGGAAGATCACAAATTGAATCCATAGCCACAGCATGTTGGTAGCTGGTACTGACCCCTGGAGTGCCTGCCTACACTGATGTGCAAGCACCTAAAAGGAGGCAGGGGGTCTGTGCGTGGCCATTTCAGCCCTTGGTTTTCTCTCCCAAGACAGACAGACAGACAGACACACACACACACACACACACACACACACACACACACCTTGGACTGACCTCCCAGGCCCTCCTTTTGCTTTGAGTCTGTCCTTCACTGTCCTTCCCTGGGTCTTGCTGCCCCCAGTCTCCTGCCCCTTTCTACCCTGGTCCTGAGGCCCCCAGTTTCCAAATGTGTCCCCTAGACTCACCAGCCCCACAAGGCCTTTGTCTGCAATTGGGTGGGCTTCTGCCAAGAACCTGCCAAGCCTGCCTCTGCCACTTCTGCGCCTTCTCCTGTTCTGGTCTGCACCCAGGGACGAACGCGCCTGGGAGTTCCCTGCCTCACAGCCCCAGCAGTCTCGGGTCTGCTTTTTCTCTCCCATCCCGAACAGCGCCTAGCACTGTACTAGGCATGGCGTAGGCACTCTAGAGAGCCTGTCGACTGGGGTCTGGCACGCTAGGTCTGGAGCGTTTGGCACTCAGTAAACTCCTCAGGGGAAAGTGAGAGCACACTGCTCAGGAACCAGGATGACTTTCTCCATCACGGACTGGCTGGTTCCACAGCCCTGACATCTGGAACATCTTTGAGTACAATCGCCAATCCCAGATTCTTTCCCTGGGGCAGCACAGATGTTTACAGAGCTCCTGCTCCACCTCCTAGGTGCAGGCTGGGAATAGGCAGCTCAGCCCCCCAAGCTGCAGGAGGACCTGTGTTCTGTATTCCATAACTCTCCTGACAGACAAGATGACCCCCACTGCACCAGGTAACTGGAGGAGCTGACCCATAATGCACCAGGAGACTAAGGAAACCAGCCCATAAGGCACCAGGTGACTGGAGGAGCTGACCCATAATGCACCAGGAGACTAAGGAAACCAGCCCATAAGGCACCAGGTGACTGGAGGAGCTGGCCCATAGTGCACCAGGAGACCAGGGAAACCAACCCATAAGGCCCAAGGTGACTGTGGAAACTGACCCACAATGCACCAAATAACTGGAAGAGCTGACCCATAATGCACCTAGTGATTAGGGATACCAACCCATAATGCACCAGGTGACTGGAAGGGCTGACCCATAATGCACCAGGTGATTGGAGAAGTTGTTCCTTGCTCTGACTCTCAGTTTACCCACCTGTAACATGGGGGAAGAGGAAAGCACTGCATCTATGATTACCTCTTGGAAATCATGCTGTCAATCAATCTCACTTAAAATAATACAGACTCAAAAAGTCTATGCTGAATCCCATTCCAGCCAGAACTTGATTCTGGTATAACAGCAAGCACCAAACATTTCAGAAAAATATTTATAGGAGAAAAATTGTGGGAAAAAAGTCCTTAATTTTTTAATATTTTACTACACCTTGGGGTAAGGCCACCAATTTCTCCCAAATCTCTGCTAGTGGTATCCACATTTAATTTTTTTTTTCTTTTCTATGAAGATATTCTTAAGAGGATGTGGGATAACTTAATGACTTTGTGATATTCAGCACATTAGTCACCATCCCTTAGCCTTCGTTTCTTACTCTGTATAATAGGAGTAACTGTGGTCCCTCCCTCATAGAGTTGTAAGAATTTCCCACTCAACTAAGTTGTTAGCAATGCTGTCAGATAAAATGGCCAATGTGAAAATGCTTTATGTTCAGGAAATTAATAAATTAATAATATTATTATTAATTAGTAATAATAAACATGAGCTGATTCAGCTAATCCAAGTCTGATGGTACTCATCGTTCTTGGCCTCCAATGTCTAGAGAGAGTGTGTTGGGAATTTAACACTGCTGGAGGCCCAGGAGCAGGGCAATATATGTTATGAATAATGAATCAGATTGCAAATAATAGAACTTTAAGGAAGGCTTGAGTCTGTACATAATTTCGTTAGTGTGGGAAATGATGTCACTATTTGGGTAACTACTGAATATTTTATGTACTACATTTGCATAACTCATTTTTAGCCTTCAGAAGTGCAGGATTTAGAATCAGCATAGTCATTGGCCTGGTTTGCTAGGCTGCCAAAAGCAGTATACCAGAAATGGGCTGGCTTTTACAATGGGGATTTATTAGTTTACAAGCTTACAGTTCTCAAGCTGTGAAAAATGTCCAAATCAAGGCATCATCAAGAGGATACCTTCTCCTGAAGACCGGCTGCCAATGATCCTGAACTCCTCTGTCATATGGCAAGGCACATGATCTCTCCCTTCCCTTCTGGGTTTCATTGCTTCCAGCTTCTGGTTTCTGTAGCTTTCTCTCTGTCTGAACTTCATTCTCTTATGAAGGACTACAGTAAGAGGATTAAGATCCACCCTGAATGAGGGTGGTCACATCTTAACTTAAGATCCTAGTCACCAAAAGATCCTACTTACAATGGGTGCACACCCACAGGAGTGGATTAACTTTAAGAACATACTTTTCTGGGGTCCATACAGCTTCAAACCATCATAGCTGTTCACCTAAGACGCTGCTCAGAAACCAGGATGAAACCAGGAAAGGGCCAAGTCACAAGCTGGGGTAGCTTAGCCATGTGGATGAAATGGTGGGGAAATATCCAAGGCCTACAGATCCAGTCTCCACGAATGTTCCATGTAATTCCAAGTGGAATCCAAGACCAGCCATAACCCAATAGCACAGGAATGAGAAGCCATCATCACGTGACTCACCCTGCAGATGGAGGGAGGGACCAGGCCTATCAGGAAACTGGAAAAGGAGGCTCACTTCATTCACCCATGTTTCCAGCACTCCTTCCAGGATGAAGAAAAGCAGGCTGGTAGAAACCAATCTTAGCTGGTAAATAGGTCATCCTTATTTGTAAGGATATACCCTGAGCTAGCACCACCTGTTGACTGATGGCAGACGTCTTTTTATAGAGGACTGTCTGTGCAGTCCAAGACAAAATGAAGTATACTCTTGCAGAGAGACTATATTGACTGAAACTTAGTCTGAGATATTAATAGTTGATATCAGACGCCTTTTATGGGGGCGGGGAAAGAACCAGGAGAGCTCCAGGAATCTGAAGCAGGCAGAAAGGTTCTGGAACAGGGAAATGGAGAGATGGGGATCAGATAGTTTAATCTGGAGTCAGAAAATATGGGTTCAGTCTCCATATCTCCTACTTTCCAGCTGCATAATGCTCTTCCGTTCATTTCGTCTCTCAGAGTTTTTATTCCCTCACCTATACAATTGGAGAAATGCTTGAAAAACCCGTTGTGAGGATGAATTAAACTAGCAACCATGAAAAGCATGGTGTAAACCATAACCTTCTATGCTCTGGCTGTTCCGTGACTTTGGACTTTGGCACAAGTTCCCAAGGGCTGAGCCAGTAGCTTTCATTTTCTTCATCTCTGGGTTGAGTATGAGAAATTATTGGATACTTACCACAAAATCTGTTGACATCAGAATGAAAACCTAAATACTGGATGGCTACCAATGCTGGGTCAGCCTCCCAGATGCCAGAGCAACCTGAAGAGCAGGAGTGTTCAGCCAAGTAGCACTTTTGTGTTGCCCTCCCAAGACCAGAAGTTCTGTTGCAAAAATTTCCCCCCTCAAATGACCAATCTGCTATAAGGCTCTGGTCACTTCCGGGGGGCCCAGAGTCAGAGAAAGGGTATGGGTCTTAGAAGGGCAGCGTGGGGCAGGGTCAGACTCCTGGTGCCACCCAAAATCTCATCACATCTCTTTGCCTCAATTTCCTCACCTTTAAAAAGGGGATAATCAGAGGTACCTCCCACTGTTGAGAGGATAATCCAGACGACACCCTTGAACTGGGCTTGGCAATCCATGGGAGCTACTTTTATTGTTTTATTTTCATCATCATTGTTGTATAATTTTAATTATCATTCTATAATGATACTGATGATGGAGATGGTTGATTTGGTCAGCAACCCCTAAGGGCTGGAGACACTGAAGGGAGAATATTTCCACAGATATGTCCACATGGCCTCCCTATACCCATCCCACCTCCTAGCCACAGCTGTCTCCCACCTGGCACACTTTGGCAGCCTTGGGCATGCCAAGCCAGGAGGCATGAGCCATAGACATGTGGGCAGAGCTGGATGCTACAGTCACCAGGTGACACTCTTGGCCAACCCCTGGCAGCTGTGATTCACCTCTAAGTCAACACTGGTGGAAGTTGGAGAACAATGCAGAGTGGAGGGTATACCGGCCAGAGATGGGTGGGGTGGGAAGGGTCCTTGGAAGAGGCTCTAAAGGGACTTGATCTGGGCCAAGTAGACATCTAGGGGTTTGGGTCCTGTAGGAAGTATAGGACTGAGGGAGTTTGGAGGTGGTGACAGTGTGGGCTGGAGACCGGTTGGTGGTGGAGCTTTGCATCCACAGTCATTTGTCTCATGGCTCCAAGGGCCACTGGGTCAACAAGGCTTGGAGTCCATGATGGGTAGGGGTCATGAGGTGGGCAAGAGGTAGGCTAGGCATGGGACAGTTCTCGGTCCAAGAGGGAGAAGCAGTCAATCAGGACCTCAATGCAGAGACCAGATTCCAGGGACTGAGATTCCAGGAAGCTTCCTGGATTGTGCCACCCCAAGTCTTCCAGTGACAATTCAGACTGAAAGGCAGCATTGAAAATGTGTGGAAATGAAACCTGATGGAAAATGACCAATGGGCAGTTGTATTTGACAAACTTCCAGGGAAGCCCTTGTGTTCTCAGGGGGAGGCAGAAAAATATGGGCAAGAGAGAAACTTGTTGTACTGGTCAGCCAAAGGGGTGCTGATGCAAAGTACCAGGACTCTGTTGGCTTTTATAAAGGGTATTTATTTGGGGTAAAAGCTTACAGTCTCAAGGCCCTAAAAAGTCCAACCCAAGGTACCAGAAGAGGTATTTTCTCACCAAAGTCTGTTGCCACGTGTTGAAGCAAGATGGTTGCCAATCTCTGTGAGGGCTCAGCCTTCCTCTGCCTCTTAAGGCTCTGTGGGCCCAGCTTCTTCCCAATATCAGCAGTAGACTGGAGGGCTCGTTTCTTTCCGGGCCTTCTCAGCTGCTCAGGGCTCTGGTCTCTTCAGCTGCAAACAATCAGGCGAATGGCTCAGCTCTCTCCTGGACCCCAGGATCAAAACTGACAAAGTTCTCTCTCTCTTTTCCGTGTATCTTCTGTGTGTCTTCTTGAGTGAGTATCCATTTATATAGCCCACCAAGGGGCCGGGACTTAAACTGAGTTACACCTACTGACATGGTCGGCTCCAAGCCCTGATCTTAACATAATTTAATCAGACATCTCAGCTGAATTGAATACAATCAAAGGGGATCATGCCCAGAGGAACAGACCAGTTTACAAGCATAATCTCTCTTTTTGGAAGTCATAAATAAGCTCAAACTGCCACAACTGTCATCGCATTTAAGCAGGAGAAAAGAAGGAAGCCTGAATGCACTGCTCTTACGCAAGTCCAACAAATTACATATCAAAAAAAATTCCTGAGGTCCACAGCCCACGTGATGGCTCATTCCTGCATTTCCAGCATCATGATTTCATCCACATAAGGGAGACAACACTCGGAAAAGGAAAGAACATGAGTTTTGATGTCAGACCAGGCAGGGTTTGAATCCTAGCTATAGCCCTTACTAGCTGGATGCATCTGAATGGGATATTCAACCTCTCCCAACTCGGATTTTTCTATAAAATCAACTTCATTTTCCCCTTACAGGCTTGTCATGAGGAATAATTATGTAAACATCTCGCTAAAGGCTTGAATCTATTTTTATCAAGAATAACAAAATGGATACACAGTAAGAACCACGTAGGGCAGCTGTAAGGATTAGTGAGGTCATTTAAACTGAGTCTGTTGTTTCATTCATTGCTGTCCCCCTGGTATCTTGCACATAAAAGGCACACCATAAATAGTTGCTGAATAAATTAATGAATAAGCAAATAAATGAATAAATGTTATTTCCCTCATCGAAACTTCTTTACCTATGAAGGAAAATCAAAGTTTGTTAACATAGCAACAGTTAGGAAGTTTATCCATTGTACTGGTAACACTCACCCCTGCCCCATTCCCTCAATCCACCAACCGAGCCGACCTCTTCTCCCAGCTTTACTCCCGGAAGAGCCCAGGTCCTTAGACTTACCCACAGCAAGCCCTTCCTGCCTTGCTACATCCCAGGCCCTGGGCTTGCAATACTTGCTCCTTGTCCACTTGGGAAATTCTTAGCCATCTTCAAAGTCCAGTTTAGATATTACCTCCTCCAGAAGGCCTATTCTGACCCCCCTTCCCAAAATAGAGATAATCACTCCCAACACTGCATCCCTGCCCTGAGTCCACTTTCCTGTCGCTTGTTCCTACTGCTGCACTTATCTCAGGGTAGAAAAATGATTGATTTCCAAGCCTGTATCCCCATGGAGACTAGGAGACCTCAGCAGACCTCCCTACCCCCCTCCATTTCTTTCTTCTTTCTTTCTTTCATTCCGTCCTTCCTTCCCACTTGTACTCATTTTCATTCAACCAGGATGTGCCAACCAGTATGACCCAGAATGGCACTGGGGATACAATAGTACACAAGTAAACCATAGCCCTGGCTTCTGTGGCCAGCATGGTGGTGGTGAATATAGTAGTGGTGATGGTAGGGGTGGTGGTGGTGGTGGGGGTGATGGTGGTGATGATGATGGTGATGGGGGTGATGACGGTGGTGATGGGGGTGATGGTGGTGATGATGGTGGTGATGGGGGTGATGATGGTGATGATGATGGTGATGGGGTGATGACGTGGGGTGGAGCAGACACTAAATACATCCTTACCCTAATAATTATTTAATTACATGTGGCTTAAAAGGGAAAGTACTGTGTTATATACCCTTTCTTCCTCTTAAAATCCAGACAAATTTCCATCTTCAGAACTCTCAGCTATGACCTGTTCTTGGCTATCTATCCTTGACATATAAATAAAATATAAATAAATACATACCATTCATTCTAACCTTGGATAGACCAGTGGAATGAAATAATAATTGCCAACATGGGATAGTAGATAGAAAATGAGGCTCTGGAGTGTCCAAAATGGGATTTCTGCCTCAGCCTGCTCTCTACTACCATCCATCCATTTATAGGTTTCTATTGGTCACCTTCTCCGAGCATGGCTATACAAAATTCCCTCAGCCTGCCACAAATGCAGGCTTCCCCTAGGGAAATTACAATGGCTCCAATTCCCTATATCTGGAATCCAGATAAATGTCTGCAATTCATCTACAGCTTCTAGGATGGTTAACTTCATGTGTCAACCTGGCTAGGGTACGGTGTCCAATTGTTTGATCAAGCAAGCACTGACCTGACTGTTATTATGAGTCAGTTGATTGCATCTACATTTTGTTGCATCTACAAACAACAAAGGAGCTCGGCATTATAGAATCTCCTCATTCAATCATTTAGGGGACCTAAAACTGAGGGTTTCAGCAGTTAGAAAGATTTCTGCCTCTTCTTCAGCCACCAGCTTTTCCTGGAGAATACAACTTCACCTTCATTACAGTTTCCAGTTTGCAGCCTGCCTTACACTATTTGGATTTACTAATCTACATGGTCACATGAGCCAATTCCTATAATAAATTTATTTTACATACATATATACTTATAAATACATCCATGGACATAGACATACATCTGTACATATACACATCTACATGTTGGCTCTGTTTCCCTGACTAATACAGATACCCAAACATCTAGAAGAGTGATCTAGAAAAGTAGATCCTTGCACCCAAAAATTTAATGAAAGACATGCTCACAAATTCCTCAGCTGAGCTCTTGGATGAGTCTGGCACAGGAGGTAAGGTAACAATCCAGGGTGCCAGTCTCAGGAAGCTTTTGTGTTTCAGGTTTGGGCCTGTGAGATGGCGAGAGGGTGGGGAGAAGCAGGCAGGTGTAGCCTGGGGGTCTGGGCAGGCAGAGCCCCTCCCCACCCCACCCCGGCATCAGAAAAGTTCCTCTGCTCCTCACCAGCATGCCCGGGAAGGGCGGGACACGCTGGTCGTGGCCACCTGCCCTAGGGGCTGCTATGTGCTCCCAGGACAGCTTTTTCCACTGCACCATCTCTCATCAAGAGTTACATAACGTGTACAGCAGCTCTCATCTTCCGCCTGGGAGGGGTTCCCCTTGACGCTGCCGGGGGCTTCTTTGGAAGATGAAAGCTCCCCTTTGCTTCTGGGGAGAAGGGGGTTGTGGTAGAAAACAGAATTTTTTGAGACCTTTTGGACAACCTGTGATCTGTTCCCTTTCTGTCCTTCTAGCGGTTTCTATAGAGATACCGTACATCAACATCCCCTTGAACTCTCCTCTTTTCTTTAAATGCAGCTTTGATTCTGGAGCAGTTGTATAACTTCACTTTCTATGGGATCCCAGCCTCCCGCTGCACTGTGCTGCCTGACTGCCCTGCTCCGTGTCACCAGCAGCCCCTGCCTGCTCTGATTCCCTGCCCGGGTGCCAATATTAAAAGAGAAAGCACAAGGTGTTCGCTGTGGCTGGGTAAGTGCGTGTCTTCTCCCCAGCACTCGTCCTTCTGCTCATCGTCAGGCTTGCCCCATGTCCACCTTTGCCCGCGGTCTCTTCTGCAGCCCGAGGCACCCCCCTAGCCTGCTCTGGCTCTTGGGCTTGTTCCTCCACTCCAACACAAATAAACCCTCCCATTCAAATTCCACCACCTCTGGAGAGCCTCCACTGCATGCTCCTGCTTAGACAAGGCCACTTCCCTGCCCTCAGTGCACCTGACATGTTGATTTCTTGGCACTGATGGCAGGGTCTCTGTGTCCCCTGCACTTGCTCACTACCCTGATTTCAACCCCTGTCACTGCCACCACTGGTTATATGTTGGATTGTGTCCTCCAAAAAGCCATGTTCAAGTCCTAACCCCCAGTCCTGTGAACATGGCCTTATTTGGAACTATGGTTCTTTGAAGATATGATTAGTTAAAATGCAGCCAAACTGGACGAAGGTGGGCCCTAATCCAATATGATTTGCCCTAATCCAATATGATCCCCTTATAAGAAGGGGAGAGGAGACACAGAGAGGAAACGGCCCTGGGGAGATGGAGGCAGAGAACTTGGAGTGATGCTGCCACAAGCCAAGGAACACCAGCAGATGCTAGAGAAGGTGCTTGTCACTATATTTGTTTGTTGCCTGTCTCCCCACCAGCAGAGACATTTCCCTCCTTTCTTCACTGCTGTTTGTCCAGCTGGTATGTGATAGATGCTCAATCAATATTTGTTGGATGAATGGATAGAAGGACAAACTTTTTAATGAGCTTTATTGAGAAGTAATTCACATTCCAGGCAATTCACCCTTTGAAACTATACATTCAATGGTTTTTTTATAATATTCATACAGGTTTGGGAAACACAATTGGTCATTTAATGAAATGCTTTATTCTGTGAGAAAATATAGGTAATATAGTAAGAAACTGAATAGTGTAAAGATGATGCTACCGTATGAATAGATATTTAAAGTTGTTATTTAATAAAATACTGATGATTCATTCATTAACTTTTCAAAACCAAACAGTGGTAGTTGAGACCTATTGTTTTGTTTGCCAAGAACCCCACTGAATTAGTCAGAGAAACTGAGGAGATTTATTTATATAAAGAGACTTATTATAAGGAATTGGCTTACATAATCACGAGGCAATTCCACAGCAGGCCACAAGCTAGAAATTCCAACGAAAGTGATGTTGAAATCCTCAAATTCCCCTGGGGAAGCTGGCTGACTGGAAATTCCCATGACAGCTTGTCTTAAAGTTGAGGCAGAAATTTTTTTTCCATCCTCTAAAAACTCAGTTCTGACTTTTAAGACCTCCACCTCATTAGATGAGAAGACTTCCCACATTACTGAGGGAAATCGTCTTTGTTGGTTGTAGATGCAATCAGCCATAGATGCAATCAACTGAACATAGCTGCAAATCCATTGACCATCTACAAAAAAAAACCTCACAGTGAAAAACAGGCCAGTGCTTGACTAAACAACTGGACACAATAACACAGCAAGTTGACACAAGAAATCAACCATCATACCCGCATTCCAGAAATTTCCCATTTCCCATCTACTCATTTTTTATCATTACTATGGCAGCTGCCTTGATGACAAAATGTGTTTCTGATCTCTGCACTTGTGAGCACTGGACCCAGTCTGGGCCGATCAACCTCCTTCCCCAGGATTTTGAACTCCAGACTCAGGGATGCTTGGTCTGACTGCTCTCTGGAATAAAAGAGGCATAAACTCAGAGCTCTTGTTGCTTTTATTCTGCCGTGTGGCTACTAAGGGGGGAATACAGTGGTGGGCAGTAAAAGAGAATAAAGCTCTGAGAGAAAGAAAAGGAGGTGGAGCAGAAGGAAGAGGAGAAAGAAGGTGAAGAATAGAAAGATGGAGTTCCCTGGAACTGGCTGTAGTTGAGGCCTAATTGCATTACCATGAGACACTCCACTGGCCAAAAGTGGCCTCCTCCAAAGAAACTTGCTTAGGAAGACATCAAGCTACATGCAAATTAAATGTATTTGATTAAATGTGACATTAATGGAAAGGATCTTTTGCAGGGCAAAGCATCTCCTGGAAGCTTTTTTCTTCCCCCCAAATTATTCCCTGTTTTTTGTGATCCCTGCAGGTCTCCATTTGGAATTGCAAAGGGAAGGATACTTGGGGCTTGTAGAAAAGGCATCCTTTACCTAGAAACTCTCATTCTGAGTCCCCACAGCCCACAAGGCAGGACTTAGCCCAAGGCCCCCTTGTTCCTGTCCCATCTCCCCATCCTGAGTCTCCTACTTCCAACTGAAACACAAATTCTCCATGGACATGTTGTTTCAGGTTGCCTGGCAGTAGCAGATCCTCAGGAACCTCTGAGGCCTGGCCTGGGCTTGGCAAGACTTAGAGCACAACTGTCCCCCATTCCAGAGGGTCCCTTTTCCAGAATAGTCTCGGCCACCTGTAAGCTGGTCCTGTGTTTTATCTTCTCAACTAAAGCTCCTTTGGGAAGCTTGGGGAGACTGTGAAAACTTACAAAAGTCATAGCAGTGAGAAAACCCCAATTCAACATGGGCATCTGGTTTAACATCAATCAGAGACTATTCTGCCTCAAAACTCCTCTGCCCTACTCAGGTACCTCAGGGAAAGGGGCTTTCCAAGAGCTACCAATACTGAGAATGTCAAGTCTGGGGCTTTGTGGGACTCTCTCCTGTGGAGCTGCTCGACTTTACGAGGACAACAAAATTGCTCAAGTTGTTGAGACTCATGTTTGTCTTTCCTCTGTTACTCTAGGACCTCAGGGGCCCACAACTGCTTGGAAAGGGTCCAAGATGAAACATACTCAGCCAATCCAGAGCCTCGGGCTTGTCACTGGACTTCAGAGCTCATGCAGACTTGTCTCCTGGGAGGTTCCAATGTGCACAAATTCCAGTTACTGCGATTTAGTTAAGTAACATCAACCCCCCAACAACACATAAGCGTCCCCAACTAGCAATGACGGAGTTGCTTTCAGGCTACTGCACCACCCCCATACAAAACTCTGTTGTCCAAAGTAAACTACTTGAGAAAGAACCCCAAATATGATCATTTATAAGAATTCCGATACTCGGCAACCAGTATCTCCACTACTTGCAAGGAAGAGGGAACTGTATGTATTGTGGTTTCCCCCCATGCCAGCCCTGGATGCTGGGCACCGAGTGTGCGTGGTTCCTGACTTAACTCTCACCCTCTGACGAGGTGGGCAATTTTACCCCTTTTATAGAGAAGGCATTAAGGCTCAGAGGTTAATGTACTCGGCCAAGGTCATAAAGCTGATAAAGCACAAAACCAGGACCCAGACTTGGGTTTCTCAAGTCTGCTGTCTCTGCTCAATCCTGTACTCCCTTTTTGCCTCTTACAGAGCGGCTTTGTTTTCGCATATGATTTTTAAAGGATTTCCACTCTTGAGGGTGACTTTCGTTACATTTTGGGATTAAATTATCTCTTCCGTTTAGAGTGAAAACTAACTTCGGGTACAGAATTTTAAGCCGCGGCTGCCCCTCTTCACCTTGGGGTGCAGACCCTGGAAGAGCTCTGCCCAGAGGGTAGGGATAGTAAAGCTCCCTGAAGCGAGAAGTCCTGTGGAGCCCTTTGGGCAGTGAGCTGGGCGAGGGCTGTGCTTCCCTTATCCTATCCTCATCTGGAAGCTCACCACTGGAAAAAAGAGGGTGTGGGGAGACAGTAGAGATAGAGGGGTGGGCACACCATGTTGAATGCTAAATAGAAACTCGGGGAATATTTCTCTCCTCCATTTATTTTATTCATGATATGACCTCCTGTTCCAGCTTCTGGCCTTCTTTCCAGATCCTACAAAATTGAGCAGAGGCAATAAAAGAGACAGACTCAAACTGCTTTTTATAAAATTAAACACATTGGTAATATCCTCTAGCTTGCCTACATATGATAAGAGAATTCTATATGTGGTGCCACATCTATAGACATACCCCAGAATCCTTTGTATATTCTAGACTAAACAAATACCATGTCTGTACTTATGCTCTTTTCCCATAAAAAATAATGTTTTGATTTAAGAAATAAGTGTTGAAAAACATGTATTCTCTAGTACATTTTTCCTTTAGTGTTTCCCACACAGAGACCGTACCTATTCAGGCTCACTTACTGAAAAAGAATCTAAGAATCTAGCAAGATCCTAAGTTGAGACCAAGAATTATCAGTACTCCATCCAATATTGAGAAAACCTCCCACATGAGGAACTTGTTCTAAGAGACTCTGCTCTGAATATTCTGCAATGTTTTGCCTGGCTCATTAAACAGTATTTGCTGACAAATGAGCTCATTTTAGTTTATTGCCATGTTATTTTCCACGCACTATTTCAGTCATTTTTACCATGACCAACAGTATGTGGCTTTTTCTTCTCACTATTAAGAAAGAAATCTCAAAAGAGACTTCCACTGGGAAGCTGGTCACTTTCTCCTTGATCTGAGTCTTGGCTATTTGGATGTGTTCATTTTGTGAAGGATTAATGACCTGCTTGCTTAGGATAGGTACTTTTTCTATATAGGTATTATACTTCAATAAAAATACCTAGAGATTTCTAAAATGTATTAGTAAAATTACCACCATTTTATAAAGTACCAGATTGAATAATACATGATATTAGACATTGCCGAAAAAAATTACAGAGGTTTGTTTCAGTTTTGAAACAATGTACTGAATGTGATGGCTCCTCATTTTCATAGCAAATATCTCATGGAGGAGGAAGGAATCGGTTAGAATTGTGTTCGGCTGCAAGTAACATAAAATCCGACCAAACAATGCTTGAAGCAGGCAGCAGCCAAAGATGTCAGGGACCTGTCTTTACCAAGGTCTTGTCCTTTGTCTCCAGACCACAGTGTAGCTGGCTCACCTCCAGCCATCATATTTACATCCCAGGAAGGAGGAACGAGAAAACCACAAGGAGGAGGGCAGTTGCCTGTGTTAGATAAAGAAACTTCCAAAAATCTTTAGAAGTCAGCCTGTGATTTCTCACCAGCCAGATCTCTGTTACACGGTCACCCTTACTTGCGAGGGAGGTGAGGAAATGGAGCTTTTAAGCTGGCACATTGCTCCCCCTGCCACGGGGGAGGCAGGAAGCAGAGTCTCCAAAGCAAGGCTGGAAATGGCTGTCATGCCATATTTCAAATGGTCTTCGTGGCATCTCGAACACCTTGGATGATTTCTTGTCCCATGTGGTTTGCCCCCCAAAGCGCCTTTCAATGGGGCTGATGAGAAGCAGTCCTAGGAGTAGGAGCAGGCCAGGGGAAACCTGCAGTCAGCCTTCGTGCAGATGGGGGAAAGGTGTCCTGTCCAGGTGGACACGGTCCTTGGGTGGGAGGTGTAGATGGGATTTCAGTCCCCACTCGCCCCCTGGCTGGGTGCCCACATGCAGCTCACGACCGGCACAGCCCTGGGCAGCAGCCTTCAGTGGGAGGCATGTCAGTTCTGCCACTTTCTGTTTGCACAGTTGTTTTTGCCTAGTTCCTTTCATCATCCTCAGTTCATAGCTTCTTTACAGGAATCTCCCTAAATGGCTTGTCCATTTTGAGAGGGTTAGTTTAGTCAACCCCTGGGTAATATATTCTGTACATCCTGCACTTAACCAGGCACCCCGAAACTGCAATGCTAACCAACAGTCAGCAGTTGAACTCAAATACTTCAGATTCTGCTCATGGTATGTGCCTGGCGAACTGAATGTAGGAGCCGGTGTCAACCCATTGATTGCATAATAATAGAGCCTCATTTCTTTCTTTTTTATTAAAAAAATAAAAATTAAGCAAGGTTCTAAAATTTTCCTCCTGTCCCCCAATGGATCCTTTCACATGCTTTGCTTTGGAGATCACTAAACTGTACAGATATGTGCTTACCTTCATGAAGTTACATTCCAGTTGGGCCAGACAGACAGCAAAAACGCAAACAGGTAAGAGGACACAATGACTTCAGGTTTGTTGCTGCGAGGAAACTAAATGGAACAATGTGCTGTGGAGTGACTCAGGGCAGAGGGTATCACTGAAGGCTCCCTGAGGACATAACATTTGAGTAGGAACTTGAATGACGAGAAGGATCCAGCCTGGACAAGTGCTGCTGGCAGGGGGAATAGGACGTACAAAGGCCCCGAGGTAGGACTAAGCTTGGCAGGATGGAGGAGCAGAAGGAAGAGGAGGGAGGCTGGAATTGAGTGAGTGAAGGGGAAGGTGGTAGGAGCTGAAGCAGGAAAGCAGCCAGAGGTCTGGCCAGGAGGGGCCTCTGGGCCACCAAAAAGACATCATCTTAAATGAAGCCAGAGGCCATTGATCATTAGAGTGGATACAGCAGCAGAGCCTGCTCCTTCCCAAACTTTGGCAACAGAGTCTGTAAGCTCCTTGGGAGCGAGGACTATGCCTGGCATTGTGTCCCCAGAGCCTGCCCGTGGCTGGCACTTGGAATCACTCAGTGAATGTTGGGTGAATGTGTAGCTGACCGGCCTTCAGGCATTCCACTATGCACCTCAGCTCGTCCCAGTGTCATCTCTTGTGCAGTGTTCATACCCTCCCCCTTTGCCTCGTCATCACCGTCCATAGTGTCTGGCCATCTCCCATTGTCTATGCCTGCAGGACGGGTGGCCCTCGATAGGGCTCCTTGCTCCTAGCAGAGGACACAGGGGCTTCCATCTCCCTTGTTCCAGATTCTAATCTGCTTTTAATGCATCTTATGGGTATGACACAAGCAGATTAACATGAATTGAGCAGCTACTGTGTGCCAAGCAAATTGTGTAAATTATTAAATTTACTCCTAATAAGAGCCCTATAGGGTAGGTGTCTCCACTTATAAATTAGGAAGCTGAGCCTCAGATTTGAACCATCACCAACTATTTAGACCCTGTTCTGCAGCTCTGAAGACCACACTCTTTGCAGAAGCTCAAGCAGGGCCCAGAGGCACTGCCTGGCTCTAGCCATCTGTGCTCAGATGCCTCCTCCCCAGAGAGGCCTCCCTGCCACCCTACCTCTGACACCACCCCCTTAGCTCTGTTCTCCCTCCCTGGGTAGCCATTCTCTGCCTCTCTTGGGCTGCCTCCTGCTTTTCCATCCCTCTATTTCCTCAGCCCCATCCCAGCAGCCTGGACCAGAACTCCTAGGCAGAGTGAGCAGGAGGCAGCAAAAACTGCCCAGCTTATCCAATGGTGTGGCAGGGACTTCTAGCCCTGGGTTCTAATCCTGCCTCTGCCCCAAGTCAGCACAGACCAACACTGGGCCTCAGTTTCCTCGATGAGTTGGAATCTGTCAGTTCTGCATTTTGGGGTAAGTGACCCCTTGGAGAATCTAATGAGGATGAAGGGCCCTTTCTTCAGGACATGACACAATAATGATGTAGGAGCCTGTGCCAGCTCAGTGAGTCAGACACAGATACCTGCAGAGAGGGTGACAGGGACACAGAGCAGATTAATGAGGAAAGATGTACACAATGAATACCCATGTCAACTTTTTTTTGCAATTTTTTTTTCTGGAAAAAATTTGCCCACCCAAAGCCATCTTTATATGATAAAATATGTAACAGACATAATAAAATGAGAGAAACACAGGGCTGAGGCTAAGTGTTCCATGAAGATTTATCAGCCTTAAGAGCTTCCAAGGGAGAAGAACAAAGACAATATAAAACAAAACAAACAAAGCAAAACAAAAGCAATTTGGCTGCTTGCCACAGGTAGAAACTGATGACATCACCTAATTTGCTGCCTATTTCTTAAGTGAGTGCTGGCAGGTGTTCAGCTCTTTAAAATGTATGAAACACACTCCCATCCCTTATCTCACTGAATGCTCCCAACATGTTACAAGGAAAATATCATCATTCCCATTTCTCAGATGAGCAACCCAAAGTCAGATGAGTGAAGTGACTTGGCCAAGCCAAGCAACAGCGGAGATTGAGTCAGGGTATATTGCAGCGTGCAGCTTCAAATACACCGCAAATTGAATGGTGAGGAGGGAGGCGGGCACCCACGGAGACAACGACACTGGACGAACCAACCTGGACCAGGGCCAAGAGGTAAGTGCCTTGTGTCTCCTCAAAGACAGATGCCAGTAATGATAGCATCCAAACATGGCCTCCCGACATTGCCAAATGCCCCCTGTGGGCCCCTGGTTGAGAACTACTGCTCTCAGATCCAAAGTCACCTGCTTCTCAGCATAAACCCAGAAACGCAGAGAAGAAACCAGCCGTCCGCAGGGCCATCGGAAGCATTTGTGCACCATCTGCTGGTGACCTGAAGCCTTGTCCTCTCCTGGCCTGGCCGCCTGCCGGGCCATCACGGCTGGTGCAAACTTGAGCACACCCGGACGATGGGGGCTCGGAGACTCTGGTCTGGGGAAAGGCTTGGCAAGTCGGTCAAAAGGGGAATATTCGTGTGTGTGCTTCATAAAAGATGCTACAAATCAGGGCAGAAAGCACGGCCGATGGGGCTGAGCCAGTGGTTCTCAGTGGGGCGATTTTACCCTCAAAGGCAAAGTATATCTGGAGACATACTGGAATCTAGTGGGTTGAGATTAGGGATGCTGCTACACATCCTATAAGCCCCAGGACGGCCCCCACCACAGGGAAGTATGTCCATAGTGTGGGGGTGAGAAATCCTGCACTGGACCCAGGGCTACCCTTCTCAGCGTGCTCCTTGCTTCATGGGGAGAGACTTGGGGCCATGGACAGACACATGAATACACACACAGGGAATCTAGGGAATGCCCCAGAACTTAGAGAAAATGGCTTTAGAATAATTTGTAGTAGCAGGGTATGATGGTTAAGTTCGTGGGTCCACTTGGCTAGGTTACAGTGTCCAGTTGTTTGTCAAGCAAGCACTGCCCTGATTATAACTGTGATGGTGTTTTGTAGATGGATGTGCATCTATGGTCAGTTGCTTGCATCCATGGCTGATTGCATCTACAATAAACAAAGGAGATTGCCTTCATCAATGAGTGGAGTCTCCTCATCCAATTGGCTGGCGGCCTTAAAGGGAGAACTGAGGATTTTGGCAATCAGAAAAGAATTTCCATCTCTGCTTCAGCTTTTCCTGGGGAAATCAATGCCAGCTTCATTAAGTTTCCAACTTGCAGCCTGCCCTACAGAATTTGGACTTGTCAATTCCCGTGGTCACATAAGCCAATTCCCATAATAAATGTCTTAATAGTAATATATATCTCCTGCCTATTCTGTTTCTCTGGAGAACCCTGACTAATATCCAGGGTCAGAGAAGGGCCAGGCAAGGGGCAGGCTTGCTTACAGCTCAGCCAGAAGGATTGCTTTCTCTCCTTGTGAAGTAAGCAATCAGCCAGCATCGTGCACTGACAGGACGCGTTCTGCATTCATCAGGGTTCCCTAGAGAAAGCCGGGGAAAGGAGAGCTGGGGGCTGCAGAGCCACGGGCCGGGGAGCCATCCCTCACAGGCTCCGCTGAAACGTGTGGACCAATGCCACGTCCACGAGATGGGGCATCTGCAGGCCAGACGTTTGGGCAGAACTTAAGGATTCACAAAGCTCTTTTAGGGTTCAACTTCCAGCTAATCCTCACAACAGCACTTTCCAGATGTGAAAACCGAGGCTCTAGTGGGTAAATAACTTGCCCCTGGGTCTGCAAACAGCAAGCAAGAGGCCAGAGCCGCGCTGTAGGCAGGTCTAGCTACCTGCACGTTTCGCTCTGGAAGGCTGCCTGGGGCTCAGAGCACACCCCAGAGCAGGGTCAGAGGCCGGAGCATCCCCTCCATGGCCTGGGATTTCCTGTCCACTGCCCGAAGCCCCTGACTCCAGAAGTGGAGCAGGGAGACAGAGCATGTGCCGTGACTCATTCCAAACAGGTAGGAAGGAGCCCTGTTTTGCCAGCGGCTCACAGAGCAGGGCTGATGTGTCACCCTCTCCTGGGGCCTTTCCCTGGAGAACTCTGCCTGTTTGAATGAAGGGGAGGAAGGCACTTCCTGCCATTGCTCCTTGGCACGCAGAACGATTAGATGTCCCAGGTTAAATCAAATGCCAGAGCCTGTCAAAGTCACGGCTCCCGCTTCCCTGCCTCTGCCCCCTCCACCAGCAAAAGGCATGAGGAGCTCAGCCTCTCAGTTTGGGATGTCTGCTGGAAGCCCCTCACTTCAAGGCCTGCCAAGAGAGAAATAGTGTTAGGTTCTAGAACGTTCTTCCTTGACAAAGGGCCCTCCACATCGAAGCCCTTTCTTTCCCTCGAGGATTTCCAGCTCACTCTCTGCAAGGACTCGGGCCTGACCAGAACCCAGCGTGAGGCTGAGCACGCAGTCTGCAGAGCCCGTGGGCTTCCCCTGGGTGCCCGCGGGCGTCCATCTGCTGCCTCTGCCCATGAGCCTGTAAACTGCAGCGTCCCTGGATGCCAGCCCTCCGCCGCGTGTCTGGGTGACTGAGCGTGCCCTCGGGAAGCTCCCCACGCCCGCGTGGGCCTGCATTAAGCACCTGGTGCAGTTGCACTCCGCAGCCCTGAGGCCCTCGCACCACCTGGCTCCTGCGGGGCTCGGTTTTCATGAAGTCTTAAGTTTCCCTCCTCTTTCCTCCTCTGTGAGTGTGTGTGTGTGTGTATGTGTCCACACGGTCTGCAGAGTTAGATAGACACGTCCACATACACACCAGCCAGTTGCAGACATATCTACAATATAAAGAGTCCATGTCTGTAGGGAGGTCAGTGCTACAGACAGACGTATATATAGACCTACAGGGAACCAGCTGCACGTGATGTGTGTGGACACAGAGGAAGGTGGGTTCCATCTAAAGCCGGAGCCGTCGAGTTCTAAATATAGAACCCTCTAGAAACCTCAGCGTCAGGTTTCTCTTCTCAGCTGGCCTCTTTGGGAACGGGCTGGGCGGTTTGTGAGAAGCCTGGGTGTCCCCATGTCCTCAGCACATGCTTAGGTCCCTGAGTGGGCTGCCCTTCCGGCTGCTCCAGCAATTTCCAAACCTTATTGCCATCCCATTCCCCTGGAGAACAGGCGAAGGTACAGATTCGCAGGGCCCCACCCCACCTGCTGAGCCAGCACCTTCAGTGGAGGTGGGTGGGGAATCTGGCTCATCAAGCCTCGTGGGTGATCCCGATTGAGTCAGAACAAGCCTGCCTGGGAGATTCTGATGCGGTGACATCAGCCTGGCGTGGGGTGGTAGGAGCCTTCACGCCCGTTTTAAGGGCAGAGCTGCCCAGAATAAAAGAATTGGGCCGCATGACAGGGCAGGGCAGTTAAGAATCTCCCCATGGGATTTTCCTAGTCCTTTCCAACCCATCAAGCCCAGCAAGTTGTGCTGGCTTTCTCCCCACCCTTCCACCCCCTTGGCATTCTGCTTGGGGGAAATTCTGACCCAGAGAGGGCTTCCCTTGCCTCTCCCTCACCCAGTGCTGAGTCCCAGACCTTGAAACCCACTTCCTGCTGCTGAGGCCTCCTCCTACTCCATCTGTTTCTGAGGCCATTTGGCTGCCCCTCAGGTGCCCCAGTTCCTACTGAGCTGTCTTCTCTGTCCCCCTCACAGCCGAGGCCTCTGGATCTCCAGGCACCAAGCCATGAATTTCCACATGCTCCCCGGGGAACCTCAAAATTGCACCTACTGCCTTGGCTGAGGACTCCTGGGCAGTGAGCAAACCAACCTTCTCTTGTCCACACTGGGCCACCTGCTGGCAAAGCCCAGCCCCTAACCCCTGATCCCTTTTGACCCTCAGGGAACCAAGGATTATTATCCCCAGCTGATAGAGGGGAAATTGAGGCTCAGAGAAACAAAGAGTTTCCCCAGGGCCATTAGCACAGGGAGACAAAAATTGGCATCTGGTACCCACCGATGGTGTGTGAATTGGGGGAGCTTCTCATGGGAGGCAATGGGCCAAGGGCATCAGATCCAGCAACCCCACTTCTAGGACTCTTTCCTAGGGAAGAAATCAGGAATGGGCATGAATTTAGGTCTGAAGATATTCACCAGCATAATTTCCCAAGGCTGAAGAAATAATCTTCAGTAAATGAAAGATCTAGTGGTAGGAGATTATCTAAATAAATGATGGTAGATCCTAAAAAGGGGATATGTTGGATGTTTGGAAGGATTTTTTTAATGTCAAGAAATGCTGGCATTGTAACGCTGACTAGGAAAGGCAGAACACAATGCTATATGTCTTAGACTGAACCATATGAAATTGCTGACACTCAACCATGTTCAATCACAAAATCCAGGGATAAGGCCATAGAGAGAAGCAGGAGATCAGTGGAAACCAAAAGAGCAGACACAAGAAGAAAGAGCTGGCCATGGGTCAGGAGGCAGAGTCACAAGCCAAGAAACCCCAAGGGCTGTGGCAAGCCAGCTCTAGAAGGCTGGAAACTTCTGGGAGAAAGCACGGCCTTACTGCTACCTTGATTTTGAACATCCAGCCTCTGAAACTGTAAGCCAATAAATTTCTGTTGGTATTTGTCACAGCAGCTGTATTAGTCAGGGTTCTCTAGGAAAACAGAACCGACAGGAGATAGCTGTAAATATTATGAGATTTTATAAAATTGTCTCATGCAATTGTGGCAATGCACAAGTCCAAATTCCAGAGGGCAAGCTGCAAGCCAGAAACTCCAATGAAGGTCCCTAATGAGTTCCCCAGGAGAAGCTGGCTATCTGAAATAGAGATAGGAATTCTCTCTCTTTGCTGAAATCATTTCTCCTTTTAAGGCCTTCAACTAATGGGATAAGACAGCTCTGATTGCTGAAGGCAAGCTTCTCGGTTGAGTATAGATGTAATCAGCCATAAACGCAATCAATTCACTGATGATTTAATTCCATGAAATGTCCTCACAGTACAATTTGGACAATTTGGACAGTTTGGCCAGTGCTTGCTTGACCAAACCGCTGGGCACCATTATCTGGCCAAGCTGACACACGAGCCTAACCATCACGGCATCCCAGTGCAGTTAAGACAAAGCCCTTCAGCTTTGTTCTTTTTTAGAATTGCTTTGCTTGGCATTCTCTTTTAGTTTATCTATTTTCTGAGTCTGAGTCTGAGGTTTTGAATTTTTTAATTTAAATTTGGGATTGTCCCCGAAGCTGCCTCAAATCTTTTTATGGGACTAGGTATCGCCTAAATACTTTTCCCCCCAAGAAGGCCAAGCTGGACCAGGCCTTGACGAGCTAGCATGGAGGTCATTGCAAACTGGCAGCAAGCAGGCTGAATCATCTGTGGCATGTTTTGTTTGGTGCACACAAATGTTTAAAACTTATTGGAATCAGGGAAGTGGCTGTGGCTCAAGCAATTGAGCTCCTGTTTACCATATCGAGGACTCAGGTTCCATCCCTGGGACCTCCTGGTAAAAAAAAAGAAAAGAAAAGGAAAGAAAAAAAGGCGTCCCAGACCTGCACGGAGTGCAGAGGCACAGGCCCTTCAGCCTGCACAGTGAAGCGACACACCAAAAATATGATGACGCAACCAGATAGGAAAAAAAAAAACTTATTGAAATCAGAAGCCCACATTTAAAAATTAGGATAGTTCCCATTAAAAAAAAAAAAAAAATCCAGATTTCCAAATTCCCTGGAACATGGAAGCTGTCAGTAGATTGGGCACACGGGCCCAAAAGTTATTTCCTGAGCATCTCCTCCTTGGTGGGATGTTCCCTGGGCCCAGGCGATTGGTACACAGGGACACGGTGGGACTTGTCCATCCCCTGTAGTCGGCACACTGGTGACCCACAAAGCTCTTGTGCTTGTCTCATCGTCGTGTTGACTCCTGGGTCCAACCACTTTGATTTACAGGTGGGGAAACTGAGGCCCAGAGAGAGGCACGGCTGGCTGAAGGCCACCCAGGGCTCACCGGCGGATGTAGGCTTCTGAGGGCTGCTGGGACTCTTCGCTCCCGTGGAATGTGCATCCCACGCCGGGCTGACTGCCCAGACCGGCCTGGCTGTGAGGAGGGGGGACCTCTCACTGCCTCCGGCTGGGGGGAGTCTGTGGCCTCCACGACTCTCCCTGCAGAAGGACACGTGTCAGCGGCTCCACCTGCCTCCCACTGCCAGGGTTTGCCTGGTGTCTGACTCACCAGAGCCCATGGAGGCACAGTAGGAGGAAGGCGGCTGCTCCTTAGCTTGTTTGATTTTGTTCGTTCTTTTTTAACCTACTACGATCACACTTCGAATGGGAACATCCAACCCCACCATCCCTGCAGTGACCCCACCATCTATGCAGTCAAGTCAGCTGTCCCCCCCACACACACCTGCTGGAGGTTGGCAGCACCCTCCTCACCCCCCCTTCCGACTCTCCTACCCTGCTCCATTCTCCCTCCCAGTCTCCCTCTTCACTATTTCTTGGGTGCCACAGAGCGAAGAAGAAGGCACTCTCCCTTTCATTCCTGAAGGTTTCCATGGTGATAAGAGTGGCCTCCTCAGTTCAGAAGGATTTGAACCTGCAGAAATAACCTGCTCAGGATCAGATGGAAAATCCCCATGGCCAGGGTGAAACCTGTCTTGACTCAAACCAAGCCTGACCCCATTCAGTGCCACCTCCTCCAGGAAGCCTGCCCTGTGTCCTTCTTTTAATCCCTTGCTCTATGGCTTATGGCCTTGCCTGGGAGCTGCCTCACATTGTGCTGCTTATGGGCAAAGCTTGTCTTCTGCCTCCTAAAGCCACTGCGTGTCCCTGCTACCCCCTTCCCCTCCAACCACATTGCCCTTTGCGCCAGACCCCCAGGCGTTCTGGTGTCTGCACCCATCAGACGCCACGCTCCGTTCATTTGACATGCTGTTCCCCATCTGGAACACTGTTCCTCACTCTGACCCATACTCTCTTTTAATGAGCAACTCCTTCTCATCCTGCTTAGCTCAAATGTCCCTTCCTCAGGAAACCTTCCCTGACTTCAGCCAGAGCAAGTCCCATGACAGTCCATCCTCACTTCCTGGGTCTCCTGGACTTCTTCAAAGTACTTCCACGGTTGCAGTTAGAGGGGACTATTTGCTTAATCTCCCCTGCCCCTGCCAGCGAAAATAGCAGTGCCATGAAAACAGAGACCATATGTTTCTGCTCAGCACAGCAGGAACTCAATCAACAGCTGAGAGTGAGCAGGTAACTGAACAGATTCATGAACGCAGGACCAAATTTCTAGTTCCCCTCCAACCTGCAGACAAATCTGAGCACAGGATCAGTGGACGTGGTGGTGTGGACATAGCCCTGTCTCTTTCTAAGTCTGGCTGCAACATCAGCTGAGGGACCTTGGGCAGGTTCCCTTCCTCCAGGTAGGAGGAGGTGTAGGCTGGGTGAGCGAGCTCTAACACTTTCAGATAAGCTGAGGACCAGGCATGTTTTCCCAAACACAAAAAACACTTGTTTCAACCCAAAGCCCTAAAACAAAGGTTGGCGTCCCTAATCAGAGTAGAGCCACTAAAGCACTTTCTGGCTGAGCTCAAAGCCTGAGCAGGCCAGGGAGCCTCCGGGCGCCTCCAGCCCTTGCTGCGCCAAGAGCCCACGCCCTCCCTTTGGCCCCCGCCATGGCCCTGGTTCCTGCAGCGCCCCCATCTCCCTGGCTGGTAACGGAGGAGGCACGTGCAGCGTCTGGTTGACAACTTTCAGTTTGGAGCCGGAGAGCAGGGGCCGTCTAGGACGGCCCTGGCTTTGTCCTTCGCAGTCAGCCCTGTGATCTCGGGCGAGTTACCGGCCTCTCTCAGCCTCAGTTTCCTCACCTGCAAACCTCATGACGTTGGTGTGAAAAATAAATGAGATGAACGCATGTAAAGTGCAGTGCTTGGTGAGTGAGAGCGACGCACGGTGGCTGGAGGGCCCAAGGAGAGCTCTGGAGGCTTCTGCCCTCTCAAGCCCGGCTTTTTCCCAGGGCCCCCTCCCAGCCCCGGCCCTGTGACCTGGGGCCGTGCAGTGCCCGCCAGGACCACTAGGTGGCAGGTGACCCCGCCTTGGGATTTAGAGTGAGTTCTCTTTGGGGAGAGTGTGTTGGAAAAACCACTGCCCCTGGTAAGACATTAACTCGGGGGCATTGGGGGTGGGTCAGCTGCCAGCATCGGGAGGGGACATGGGCAAAGGAGTCCCTGAGGGCACTTCTGGGGGAGGTTTGGATTTTGAGCTGGGCCCAGCCAGGTGCCCAGCAGGTGCCTGGGACTTCCGGCTGCCCCATGATTGGCGGGCGTCTGCCCAGGGGGCTGGGAGCCTGGAAGGAGGTTAGAAGGGGGTCGGGGTCCCATTGGCCCAGCCGGCAGGCCCTCCCGGCCTCCTACAGGAAGTCCCTGGTCCCAGCTCCAGAGGCCTGTGGCATGGAACTGGGGGCGCAGGCTCTGGTCCTTTGCCAATGACAGCAGCGCAGCCCTGAAAGAACGCCGAGGCCCCAAAGGGCACGGAGTCCGCGCTTGCAGGCTTTTCGTTTGCTCCCAAGAACTGGGAAACACGGAAAGTAGAGCCAGCCCCACCCCCATCCTGCCCCCGACGCCCTCTGCGGACGCGCGGGCACCCCGCATCCGGCCCAACACCTTCCAGGCCAGAGAGGTTAAGTGACTCGCCCAAGGTCTCCAGCAAGTCCAAGCTACTCTATTCACTGCACCCCGCGTTAGTTCTTCTCCAAGTCCTGAGAGTCCGGGTACCCTTGCCGGCCAGCCCCTGCCCCGGGCACTCTGAGCTGCCCGAGCTCAGAGCATAGGGGCGCGCACCCAGCAGGGCTCGGTTGCCCCCTCCCTCGCGCTGCTCCCCCCTCCAGGCAGTACACCTGTTTGCACCTGCATCTCGGGGTACCCGCCACCACCCAGCTAAGAAAGGAGGGTGAAGAGGGGAACACTAGAAACCCCTCCCCTAGCGCTCTGCCCCTCCACCCCAGGACCCAGATCCAGGGGAGGGGGTGTCTCTGCCCAGCTGGAGACCTCCCAGGACACTGGGAGACTAACACCCTGGAGGCAGGGCCTGGCCTGGGTGCAGGACCTCCCCCACCCTGGCCTTCCAGAGAGAGGTGGAGGGAGGCACCCATGCTGCCCCTCCCCGTGCCCCCTCCTGGCGGGTGTGGCACCGTATGAAGTTTGCCCCCTGTTCCTGGGGCGCTGCAGGGGTGCAGGGGGCTGATGCTGCGGGGGGAGAGGGCGCTGCTGGGAGGGGCGCGTGGGAACAGGGGCAGCTCTGCCCCATCTGTCCTTCTGGCCAACACCCTTTTTCCCTAGAAACCCTACTTGTGGGAAACTTTTCCCCTGACTTTTACTGTTAGAATCTTATTTATTCCGTTTACGGCAGTTTTTAAAATTATTAGAGAAGTTGTAGTTTTACAGAAAAAATGCTGAAAATACAGAATTCCCATACATCTGGCCCCATTATTAATATGTCGCATTAGTATAGTACCTTTGTTACAGTTGGTTGGAGAATAGTATTACAATTGTACTAACTGTAGTCCATAGTTTACATTATGGTTCACTGTCAGTGCTGTACAGTCTTACCTGTTTTTTAATTTTTATTCTAGTAACATATATACCACCTAAAATTTCTGCTTTTTACCACATTCAGATTCAGTCACGATAATTATATTCACAATGTTGTGCTGCCATCACTACCTCCATTATCAAAACTTTTCCATCAACCCAAACAGAAATTCTGAACCAATTAATCATTAACTCTCCATTCCCTACCCCCACCCTTGCCCTAGTAACTGTTATTCTAGTTTTGTTTTGTTTTTTGTTTTTTTTTATTTTCTTTTCTTTATAATGAAGCACACTTTTATTTTAAAAAAAAAAACAAAATTCAGAGGATTATTATTTATTGTGCTATGACAGCCATCTCTTCAGAAATTATATTTATAACTATAATTAATCTTATTTTCATTAACAGTTAGGTTCAGTTTTAAAACACTATGTTGGCTAAAGACAATGTGGTATTAGGATTGGATCCTGGAACACATAAAGGGAATTTGTGGAAAAACTGGTGAAGTCAGAAAAAAAGCCTGTACTTTATTAGATAGTAATGTACCAATATTGATTCCTTATTTTAAACCAATATTCCATGACAAATCAAATCTTTGATTTCTTTTAACAATGTTTTGTAGGTTTCTGTGTATAAGTCCTTTACATCCTTGGTCAAATTTATTCCTAGATATTTGATTCTTTTAGTTGTTATTGTAAATGGAATTTTTTTTTCTTAATTTCCTCTTCAGGTTGTTCATAACTAATGTATAGAAACATTACTGATTTTTGCATGTTGATCTTATATCCTGCCACTTTGCTGAATTCATTTATTAGCTCTAGTAGCTCCCTTGTAGATTTTTCAGTATTTTTTATATATAGGATCATGACATCTGCAAATGGGAAACGTTTTACATCTTCCTTTCCAACTTGGATGCCTTTTATTTATTTTTCTTGTCTAATTGCTCTGGCTAGAATTTCCAGTACAATTCTGAATAACAGTAGTGACCGTGGGCATCTTGTCCTGTTCCTGATCTTAGGGAGAAAACTGTCAGTATTTCACCATTGATGTTAGCTGTGGGTTTTTCAAATATGTTCTTTAACATATTGAGGAAGTTTCCTTCTCTTCCTAGTTTCTAAATGTTTTTATGAGGAAAGGTTACAGGATTTTTTCAAGTGCCTTTTCTGCATCAATTGAGATGTTCATATCTTTTTTTTCCTTTGTTCTGTTAATGGGGTGTATGACATTAGTTGATTTTATTATGCTGAATCATTCTTGCATGACTGGGATAACTTGCACTTGATCATGGTGTATGATTTTTTCATGTGATGTTGGATTCGGGTTGCTAGTATTTTGTTGAGGATTTTTATATCTATATTCATAAAAATATTGGTCAGTAATTTTCCTTTTTTGTGTTATTTTTATCTGACTGGTATTAGGGTGCTGTTGGCCTCATGGACTGTGTTAAGTAGAGTTCCCTCCTCTTCAATTTTTTGGAAGAGTTTGAGCAGGATTGGTATTAATTCTTTTTGGAATATTTCTGGTAATTTTTCATGTAAAATTTTAAACTTTAGAGGTGACATGTATGGCAGCCACAAGACCACAGCTAAGATTTCTGCTGAGGGCACTGGGTAGGCTGGTCTACCTCTTAGGTCTAGTCCTAGAAAACAGGGTGCTCAGAGTCTGAGACAGGAAGCCAGTTCAGCTCACAGCCTCCAGAGGTCCTGCTGTCTCCCATTCCCTTTGGTTTCTCTCCCCCAGCCCACCACCACCATAGGCTGATAGTGCTCTTGAAAGACAGGTCAGTGTTGCCTGGAGGCCTCTGACCACCTCCCCAGCCTTGTGGGAGGACGTTTGCATGCTCAGAGATGGGTAAAGCTAAGGTCTGAGGTGGGATCCTCAAAGCTTGGAGTGCAGAATGAAGTATTTGTTCATTCTCCTGAGAATTCTAGCATCACTTGTCTTGTCCTGCACTACAGCCCAAGCATGTGGCACAGGGCCTGGCACAGAGTAAGGGCTCCCTAAGTAGCAGATGAATGGATGGATGAATGGATGGATGGATGGATGGATGGATGGATGGATGGATGGATCAGCTCTCTGCTCATTTCAGCCTCCAGGCTCTGAGACCTCTCCTTTAGTCTCTGGGGTATTTTTCTATGTGTGGCTTTTTAGTCATCCATTTATAAAGGACTCACCCTGAATGAGGTGGATCATATCTCAAGTTAAGATCCTATTTACAAAGGTTCCACACACAAAGGAATGGGTTAACTTTAAGAGCATACTTTTCTGGAATCCATACAGCTTCAAACCATCACATGAGGATAGTAGGATGGGCGGATGAATGAGTGAGTGGATACGTGAGTGGGTGGGTGGATGGATGGATGATTATGTGGATGGATGGATGAATGAATGGATTGATGGATGGATGGGTGGGTAGAAGGCTGGCTGGCTAGCTAGATGGATAGATGGATAGTTGGATGGTTGAGTGGGTGAGTAGATGAGTGGATGAGTGAATGTATATATATGTTTATGTATGTATGTATGGGTGAAAGGATAGATGGATGAGAGGATGGATAGGTGGATGGGTAGTGTGGCAGTTTGAGATTATTTATGAACCCCCAAATAGAGAAGGATTATGCTTGTAAACTGGCCAGTTCCTCTGGGTGTGATACCCTTTGATTGTATTAGATTCAGCTGAGATGTCTTTGATTAAATTATGTTAAGATTAGGGTTTTGATTCAACTATGTCAGTAGAGCATGACTCAAGGTTGAGTCTCTGCCCCCTTGGGGGGCTGGTATGAACAGACACTCACTCAAGAAGACACACAGAAAGAAGACAAAGGAAGAGAGAGAGCTCCATAGACTTGGAAGAGGAGATAGCTCTGTCATATTTGATCCCATGGAGAGATGAGCCATTCGCCTGATAGTTTGCAGCTGAAGAGAACAGAGCCCTATGCCAGACTACAGCTGAGATGAGAATAAGCTGGGCCCACAGAGCCTTAAGATGAAGAAGGAAGAAGAGACCAGGTGAGATTGTCCGCCATCTTGCTTCAATACATGGCAACAGACTTTGGTGAGAAAAGAGCCTTGAGTTGGACTCTTTAGGGCCTTGTAACTGTAAGCTTTTGCCCCCAAATAAATACCCTTTATAAAGGCCAACAGGTTTCTGGTACTTTGTGTCAGCACCCCTTTGGCTGACTAATACAGGTAACTAGGTGGATAGATGGGTAGGTGCATTAGGTGAATAGGTGGGTGAGTGGGTAGATGGCTGGCTGGCTGGATGCAGGAGTGAGTGGGTGGATAGATGGAGAGATGGATGAATAGATAGATGGGTGAATGGGTGGGCGGTGGGTGAGTGGGTGGGTGGGTGCATGCTCTGTGTAACATAATCATTGCCATAGAAAGCCCAGCTTCTACTGAATTTCTGGACTTCCCAGTCAAGTACTCACCCAGGGGTGGGAAGGGGAACAGGCTGTCTGTTCCCTGATGGAAAATACATCTGGTCCTGACAGAGAACCTTTCACTCCCTGGCCTGGCCTTGGAGCTCTGAGTGTCCCTGTCTAAGACTGGCTCTGCACCAGCAGGGAGATTCTTGCTTCCTTCCTGCCAAGGATGGGGCTTCTCTTGTTCTGCCTCATTGTTTCCATCCTGTGACCAGCATGCACTCTAGCCACTGCCTTTCTTGCTGCTCCATCTCCTTTTCCCATTCCCTGCTCTTGGGTAATGTTTTTTAGTAAGAAATTCATTGTTAGCAAAAATCATGATGTTTGAGTATCATTACTAAGAGACTGGGTTTTTAAAAGAATTCCAGGAAGCTAGGACTACTGAGTCAAGCAGGTGTCATTGGGGATGGAATTGCCCTTTTCCAGCCCAGAGTTGTTTCTCAGGTTCTGTGGAGGACTCGGCCCTGACCTTACCCCAAGTATGGTGTGGGCCTGGGGGGGAATAATTTCCCTAATTAATTTAAATGTGATTGTTAACTGATAAATGATAAATCTGTTCAAACAAAACAAAACAATGCAAAAATACCAAATACAAAACTGTACATTCAGTTGTGTATATGTGTTAAAGAAAAAAATGATTGGACAAAAACTCTTACCAGTAGTCAAATTTGCATCAGTAGTCAACCCCAGAACTGTAAGAGATAATAATAATAAATGCTTGCTACTGTTTTAGCCATTACATTTTGGGTGGTTTGTTACCTAGCAACACATAACCAGGACAGATGTGTATCCAATTATCCCCAAACCAGGTAGAAAGTGATGAATTAAAGAGAGGGACAGAGAACTGGATGCAGGGAGTTCCCAGGAGGAGCTACCCAGCCCACCTTTGACTTTTAGACTTCCCAGACAAGCACCAGGCCCCAATCCACTGTGGGTGGAGGCGAGCCAGCTCCAGCGAGACTTCTCTCTGGGTCCAGTTCATTCATTACTTGATGGAGAGGCAGTCGGTGGAGCTGAGAGGACCTTGTCTTTCCCAGTCCCCAGGCTGGATAAACCTGGAGATGCATCCTAGGGCATTCTCCAGAGCTCAGACTCTACTCCAGGACCCACTGTGCCATGACTTCCTACACAAGCTCAACCTCCCCAGTGACAGGCTGGAAATACGTGTCGGCAGCGCCCTCTTCCTGAGCCAGGGACTTCGGTTCCTTCCGAAATTCCTCAATGACACCATGGTTTTATACAAGTCCAAACTGTTCCGTACTAACTTCCATGACTCTGAGGGTGCAATCCAGCTTATCAACAACATGTCAAGAAGGAAATAATGGGAAAGATTGCAAATCTGGTAGGTGGGCTCGGCACAGACACCATGACAGTGCTTGTTGAACTATGTTTACTTTAAAGGTAAAAGTCAGCTCATTAGTGGGTCTTAAATCCTCTCTCTTTCCCTTCTACTTTGTTGACTGATTAAATATTAAAAAAAAAAAAAAAAGGATGTGTTGGGTCTGATGGGGCCCAACAGCCCTCAGAAGATTTAATCTTAGAGTGCCATATATTTAAGATTATGTAGTATTGAGGGTTTTATCCTTCATATGTTTTGACATATTTTCTTACTTTTTTCTTTAAACTTTTAATTTTGAAATAGTTTCAAAATAATACAAAACCCATAAAAAGAATTCCAGCATAACACCCCCAGATACCAAGATCTACCGGTTTTAACATTTTGCCACATTTGCAATATCATTCTATCTATCCATCTATCAATCCACCCACCTCTCTGTCTATTAATCTATTTATCTATTTTCTAAGTATTTGAGAGTATGTTGTATACATCATGTTTCTTGAACACACAAAAAATATTTCCATGTGCATTTCCTAAGGCAGAGGATATTCACTTATGCAACCACCTTAAGTATAGTTATCAACTTCAAGAATCTTAACATTGATATAAAGCTTCTTGTTTATTTTGTGAATAAAAACAATGTATGAAATGCATTATATCCAGTCATCAAGACTTGAGCTGCTGGCTTTGTATCTGAGCTCTGCCACTTAATAACAGTGTGAACTGGGTAGATTGTTTGCTTGAAGGAATGAAAATGAAAGTACCTACCTCCAAGGGTGTTTTGAAGATCAAACAATGTAACATATTTGTATACTCCTTCAAAGAAGGTTCAGAGGGATCAGCCAACTACAGCACCTGGGCTAAAGCTAGTTGGCCACCTGTTTAAATTTTAATGCGAACAAGGGGTCCATTCCCCAGTTGTATCTGGTTTTTAATTATCTGAACGGTGTACATGGGTCAGGTAATGGAGCTGGGGTCTGGATGGCTGTTGGGATGGCCTAGGACACCAGGTGGCCTTCCCTGGCTGACAGGCTTGGCTTCCTAGTCTGCAGATGCCCTGTACCTGCTTCCATTCTTCCCTTCAGCTCTGTGGGAAGAAACCATTCAGATGCTCAGTGACCACCCTCCAAAACGTCACATGGATGAGAAGACAACAGTCCAGGTGGCCAAGATGGCACAGGAAAATGAGCACTGGTTTCTTCATGCTAGATACCTTCCTGGCTTGGTGCAGCAGATGGATTATGAAGGAGATGCAGTGGTATTTTTCATTCTTCCTAACCAAGGGAAAATGAAGCAGTAGAAAACCTTTTGACTCCAGAGATGCTAATAAGATGGAACAACTTACTCCAGAAGAGGTCATCGTTGTGCCAAGTGGTTCTGAATCTATGGTCAGCTCTAGTCTCCGGTGGTCCCAAATAGGGAGTGATTTACAAATTATGAAAAACATTCTCACTGGCTATAAGATTTCCCATGGGTTTCCTTAAATAATGAGCTCTCCCACTTCATTTAAAATAGGATTCCATTTTCCAAAATACAATTCAGCAAAAAAAGAACCCACCGACTTCCATCACGTAAGACTAGGGTTAAGTGACGCTGCTTCGCTGAGGGTCTCTGTGCAACAAATGTGTGGACAGACCCCCAGTCAAAAATGGCAGACTGAGTGGGCATGGGGGTTTAAGAAAACTCCATCAGCCCACCCAAAGAAGTGGCAAAGAAGCTTTACATTACCTTGAGGCTGTGAGTGGAAAGAGTCTCCAATCACATGTAAGAAAAGGACCTGAGCTGTAGGCCACATGTGGATGGAAAATTCCCACACTCATGTGGCAGAGGAAGCCCAAGCGCGTCCAAAACAAGTGAAACCCACAGGACCCCAACAGAGGCAAATGCAAAGCTGACACATAGGGAGACTTGTATCTGTGGGCACATGGCACTCCCACAGAAAGCAGCCTCTGCAGAGGATGAGCTCACAGGCAAGGAGGCCTCGCATATAGCAGGTCCCGGCTAAGGGGGTGGGGTGGGGTGAGGGTGGGGAGTCTGGCCTTAAGACACTGTGAGCACTCATCTGTGGGGTTGGCATGACCAAATGGTGTTTGTGGAGGCAGAACTCAAGTAGAGTGGCGCCAAGGAGAGCACACAGAGGTAAACCTTCTGGCATTACAGCTTGTTCATGAATTCAGTGTTTAAACCCAAATGCACTTTTCAGGTCCTATTTCTACAGGGAGCTGGAGTTACATTTCCCCAAGTTCTCCTTTTCTGGCTCCTATGAATTAGATCAGCTTTTGCCCAAGCTGGGCTTCCCTGACCCCTTCTCAGAGAGGGCCAACTTGTCCAGCATCACCCAACACCTGAACCCACAGGTGTCCAAAGTCAGTCACTGATGATCAATGGCACTTCTTCAAACCCTAAAGTCTGCTGTGGGAACTTTCACCCCTCAGGAGCTTCTGGGTGATGGATGCCACCAGGTGGAATCCCAGAGTTTGAGTTTGTCTAATTATCCATAGGCATCAGCATCCACCCACTGACCTGCCAAGGCTGGCATGGTGCTTGGTGCTGAGGAAATAGTATGCACCCAGTCCCCTATGAAGGGGAGACAGTGCCTTCATAGACCATGGCCAGAGTGAGAAATGCAGTGAGAGAAACAGAGGAAAGATACAGACAAGGCTGGAGTTGGGTGTGTGTGCCAGGGAGACTTCTTAGAGAAGAGGAAGGCAAAAGTGCCCTAGAGGGAAAATCTTTGTGTTTCAGAGTTTGAATCCCAGTTCTGCTTCTTATGGCATTGTGGGAATTACCTAACCTTTGAATTTATTTTCCTCTTCTTTAAAATGGACGTGCTAGTGACCTCACAGGGTGGTTATGAACAGAAAATCTGATGATATTTGCAGAGCACTAGGCACATAATAAATGCTCAATCCATGATAACGATCATTACTGTCTAGAATAAAAGATCATGCAGCCCAATAACCCACCTGTATTAATCTGGACCTAACACCTGGACACAATTACCTGGCCGAGTTGACACATTAGCCTAACCATCACACCACCCAATGGAGAAACTCTTGCAAGGATATCCCCAAAAAGTGCTTTACAAGGCAGGAAGTGCAATGTCAAGCTCCAGTGGTTTCTGGTTCTCCCAATCTTCTCCAGGCCCCACTCGTGTCTGCTTCAAGTTAACCTTTGTGATTTCCTTCTCAGAGTTTCCCCAAGGCCATCCTGGACACAGATGAGGCCAGCACTCAGGCTGCAGAGGCCTCGAGCTTCTCCAGCACATTCCTGTCTACCCAGAAGAATCCCTGAGTCCTTCACTTCAACCATTCTTCCGTGCATTGATGGTTTCCGCCGACACCCAGAAGATCCTCTTTCTGGACGAGGTTGCCAGTCCCATGGACCCATAGCCTTCCATGGCTGGCTCACCTGTTCTAAGCAAGGGGACATGAGCAGCTCCATATTCAGAGCAGAGGATGATGATGATGCAGAAAGTCTGGGACAGAACCCCTTGGCAGCGGGGAGGAGACTGGGTGGTAACAAGATGGGTGTGGATTAGAAACCCAGCTTCAGGGGGCTGTGCAACCTCCGACAGGTCATCTCACCTCTTAAAGAAAATGTCCACTCCCCACCAGAAAGTGGTAGAAATTAAATAAATATTGGATATGACCAGCCTGGTTCAGTGTCTCGCACATAGTAGGTGTTCAATAAATGTGAGCCCCCTTTCTGTCCCTTTGGGGTTTGCCCCCCACCCGCAGACACACCTGGTCCTGCACCAGGGTCTGAGGAGCCCCTGGGTGCCTGACCAGGGTCAGTGAGCTGCCTGAGGTGTGGGTGGGTGGGGGAGGGCCAGCTTGGTGCTGTAACCCCAGGTGGGCGCTACCTGCTCAGGTGAGCATCTTACCTGTAAAGGGAGCACAGTGTGTGCGGCAGCTGCCCCCAGGTGGTGAGGTGGGGCTCCTTATTCCCAACTAGGGGGCTGAAAAGGCCTTGGCAGAGGAGAGCTCCAAGGTAGCTGTGACAGAGAGACCTGGTGAGTGAGGTCAGGGAGGCGGGCACCAGCTGGTGGCACAGGGACGGCCCCACCTGTGGCCAGGGAGGTATGACCAGCTCCTCTCCCAGGATAAGGGGCCGTGGGCATAGGCTGGGACACAGGAGAAGGAAGAGCCTGGGGTTGGCGCTGTAGGCGTTCCCACCTCCTGGCCCATCCCACCCACCCCACACCTCAATTTCCCTGGACTGCTTAAAACAACAGAATTTATTCTCTCACAGTTCTACCTAGAAACCCTAAATAGAGGTGTCAGCAGGGCCACGGTCCGCTGAAGCCCATAGGGGAGGTTCCGTCCTTGTCTCTTCTGGCTCCTGGAGGCTACCAGCCATCCTTGGTGTTTCTTGATTCACAGATGTGTCTCCAACCTCTGCCTCTGCCTCTCGTGGTGCCTCCCCGTCTGAGTGTCCCTGTGCCCTCTCCTCTCCAGTGAGGACAGACAGGGCCCCTAACCCGGCTTGGCCTCGTCTCAGCTAATCACATCTGCAAAGGTCACAAATAAGGGGTTAGGATTTGAGCACATCTTCCTGAGGGACAAAATTCAACCCTCACCCCCACCTCTACCAGAGCCTATGGGAATAGCTACCTGCCCCTCCACCCAGGGGAGGCCGGCTGACAGGCCCTGGCTTTGCCCCAAACCTCAGTAATTTCCAGCAGATGCGTTTCCCTGAGTGGGCTGTGGGTTTTCTTGATGTCCATTGTCCCGGTGGCAGGCTGGGTCAACATGGCTTCCAGCCATTGGCCCTGGGAGTTCCCCAGGACAATTAGAGCTGGGGCAGTCTGGCTAGAAGGGACCACCCTGCCTTTTTGTGGGCCCAGCTCTCCCACTGCTTTTACTCAGGCTCAGGGCAAATCTTCCCATCCTGCTTTGCCGTCAAGCACCCACCCTTGCTCCTGCTTGGTGCCACAGTAGCCGACACGATTAGCATCAGGATTCCTGAGTTCAAGTCCCAGGTCTACCACTTTAGAAACTGTGTGATCTGGGGGAAGTCACTCAACCTTTCTGGGCCTTGATATCCCATCTATAAAAGAAGGAAAATGATAATACTAACAACTACTTCATAAGATTATTGTGAGGATTAAACACTTAATACTTAAATAGTGAAGTACTTAAAATAGTGCTGTGCAAATGTTAGCTATTATTATTATTATCACCATTAGTCCTTTGGCCCCAGACAGTCAAAGGGCCTCCACTGGCTCTGGGTTGAGGGCACTCTGACTGCAATGTGGGGACCCCAAAACCCTTCTCGTTTTAGGACTTTTACTACTCAGGAAAACTGAGGCAGAATCCCAGCAGGGGAAAGTTCCAACATTAGAGATGTTTTGTGGGAACTTATGACCACTATCCTGTCTGCTGAAGTTCCTAATTGAGCTTCCAGAAGGTTCTAGATAAGTGTTCAGGTCCCCAGGGCTCTCCCTTTGGGAGCAGGGGCAAAGCTTCCGTTCTCTTGCTAGTCAGTGGGTCCAGGAGGGACAGTTTTTCTTCACAGCCTGATCTGGCCTGAAGGATGGAGGCTGATCCTTTGCAATTAGCTCAGGGAAACTTCCGTGTCTCGTGTCTCAGTAATGGTGGTCACTCACCACATTCCCGCCGGGGTGCCTGCCCAGTGCCCAGGAGGCAGGTGGCCATAGAATGGAGAATAAGACCCAGAGGGCCTGGGTCTGGTCTCACTGTCACAAGCCCACGGTCTTGGCTGGGACCAAGGAGAGCTGGAGAGCCACCTTCAGCGCTGACGATTGTACAAGAGCCAGCATATCTCAGGGATCGCATGGCATGGTCCCTGGCCCACAGAGTGCTACAACCACGGGAAAAGGCTCATTGTTGGAAACCAGAAAACTAATATCCGGAGCAATCAACAGACCACGTTTTATAGTGGGAAAAGCCATTGTGGCAGGGAGGAAGGCGGGATTTCCTCTCCCTGCAGCCTGGAGCTGCACCGAGGACTCCTCAGGGAATGTTGACAAGGAAGTTTCCAGAGGAGAAAACTGCAGAGCGAAGCCATTCTGATGCTACTCACCCTGGCTCCTGCTGCATTTACAAGGATCTGTAAATGGTCCAGAACCCCCAGGGCCCTCTCAGCTCTGAGCAATGCACCCCCTCCTTCCCATGGCTTGGTTTTATTGGCTGAAAAGTAAGCACATTAAGCTCAAATATTGGCCCATTTCCCCCTGCACCTGCTGAGAAGTGGGTTCTCAACAGCCATGCAAGAAATAAAGTCAGACCCAGGCAGACTCACTCTCTCTTTTGCCCCTACAGAAGTTGACAGGTGGATTTGAAGGTCAAGTTCTGTTACTGTGGCAATGGCACAGCCTATGAAGCGAGGGAGAAGGGGAACAAGTCATCCTCAACTCAGCCTGGAGAGTGATACCTCCTTATCCTCATTAAGCTTCTCCCTCCTCTACTCAAGAATTGTCAATGGCTCCCTATTGCCTGCAAAATAAAGTTCAAACTTCTCTCTCTGGAACGCAAGGCCCTCCCTGGTCCAGTGCCTGCCTGCCTCTCCTGCCTCAGACTTTGCCATTGCCCTCATATTTCCCACAATTACACTCATGAAAGGTCTTGCTGTTTTCCCAGAAGCCTCCAGGGCTTCCCACATCCAGGCCTGTCTCCTTCAGGTCTCCACCACCTGGAACACCCCTTCCTCCCTCTGAGAATCTGCATTCGATAAAGATCTCACACACACACCTTTGCCCTCGAGAAGCCTGCCTCCCTCCATCACACGTGGCCTGATATTGATTCCAGCCCACCTGGCCTCTTAGAACGTCTGGAAGGCAGGAGGGGCCCCTGAGCAGCCTGCATTTCCGTCACCCACCACAGACCCTGGCTGGCCCCAGAGCTGAGGGGCGACCTGGCCGGTGCTAGAGGCCCACCCCTGGGAAAGGCGGTGCCGTCAGCAAGGTCACCAGGCTGTTTGTTCTGCATTCCCGCCCCCTGGCACATCCCTAAAATTGATTAGGCAAATATTTAGTCCAGCTCCTCATTTCAAAATGCCCTTTTAGAGCATTAAAAAAACAAAAACAAAATTAAAAACCATGCAAGAGACCTTGTCTGCCAAGAGCGGTGACTGGGCCTCGATGTCTTTCCCTTTGCGAGTCCCCTAAGGGGTCTCCCCTTTGTGGGGTCCTCGCCAGGCAACAAGGGAAGCTGACTTTCTCGGGACCAGCCACGGTCTTTGGCAGAGGGGCTGAGTGTGTTTGTGATATCTGTGGTCCTCCTCCAGCAGGGAAAACAAGCCTTTCTGTACTTTGCAACGGGAGGGCAAAGGGAGGCCCTGTGAGTGACAGGAGTGGCAGTGACGTAGCCTGCCCCTGCAAGGCCCCAGATCCCAGCGGAGGGCAGCGAGATTGCCCGGCCCTAGCGAGTGGGTGCGGGGAGAAATGAGGGTGGCTTCCTTCAGTTATCCCCACACGCATCCCACAGCCAGTCACTAAGTGGGGATGGGGCTCGCTGGGAAGCTAGAGGGATATTCCTGGTGCGGGGGAGAAGTTTGGGATTGGGGGTCAGACAATGACGGCTGGAATCCCAGCTTCTCCACTAACTGCCTAGCATGGGCCAATTAGCTTTCCCTCACTGGGTCCCACTTCCTCACCTGTAAGTGGTGGTGACATCAGAGGCACAAGTCGCAGGCAGCAGTGGGAGCAGTGGAGACAGGAGACGGGCACGGGGCCCCTGAAGACGTACACCTGGGCACCCGGCTTCTGGCTCATCATAGTGGGTGAATGGTGGGAGGGAGTAGGTTCTACCCCAACTGTGGGGAAAAGCAAGAGGGCCCTTCCTTGAGAGGGAGAACCCCAAGAGGGGACAGCTCTAAACTAAGAGCCCCCACTCTGAGTGCCTGCAACAAGCTGTCGTGTGCGTGGCAGGTGCTGTCAAGAGGCTGCAGAGCATCCAAGTAGTGAACCTGGTCTTCGGGGCCAGACACCTGGCTTGTGTCTGGGCATCACCAGTTAGTAGGTGGGGGGCTTGGGTCACCTGGGTTCCCTCAACTGCGAACTGGAGATGTTAATACCTAACTCACAAGAGCATTCGGGGGGTTAAATGAGTTAATACATGCAAGGTTTAAAGCTGTATGTACAAGAAAAACATGTTCTTAAATCTACTCCATTCCTGTGCATGTGAACCCATTGTAAGTAGGAGCTTTTTCTTTTTTTCTCTTAATTCTAATTTTTTTATTTTTAAAGAAGTTTTAGCTTATGTAAATGTTACATAAAAATATAGGGGATTCCCATATGCCCCACCCCCTTCCCCACTTTCCCACATCAACAACATCCTTCATTAGTTCAGTACATTTGTAACAATTGACGAGCACATATTGAGCCAGTCCTACTAACCATGGACTAGAGTTTATACTTTGCCCTGCAGTTTTGTAGGTTACGGCAAAATGCATAATGGCCTGTATCCATCATTGCAATGTCATGCAGGACAATTTCCACTGTCCCCCAAATGCCCCCACATTGCATCTGTTCTTCCTCTCCCTCCCCTCAGAACCTCTGGTGGCCACTGTCTTTGCCGTGGCTTCAGTTAAGGTGTGACCTGCCTCATTCAGGGTGAGTGTTAAATCTATTGCTGGAGTCCTGTATAAACGGAATGAATACAGAGAGGGAAAAAGCCATGGAAAAAGAAGCTGAAATCAGTGAAACCCACAAGAGAAGTAGCCAGTAGCCAGTCTTTGGCGGCAGCCAGTCTTCAGGAAGAAAGCATCACCTTGGCAACGCCTTGATTTGGACACTTTCTTGGCCTCAAAACAATGAGTGAATAAATTCCCATTGATTAAGGCAACCCATTTCATGGTCTTTGCTGCAGCAGCCTAGGAAACTAAAGAGCATGGGAACGTCACGCACAATGGCTCATTGCCAGTGCCACACTGTCACCTAGAGCCGGCGCTGTGACTTCTGATGCCTGCGAGGGACACTGAGCAGGAGAAGTGGGTTGAGAGTGGTGGGGACTGAGGCAGTTGGAACAGGAAGAGCCCCAGGTGAAGGCATTTCTGTTCAACACAGTTACAAGCACTCAGTGGGTCAAGCCAGACTCCCCCGTGGAGCTCTTTGTTTCTCTTGAGGTCAATGGAAAAATGAATCTATCAGGACTGACCTCATCCTTAGGTTGAGTTGACAGCCATTCCGGAGGAAGAATGATTGTTTAACAAGAACTGGGTCCAGAAAGGCCACCTCTGCCTTTAACCTAAGACCATGGAGACAGTTAATGAAGGTGGCCCTGTCAGGCTGGCAGTCAGCCTTCACCAGCCCTCTGGCCACGCACTGCTGAGCAGGACTGAAGGAAAAATCGCATGGGCCCTGACAAGGTCACCAGGTCCACAGAGCCACCAGCAAAGGTTGGAGCTGGCGGCCACCTCTTCCATCCTGACCCTGCAGCAACTCCCAGGCCTTCCTTGCCTTTGTCAAGGCCCCCCACCTGCCATGCATCTTTCAGCAGATGGTTTTGTCTCCTATTTACAGAGAAAAGTAAAGCGAACAGGTGGCAGCTCTCCCCACTTTCAGCCCACTCATCTGCTCATGGAGCTGGGTGACCTGTTCTCCACAACCCACCTGCCCCCACCCCCAATTTCCTAAGAACAGGTATTTCTCTTCATGACAGACAGCTCTGTTCTCTGGAGCCTGTGACCTCCTGCCACCTCGGGGACCTCGCCCCACTAAAACCCACCTTTCCCATGCTGCTCCTTCCCGAGCCTCCAGAACTGTGAAGTCCCCCCTCTGATCCACAGCTCCCTCATGTGTCCCATCTCTTCCTGGCCTTCCCAACCAAGGAGCGGTCTACAGCGGCAGTCTTGTTGACTTCTTGGCTGGTGGTACTTCAGCTTCTGCTCCCACCGCCCCCACTAAGGTCCCCTGGTGGCCTCTGTGGACGCTTGGCCCTCCTAATCCACCTGGACGCCCTGCTGCATCTGACACGGATCCTGCCCCTCTTCCTCTGTTGGTTTTCATGTCTCCCTGGCTCTCCTCCTTTCTCTAGATCACCTTCATGAGCTCTGTCCCCACTCAGGTTTTATGGGTAAGGGGTCCCAGGGTTCTGGGATCTTCATCCTCTCTTCTTTTCCTCTCTCCCTTCAGAATGCTGGCCTCATTCACTCCCGTGGCTTCAGTTCCTTTCTGTATTCTCAATGCCCAAATCTGTCAGCCCAGAACTGCTTACCTGTCATCTCTGTCATCAGGGGATGGGCCTCTCAGACTCACTGGACCCAAACTGAATTCATTGCCCCCTCATACAGGCTTCTGAATCCACCCTGAAGCTTACATTCCCATTCTCCCTGAGTGGCCTACATGAGTGACCTACCTAAGGTGCCTTGGCTGGACCTCAACCCCTCTTTCTCACTCACCTCAGGGCTGGTATTTCTCCTTCCTCGACATCTGCCCTCCCCTCCACGCCCACTCCAGGTCACCACCACTTCTCACTTGGATTGCCAGGCATTTCCACTCTCTCCTGACTTACCCATTCCAGGCCACCGTATACATGACTGCTGAAGAAGTCTTCCTAGGTGCTCTCTCTCCCCGTTGTTTCCCAGATGAAGCTGAGCCTCACCCCCACTCCCAGCAGGACTCCCAAGGCCCTCCAGGCATGATCTGGCCCTGGCCTCTCTCTGTCCTCATCAGCTCCGTGTCCCAGGGTGGCTCTCTGTAAGTACTCCACCCCCCACCTCTGCTGCTTCAGGCTGTGCTGCCATTACCCCTGCAATTTCCTCAGCCAGAAATGCACCCTCCCCCCACTGTGGGATTGTCTCTCCCTTCTCCTGCTCCACTCAGCTGTGGCTGGTCAATACTTAGACAATGTTCAAAACTCAGCTCAAATGTCACTGCCTTCTCCAAGTGTTCCCTTTTCTCTTCCCATTTCCAGGCAGGCTGGCTGATGATGAGCACAAGGGTGTATAGTGGCTGATAGCAGGACCCTGGCAGATATTTAGGCCAGGATTGCCAGCCCCAGAGAGAGGGAAAAGAGAACAAAGGAGAAATGGGAAGGTTATTAAGACCCAAGGTCTGCATCAGGAGACTGCTGGCAAGTCCCCCGTCCTGAGAAGCCCCACGGTTCTAAGCAAACGGGACTGTCGTTCACCCTACTCAAATGCAAGCCCATGTCCAGGTCCAGAGCAGGAGGAACAGCCAGGCCTGAAGTGGTATCCCCTGGGCTCCAGGACGGGTGGCTTCCATCTCTCTCCAAGGCCAGGATGAGCCCCAGACCCAGTGCTGGGGCATCCACTGCCAGGATAGCGGAGAAGGTAGCTGCTGAGGGCCAAGCAGAAAGTTCATTCTAGCCAAAGCAAGGCACCGAGGGGGCCGTCGTTTTTTTCCAGCCCTTCTTCCAAAGACCATTTCCCCATTTTGAGTCCTCCTGTCCCCCTCCAGGCTCTAGGAGACCAGATCCCCATATTCTGGTCACTGGCCGACCCTGTCCTCCCATCCTAGAGTACCTTCTCCAAACCTCCCCCTTAAAACTTACCCATCTCCAGTTATGGTTCTCCCAGAGCCCTTTCAGAGTGGCAATGGGAGGCCATGGGTTACCACAGACTTCCTCAAATTCCCAACATGCCCTTTAAAATGTAAACTTGAGAAATAGTGCATGTGATAGCTCTTCTCTCTTGAACAGTCACAGAATAAACAGTGCAAATGGCACATGCAGTATTGAAAAGTCCCAAAGTAGCGAGGTAGGTCCCATCTCTCCAAAAGTTATTTCATCTCAAACTGATTTGGGGGTATGTATTTCCTCTTGCTACTGTAAAAAATTACACAAACGTAGTATTTTAAAACAATGCAAATTTATTCTCTTACAGTTCCGGAGGTCGGGTCTACTGATCTGATATCAAGGTGTCGGCAGGACTGTGTTCCTTCTGGAGGCTCTAGAGGAGAATTTGAGTCTGTGCATTCTCCAGCTTCTGGAGGCCACCTGCACTCCTTGGCTCATGGCCCCACATTATATCATCTTTACTCTCCTGTTTCCATCACTACATCACCTTCTTCCACCTTCTTGTAAGGACTCTTATGATTATACTTTGGACCCACCCAGGTAATCCAAGATAATCATTACATCTCAAGATCCTTAACTTAATCACACTTGTAAAGTCCCTTTTGTCATATAAGGTACATTCATAAGTTCCAGGGCTTAGGTAATGGACATCTTTGGTAAGTCGTCATTCAACCTACCACAGTCCATCATCTGTTCTCCAAAGATTCACATTCATACCACATGAAAAATACGTTCACCCCATCCCAACATGCCCTAAAATTTCAACCACTAAAATGTCAACTCAAGTCCATAACCTCATCTAAATATCATCAGCTAAAAAATCCCAAATCCCATCATCTAAATCAATTAAAGTACGGGTGAGTCTCAGTATAACCTCTCTGGAGCAAAATTCCTCTTCATCTGTGGACCTGTGGAACTAAAAAACAAGTTCCACCATCTATGGTGGAACAGTCATAGAATAACTGTTATGGGCATCCCCATACCAATAGGGAGAAAATGGTTGGGAGAGGTGAGTCATGGGTCTCAAGCAACTTCAAAATCCAACTGAGCAAACTCCATTCGGATTTAAGACCCGGGTATAATGCTCAATCTTCTTGGCTGGTGGCTCTGGCCTCAAACCATCCTTTCATGATGAGCAGCATGTGTTTGCAGCTAAATAATTTTATCCACCTACTTCTTGCCTATAGAATTTGGGGAATTCAAGAGCTTAGTTTCCTGTTGTGCTCTCTTTCTTTCTTCCTTTCAGTTCAAGCTGACAGTGTTTATTCTACTGTAACATTCTCAAAAACCTTGTGGGTCTCTCATGCATGTCATAGAGATCGACATTGTTAGACAAGGTGCTCCTCCACTGATCTTTCCTGGGTAATCCCACCTCTATTTTTGGCTTCTATTGAGATGTCTGAGAGATGCCTAACCACCGCTGTTGGGACTGCATACTCTGACTTTTTTATTATTCTTCATAGGCATTAGTGAAAGGTTGTCCATCCACACATTTGGCTTTCTCTGCAGAGCACGCATTCCTTTCTCTGCAGAGCACGCATTCCTGACAGTTACTGTATAAATTTTAGGATCCTTTGTATTCTGGATTGGCTGATAATTTCCCAAGTCATCCAGTCCTGATTCCTTTATGCTTAAGAATCCTTACTTTAATTTGTCTCCTTTCTCTCATATTTTACTAGAAGCATCAAGAAGAAACCAGGCTACAAATCTCCTCAGCAAATACACAAGATCATCCCTTATAGGTTCTCCTTTTCACATAACTATAAAACACAATTCAGCTAAACTTTCTGCCATTATATAACAGGATCCCTCTTCCTCCAGTTTCTAACAACATATTCCTTATTTCCTTCTGAGCCTTCATCATCAATCCTTTAATGTTCATTTTTCTACCAACAATCTATAATGACAATTTTGGTACTCTTCTAAGCTTATGTAGGTTTTCTCTACCGTGATCCTCACTGCCTTCTTATCCCTAAATAGCAATGTCTTTAACATATTTCTACCAATCGTATATTAATAATGACTTAGCTATTCTCTAAGATAATATAGGTATTTTTCCTTCTTGCTCCTCACTTCCATCTGAGTCCCCAGAGGCAGAATTTATAACATCCATATTTCTACTCTATCACACTCCTCAAAATTACTCAAGCCTCTAACCATTACCAAATTCCAAAGCTACTTCCATACTTCTAGGTGTTTTTTATAGCAACAGCTGACTTCTGGTGTCAAATCTGTATTTGTTTCCTATAGCTGCTGCATAAATGACCACAAATTTGGTGGCTTAAAATAACACAAATTTATTTTCCTACAACTCTGGAGGGATTGGCAGGGCTGTGTTCTTTCTGATGGGTCCAAGGGACATTTTTTCGCTCCCTTTGTCAGCTTCTGAAGGCTGCCAGCCTTCCTTGGCTAATAGCCCCACATCACATCATCTTTTCTCCCCCTACTTCCGTCATCACATCACCTTCAAACTCTGATCTCCGATCCCTCTTGTAAGAACCCATGTAATTATATTTCGGGCCTACCAGGATAAGCCAAGATAATCTTCATATTGCTAGAACATTAATTTATTCAATCTGCAAAGTCTCTTTTGCCATATAAGGTAACATTCACAGGTTCTGGACACTGGGACGTGGATGTCTTTGTGGGACCATTATTCACCCTACCACAGGTGTGTAACACCAGTTTCCATCCTGTAGAACATTGTGATGGTTAAGTTCATGTGTCAACTCAGCTTGGTTATGCTAATTGTTTGGTCAAGGGAGCCGTGACCTGATTGTTACTGTGATAACATTTTATGGATTTAAATCATCAGTCAGTTCAGTGCACCTATGACTCATCACACATACAATCAACAAAGGAGATTGCCTTCAGTAATGTGAGAAGTTTCATCCAACTAGCTGAAGCCTTAAAGGGAGCATTGATTATTTCAGTAGTCAGAAGGAAGAATTTCTGTCTCTACTTCAGCCAGCCAGCTTCTCCTGGGCAATTTTTCAAAATTTTCATTGGAGTTCCCAGTTTGCAGCCTCTCCTACGAAATCTGGACTTGCCAATCCCAACAGTCACTTGAGCCAATTCCTATAATAAATTTCATAATACTTATGAATAAATAAATAAATATATATATATATATATGGCCTGTCAGTTCTGTTTCCTGGAGAACTCTGATACAAACATAGATAATTATGTATCTAATTAACATAGATAATTATAGATAATTATGTATCTAATTAACATAGATAATTATAGATAATTATGTATCTAATTAACAAGATAAAGGATTCTTGTTCATGTTACATGATGTAATGGAAAAGTAAAAATCCTGGGCATTGGATACCCAGCCTTCCCTCATTAGCTCTACCAATCCCTAGCTGTGTGATTTTTGGCAGATTACCTAACCTCTCTCTGATTCTTGCCTCTGTCTTCTCACCAATTCAACTGGGATGGTAACAGTACCCACCTCCCAGTGCATCGCGAGGACACCAAGCACAAAATAAGCATCCAATATCCAGGAGTGACCGTGTTTCTCTCTAAATTGAAGCTGAGGTCAGTGCTTCCCTGCACCGTTGTAAGAACCGAAAGTGATAATGTACATCAAGCACTTGGTTTAATGTGTGGTTTACTTTAGGGTCTCAATAACTATGATTCTTATCATTCCTGGAAAAATCCAAAGGTCCCTAATCCAGGCCCCCAAATTACATAGAAGAGAAGGGAAATGTCTCAGAGGCTGTGGAAGGAGCTTCTTTGCTGAACATCGAGGTCACCTCCCCTGGGCAATTCCTGGCCCCCTCTTCCCCTTGGTCCCCTCGGTCACCCTTGCACCCCTCGGCACCCACACAGGCTTCCTGGGTCATGGCCCCAGACAATGCACAGAGGTGTTAGGAAGCCCCAGACATGGGGCCTCTGGAAATAGAAGAAGGGTTGGTACCAGCATTTTGGAAACACTCCTGGAAGTATGAGACCAAGTTAGGAGAAATCCAAGATAAAGCCCTTTCCTAAGCACAGCCTAGCCAGCGACCTGGGCACTGACCCTCACTCTGCCCCGCACTTGATATATGACTTTCAAAAGTCCCTCCATCTTTCTGAGCCTCAATTTTGTTGTTTGTGGAGTAAGGAGAACGATGCAATGATCCCTTCAAACCAGCCATTCTGAGCCTTTCTTAATCCCTTTAATTTCTACCAGAATCTGCCTGTCGGGGTCCATGAATCCAGTACACTAGAAACCTGGGGAGAGCTTGGGCTCAGGTCCCACCCTCCTACACTGGTTCTACAGCAAACCAGCTTCAGAGAGCAAAAGACGGGAGCCTAGTGAAAGTGAGAGTTTGCCAGACAATGTCCCTTTCCCTGTCTCTGGAATGCCAGCAGCTGGTTGCCTTGCTAGTCTTGCCTCCCTGGAAGGCCTCCACCATGGCAGGCAAACGGCCAGCGTGGAGATTGCAGGGCTGTGTGCCCTGGCTGGGGTGGCCCTGCCCACTGCTTCCTTCTAGGCTGGAAGCCTGCAAGGGCAGGCCAGGGCGGGGCCAGGGGAGGGGTGGAGCTGCTGGCTCTAGTCCAGCCAGCCCTCTGTCCTTGACTGAGCCTGACGGGGACTGCTGCCTCCATTGCCTGCTGCGCTGGGCCATGGGACACCGTAAGTACAGACGCTTGAAGGAAGGGTGAGGAGAGGATCCTGGAATTATGGGGTTTGGTGGAGTCCGAGGCTGATGGGAGGCAGGAGCCAGAAGGTCCACTGCCGTGGTCGGAAGCCAGCCCAGGCTTCCGAGGCAGCATAGGATGGTCCCTGCTAGCTGTGTGACCTTGGGCACCATTCTAAATCTGGGTGAGCCTCAGTTTTCTCATCAGGGAGATGGAAATAATTATTCCTGGTACATGGTATGACATGAGGATGAAGTAAGGCAGTGGTTCTCACCTGGAGTGCCGTTACACCCAGGGCACCTGCGGCATGTCTGGAGACATTTGGTTGTCACGGCTGTGGAGGTGGGGAGGTTGCTGCTGGTATCGGAATGGGTAGGGGTTTGGGATCTTAGTGGGTAGGGGTTTGGGGTCTTAGTGGGTAGGGGTTTGGGGTCTTAGTGGGTAGGGGTTTGGGGTCTTAGTGGGTAGGGGTTTGGGGTCTTAGTGGGTAGGGATTTTGGGATCTCAGTGGGTAGGGGTTTGGGGTCTTAGTGGGTAGGGGTTTGGGATCTTAGTGGGTAGGGGTTTGGGATGCTGCTTAACATCCTACAGTGCACAGGACAGCGCCCACCACCAAGAATTCTCTGGCTCAAAATGTCCATAGTGTTGAGGTTGACACCTTACGATAAGGTGGTGGAGACAAACGTCTGGCGCCTCGGAGGTGATAATGATAGCCTGCACTGGTTTCGGGGCAGGGGTCTTAGACCCTTAGAAATAGGGAGGACTTGTGAAACATCGTCTGCTATCCTGATATAAGGCTGCCCCGGCTCTGTCCCAAGGGCTGCCCCTCAGGTGCTTATGGTCTCAGGAAGTTGTTAGGAAGTTTGTTAAGTAAATGAAGCAAAGAAAGAAATCAGTGGAGTCTTCATTTTTTACCCCCTAGACTACAGCCTTTGATAAACAATGAAACAATTAAAGGGGACACCCTCCCTCCCCCCTCCCCCACCCCCCAGCCAACATCCTAGTCCACAGGTCAGGAGTCCAGAGCTGCAGGGAGGGAGGGCCTCAAGGTCACCTGGCGAGTTAACCCCTGGGCGGGGAGAGACCTGCTCTGGGTGCCCTGCTGAGCTCTGCTTCCACCTGTGGTGACTGGCAAGGGGTCTCACACCCACCCACAAGTTACAGAGATGGAGGCAGGGGTTCATTCATTCACTCACCTGTTCATTGATTCATTCATTCCACAAAGGGGTTTGGAGTACCTTCCCTATGACTGGGAAGGCTCATGGCTGAGAGAAGCGTAGATGGGGTCCTCCCTGCTCTGAGCACACAGTCTAGCCAGGGAAGGGGCCAGATCAAAAGCAGTTGAGCAGCGCACATGTAATTGCCCAGTTCTAATTGATGGAGCTGTGGGAGAAACAGTGAAGGGACCAGGATAGAGAGTGACAGCAGAGGAAGAGGGGGCCAAACTAGCTTTGAGGGCATCATGAAGAAGTGGCATTTAAGCAGAGACCTGCAGCCGCCATGGTGAATCTGGCCACAGTGAGAGGTTTCCTGTAGAGAGAATAGGATGTGCAAAGGCCCAGGGGCAGGAGAGAGTTTGCTGTGCTTGAGGAATTGGGAAAAGATGGAGAGTGCCTGGGGGGAGTGAACAAGGGAAAGCAGGTGGAAGTGAGGCTGGCAAGAGTCAGGTTCAAGCAGGTCACATAGGGTCTTGTGGATTTTAGCACAAGTCACAGCTACTTTCACCCCAAAGCCTTTGGGCAGCAAAGGTGTTTTGGGAGATAGAAATTGACAAGCCTTGTTGATGAACTGGAAATGGAGTAGGGGAGTAAGAAAGCTTCCCGAGGTCACTTCTTCCACAAAGCTCTGCTGCCAGATCTCGAGAACCCAGTGGATGGTGAAATTTCGTCTTTCCCCCTCTGCCTGGGCTGCAAGTCCTATAGCCCTTGTTGTAATTGGCAGATATTGGGCAGGCCCTGCTCAGCCACATGCCAACCACGACTGAGTCCAAAGTGGCCTGTGTGGGACTTTGTTGCCAACCGTTTGGAATAAAAGCCAGAAGATTTGGGGGCATGGATGGTGGGGGCATCAGTGGGAGGACTTGCCCACCCCTCCCCACCCCGCGTCCCGCCATCACCTGCTTGATTTGCTTGAGTCTCCTCTCTTCCTGCTGACACGCTGGGGCATTTCTGCCGACACACTAACTTCAGGGGCCTAGGAGTAGGTGGCCGGGCCAAGGCTCTGCCGGGACCCTGCAGGGGCTGGGCTCCTGGGTCCTGGGCTCCCAAGACCTGGGGCAGACCCACCCCTGGCTCACAGTTGGCACAAGAGTGTGGGTTTCTGATATAGCTCTGTTGAAGCTGCATCTTTCCAGCAGAGGCCCTGGATTGCACCTGCTAAAAGCCTGGGCTGAAACTAGGAAATTGCAACAGGCACCCTAGAGCATCTGCTCCCTAGCTAAGCAAACTCTCTGAGCCTCTGTCTCCTCTTCTGTACAACTGGAGGCAAGTAAATGAGTTCATGCAGGTAGTCAGCTTTGAGAGGCCTGGGGAATGCACCCCTGGAACTGGTAGGGAGGCAGAAGGAGGAGCCACTCTGCAGAACCCCAAAAGGGGCAGCATATGGGTTTTCATCCTGATTCTATCACTTGATGTCTGGATATGCATTTCCATTCCACTGATCTTGTTTAGTCTTCTGTGAAATGGGGTTAGTAACATCTCCTTTGGGTGATGCCTAAATGTGGTAATATTTATAAAGTCTCTAGCAGGTCTTCATTAAATAAAAGCTTTAATGAAAGCTAGAGAGAGGGGATCCAGATACAGCTAGGTTTCTGGGGCCCCAACATGCAGCCCAGGGGAGCCTGAATGCTCCTGGGGCCCTCTCCCAGGGGACCCGCTCTCACAGGAGTCACAGTGGACTCTGGAAGCCGCAGCCCTCACCTGTTCCATCTCTGCGTTCATGGGGTGTAGGACCCATGCTGACAAAATTGGGGACCGAGACGGGAAGGACCTTGTCCAAGGCCACCAGGCCGGCCGCAAGGATGGGAGAATGGGAGGACAGGAGGATGGGAGGACGGAAGGACGGGAGGCCAGAGCAGCTCTCACTCCCCAGCCCAGAACCTCTGGGCTCAGAGCCCAGCAGGAAACGCCCCGTGTGTGCAGTTATTCTTCATTCCTTTTAGGGGATTGTCAGCTCAGCGTTAATCTGCAGATGGCCCCTCGCCTCATCAACTGGGTGTTCAGTTGAGCTGAATTGTTTCTTTGGAAGCAGCCTGATAAACGCTTTGCAGGAAGGACCATATCGTGCCATAAAATAGTCTAGTTTAGAGAACACCGAGATTAAACCACCCCCGTTTGCCCTCTAAAGGCCTCTAGAAGGCAACTCTCACCGTGGGACCTGACAGGGAGTGTGAGGACGGAAGCCCAGACTGTGCTTCTCCATTATCTCCCGATTAGGGGCTACTCGTGGTGGCTGCCGAGGCGCCTGCCCAGGCTTGACACAGAAATGAGGACCTTGGCTGTCAGCAGCCAAATGGTGCAGGGGTTCAGGGGTGCGGGGGAGAGAACTGGGCCTGAGGCCAGGCTTTGGGTTGCGCATCTGTAGGGGGAGCCCGCCCTCAGGGTGGGCGCAGGTTAGCGGAGGTGGCCTGGGCCCCGGCTGCACAAGCCTAACAGCGTGCCCCCTCAGCCATGCTGGCGGGTCTGTGTACAGGGAGGTCCTGGGGCCAGAACATTCTACGAGCCCCCTCCTCGGGGTGGCCTGACAACATCGCTCTGACAGAGGGACGGCAGCTGGGTCAGCCTGACGACCGAGCTCGGGCCTGCCCCGCCCCCAAGGCCCCCGCAGGCCGCTCAGCTGCGGTTTCCAGGGCGGCTCTGGACCCTCTGGAGTCGGGTTTGGGCCGCGTGCACCCTGCTGCAGGTGAGCTTGCTTGCCCTGGGGCTGGGGGCCTGGTGACTCGCAGGGACCGGGATGTGCACGGGCTGCTGCCAGGCTCCCTGGAGCGCGGGCGAGCGGCAGTTCACGGTACAGCTGCGCAGATGGAGGCCTGGGGGAGGTGGGGGCTTTGGCCAAGGTCGCACGGCCAGTTGATTGTGGGACCCTAAACTGTGCAAATGCAGAAGGAGGAGGGGGTTGCCATGGAGACAGCGAAGTAGTCACTGCTCTGCCGACAGGCTGGGACCCTCCTCCTGGGACCCTCGCCATGGTGGAAGTGGCCACCATCTCTGTTCCCAGTAGTTCTGTCCAGCTCTGGTGGTTCCCTCCTCCGGGGAAAATTCCAGCACCAGCCCCTCTTGGCATTAACTCCTCACCCAGGACAGGCTTGTTGGAGCCATTCCGGGGAGATTTGAGGGCTGTATCTGTCAGAGTTCTCCAGACAGAACCCAAAGGAGATTTCATAAATATATAGGGGTAAGGATTGCCCGCTAAGAGTGGAACCGGGGCCGGGCCAGCGGGCTGGAAACTCAGGCAGGCGGCGTTGCTGCCACCCGGAGGCAGAATTGCTCCTTCTCTGGGAAACCCCAGGTGACTGCCGGGTGAGGCCCAGCCACACCGTGGGGAGTGGTCTCTAACTGAAAAGCGCATTGACCACAGCTGCAAACTGCCTTCAGGGCAGCACGAGGTTAGGGTCTGACCAGGCAACCGGGCCCATCGCCCAGCCCAGCTGACACGGAAGACCAGCGTCCCCAGGGAAAGGATGGCAGCAGGGCCTTCTGGGGAGGGCCGAGGGGAGCCTCTGGTAAGGGGTGAGGGGCGGCAGGGACGCCGCAAGCAGGGCTGCAAGGGAAAGGGGAAATTCCGCTGCTTTGGCTCTGCAGCCTGGGTTCCAGTCTGACCTTGGCCACCTCCGGCTCTGTGACTTTAGGCAGGTACCACACCATTCTGAGCCCCAATTTTCTCAATTGTCGAAACAGCAACAATCATCTCTGGCTGATGGTGCGTGGATTACATGAGAGAGCATATGCTAAAAAAGAAAAATAAAAGTCCTAGCATGGTGCCCAGCTGTTAGGAGCCACGAGTCGCTCCCTTCTTGTCTCTGGGCTGGACACTCACTAGCCATCTCCGTGGTGACAGGGAGAAGCTCCGGGTCAGGGCTGGACAAGGGGCTGCCTCCTCTGGCCAGGGGATGCCAGGGCTCCAGGGCATGCGGCCGGCTGGCAGAGGACACCATGGCGCCAGCACCCTTGACCTCCCTCCTCTGTAAACAGGCTAGAGCGACACCCACCCGCAGGCCTGGGTGCCGACAAATGAGAGGATTGCAGGGAAACACTTGGCACATGTAGGAAGGCCCCAAAGGCTGATGTTGCCGTTGAATCCACCGTGGCCTGGTGCTTAGTGCGTTCCAAAGGCTTTCCATTAAAGCCCCCAACTCCCAAGAGTGCAGGTCCTACTGGGTAGGCGCTGACGCCACCCCGTCCCACAGGAGGGGACGCGGTGGCACAGGGCTAAACCGACTTGCCCGAATCCCCCTCCAGGGCAGTAGCCAGCTATTTCCACTGTCAATTCTTAGTCCTGTGGTTCCTGTGAGTCGAGAAATGCAGCTTCTCCCTGTTGAGCCCCTGCCAGGTGTCAGGTGCCCTGCTAGGTGCTTTCAGGCGTGGAAAACACCAGAACTTTGTTGCACTTCTTTACACTTATTTTGGGTGTTTTCTAACCCCAGTGGCCAGGATCCAGCATCTGGGCTCTTAACCACGACAAGGGGTAGAATGAGGGCTTTGGGCTGTAGCCAGAGGGGGAGGCATAGGAGAGGTTTCTGGTTGGAAGGAGAGAGAGACAAGGTGGAAGACAAGGCTGGAATGATAGCAGACCCCACAGAGGCCCATCTGAGAGGGCCTCCTCCTCTGAGGAGTAAAGAAGATGGTCACATTACGAGGGCGGAACTTCCTTGGGGAAGGGGAGGCACCTCTGATGAGGGAGAGGCTGGCCTTGCAGGAAGCTGAGCCGGCCCCTGGGGGAGAGAGGGCACTGACTGGCACCCACTGTGTTCACCAATCAAACCCAGGAGACTGGCACATAGTAGCTGCTCAGTATACAATTATTGAATGAATGAATGATGAGAACTCCTACAGTACTGATGGAATAACTGATCTGAGTTCACAGAAGGGCCAAGAGTCCTTGGCAAATGCTGGACCAAAGAGGTTAGAAGCCAGATATGGAAGCAGGTCAGAGATGCTGGCAAAGCAGAACTGAAGACAGCCCTCTGCCATCCCCACGTCCCATATCTCCCCCGAAACACACACATCCTTGGGTGAAACAAGAGGATTCTTGCTCCTGCCTAGGGTCTGCCTCTCCTCTGCCTTCTCCTTCCTCTCCTCCCACTTAGATGCCCCCATCCCAGAGTCTCTGTCCTTCTCTCTGCTGTCCCTTTAGACCCTCGCCCCCATATTCACTGGGAGCATCAATCTACAGGTTGGGTGTGACACCTCTTAGGAATGTCACTCTCATACTTCCCCGGATCCTGTTTCCCTCTTTCTCCCAGCCCATAGTTCTAAGAAGTGGTTCTGGGTCCATGCCCTCTCTGAGAATGTTCTCTGCTCTTCCTTTCAGGACAAGGTGCAGCCACAATGCAGCCCCTCCTCCTCCTGTGCCTGATGCTCCTTAGCCCCCTGGTTGCCACGCGCGGCCGCCACCACCAGCGTGAGATGAAGACAGAAGTCAAGAAACCCCCTGTGGACACCACGGTGGCCGCCAAGAGCAGGGACTTTGCCTTTGACCTCTACAGGGCCTTGGCAGCAGCTGCCCCTAACCAAAACATCTTCTTCTCCCCTCTGAGCATTTGCACGGCTCTGGCCATGGTCTCCTTGGGAGCCAGGTCCAACACGAAAACTCAGATCCTGGAGGCCCTTGGCCTCAACCTCGAGGAAACTCCAGAGGAGGAGCTCCACATGGGCTTCCAGCAGCTCCTGCAGGAGCTCAACCAGCCCAGGGATGGCCTCCAGCTGAGCCTCGGCAATGCCCTGTTCATGGACCAGAAGGTGGACCTCCAGGAGGCCTTCCTGAGTGCTGTAAAGAAGCTGTATCTGGCAGACACCTTCGCAACCAACTTTGGGAATCCCACAGGGGCCCTGAAACAGATCAATGATTATGTAGCAAAGCAAACTCAAGGCAAGATTGTGGACTTGCTCAAGGACCTGGATCCCACAGTAATAGCAGTTCTAGTAAATTACATTTTCTTCAAAGGTGAGAACTTTGGACCTGAGCTTTATCTCACCATGCCAAAGACACTGGCCCCACAACTAGTCAGGGCAAGATCAAGGACCTTAGAAAGGCTTTAGAGTTTTTCCCAGCCCCTTCCCCTTCCCCCCACCACCCAGATCCTTGCCCCTGGGCCCTCCTTCCTCCAGGGACTATTTCCTTGGGCCCAGGAAGCCCTAGACCAGCACCTCTTCCTCTGGAAAGTCTCCTCTCTTCCTCAACAAGAGCTGACCTCCTTTTTCTCCCTGACATTTCTTATGAGCATTTCTATGCTTATCAGCTCACACATCTACTTCTCCTTCTATGGAATATAACTGAAAATGGAAAAGAAAATTGTGGGGAGAGAAGAGGGGGAAGGGGTGGGGGGAGGGAAATAGTTAAATCGTTAAACTGCCCCCACCCCCCTCAAGGAATTTGTCTATTGTCACAAATGGTGAGTATCAAGCTTAGGTTCTGCGATTTCTTGTCCCCTAGTCCAGGGCTCTCCTCATTACACCAGGATCTGGAGAACAATTGGGAAATAAGCTAAATAGGGCATGGAGGTGTCTACATTTGATAGCTGTTAAGGAGATGGATGATCACTAGGAGCACTTTGATCAAAAATACCCACAGGAAGCAGCCAGAGAAGGAAGCATAATCAAAGGCTTCCCAATAGGAATAATAATGCATTCCCAAGGGCCTTACAGACTTCTCTCCCAAACTTGGGTCACAATTCAATGTTGAGAAAAGAGTGGAAAATAGAAAAACCCACCCAGATATCACACAGCATTGTCAGCATTCCATATTTACCCTCTTCACTTTGATATTCGATCTGAAGATCAAAGAACATTGAGGTGAAGGGGCTCTGTATTAGTCAGGCTCCTCTAGGGAAACAGAATCAACAGGAGATATCTGTCAATAGTATAAGATTTTATGAGTCTCTCACGTGACCGTGGGGATGCACAAGTCCAGGTTCCACAGGCAGGATGCAAACCAGGGGCTTCAATGAAAGTCCAATGAAGGCCCTTGATGACTTTCTGGGAGACGCTGGCTGTCCAAAGAGGAGCTGGGAAGTTCTCTCTGAATGCTGAAATCACTTCCCCTTTTAAGGCATTCAACTGATTGGATAAGGCGTCACTCGTTGCTGATGGCAATCTCCTTGGTTGATGTAGATGTAATCAGCCATCCACCCAGTAAACTCACTGCTAACTAAAGTCCATAAATGTCCTTGTATTACAATTAGCCCAGTGCTTGCTGGACCAAACACCTTGGCACAATTACCTGGTCGAGGTGACACATCAGCCTAACCATCACACGCTCCAAAGGCATGTTTTGCAAAGGTGGAAGGAGATAGCCCACGAAAGTTAAAGGACACCCTCAAAGTTACCAAGGGTCTTGGTTTTCTTCAAGGGGTTCCAGCACTCACTGCCACTAAGGTGAATGCTCTAAACGTGATCACCTTGGTGGACACTCTTGACTGTCTCCGTTCTTTTAATTGGCAGCTGAGAATTTCTAATTCTTGTGCAAAGTTCCCTTCAACTTTTCCTTTCCCATTTTAATCTTTAGCTAAGTGGGAGACAAGCTTCAGCCGCCAAAACACCCAAGAGCAGGACTTCTATGTGAACTCAAAGACTGTGGAGCAGGTGCCCATGATGAACCACGAGGACCTGTACTACTACCTCCATGACCGGAACCTCTCCTGCAGGGTGGTGGGGGTGCCTTACCAAGGGAATGCCACTGCTTTGCTCATTCTGCCCAATGAGGACAAGATGGAGCAGGTGGAGAAGGGACTGAATGAGAAAACACTGAAGAAGTGGCTCAAGATACTCAGAAAGAGGTACTCTTTGGACTATACTTGGGCAAGCCAAGCCCTAGACCACTAACTCCAGGGAGACCTATGCCCTCCTAAAGCTACATGGCAATGGCATGTATGGCTCTCCCAGCCTGGGAGCTACTTCCAGGTCCAAAGGCATCCTATGAGGTCCCAGCCCCCCAGAGCCAGCCCAGCTGGAGGGACCAGAGCTGGAAGTCAGGGTTCATGGGGTGATGCTTGACTTTGCAGTGACTTCGGGGGTAGCCCAAATCCAAGTCCAGAGCAGGCTGAGCTCCACTGTAGATGAAGGGTGGTGAGCAAGGTGCCAAAGGGAGCATGAGGAAGCAGAGGGAAGACAGCAGGAGTATAAGCTGATGAGTCGATGTCTCTTAGACAAGAATGTAAGAGAGGTCCTTTTCTCTTTCCAGGCAGCTCCACCTTTACTTCCCCAAGTTCTCCATCACAGGTTCCTATCAGCTGGAAAAAGTCCTCCCAAAGCTAGGTATCCATGACATCTTCTCCTCCCATGCTGATCTGACTGGCATCACCAACCACTCGAACATCCAGGTCTCTGAGGTGAGTCCAAAAGCCCCTGAGCTTCTGCTTTCTAAGTTTCATCTCTCGCTCTCTTTCTATTTCTCTCTCTCCATTCTTCCCTCTACATCCCCTTCCTCCTCGTCGTCCTCTTTCCCCTCAAGGGAAAAGCAAAGACTTCACTTTGTGTTTGATCCCACATGCAATGGGAAGCCATTGCCGGGCCTTCGAGGAAAGGGGTCCTGTATCAGTGAGCAAAACTAAGGATCCAGTGCTAATTCCTTCATTGACTAGCTGTGTGACCTCCAATGAGTTACTTAACTTCTCTGAGCCTTCTTTCTCTTGTCTGTAAAAACTGGAGTGGCACAGCCTTGTCCCCAGATATACCATGAGAAGTCAATGAAATCCTCGTGTGCAGTCACTTCCGAGCACAGTGGCTGCTCCCTCACTTAGCTTCCACCTACTTTGGGGCCCAGTTGCCTGGGATGTCTCAGTGGTGATGCCCAAGGGACAGAAGCTTTGCCATTTCCCGCCATGAAATCTCCCAGCCCCCGGTGGCTCAGGGATGTCTGGTGTCTCCCCTGCAGATGGTGCACAAAGCCATGGTGGAGGTGGACGAATCAGGGACCACAGCAGCTGCTGCCACGGGGCTAGTCTTCATGTTCAGGTCGGCCCAGCTGAGTGCCCCCCGGATTGTGCTCAACAGGCCCTTTCTGATAAACATTGTGGAACAGGACAAGGTCCTCTTCCTTGGCAAAATAGTCCACCCCAGAGGTGGAGGCTTCTCCTAAAGGCCACAGACCTCCATGATTGGAGTGGGGGTGGGGGTTGTGCACCTTTGCCCAACTGTCTGCCGGCAACTAGTGATCTACACAGGTTTAGTTAACTAATGAGGCATCCCAAATAATAATACTATTGATATATTGACGGTTGCTTCTTTTCACCCAATCACAAGACATGGATGGGTGCCCTAGAGAACCTTGGAGAATATTTGGTCTTGCCCTCGCCTTTTCATCAATGGAAAATAACCCTAAGGCCCCGAGAGGCTGGGTGACTTGCCCAAGGTCACACAGCACATTAGCAGCAGAGAGAGGCCAAGATCTTCAGGCTCCTGGTGCCTAGCCCAGTGCCACGTAGCTCTGTAGGAGGGTTGTTCCAGGAGATGAGGGCCCCCTGAGGTGCATTTCCAAGCTGGTCTGCTGTCTCTCAGCAGCCCCAGCTGTCAGTTCATCATGGATTGGAAAGAAGCCTGGAATGTGAGTTAGGAAACTGACTTGCATCCCAGCCTTATCCAGTTGTGGGATATTAAGGTGACACTGTGCCTCTCTGGACCTCAAATTCCCCATCTATACTTTGAAAGAACTGGACAAGGGACCCTTCAAGGATTCTTAAGGCACCAAAACTAAATGAGTTCTTGAAATCACAAAGAAAGTTTGAAGTAGTTCCCTGCCAATCATAGTGGATCTCCATGCACTCACATGCCACTTGCTAGTTAGAAAAACAACTGGACAGGAGGACAGAAATGGCCATGTCAGGACTGCACCATCCTGGGGGCTAAGTTATAATCCCACAGGTTTGGCGGGGGGTGGGAGTGGGAAAATGGAGGCCTGTTGCAAATGGTAGAGTGTCTGTTGAAGAAACTGATGACTAACTTTTTAGATTTTGAGTTAGCAATAACAATAAAGCATCTGGCAAACACAAAGTGTCATTGTCCTTATAGAGGCAGCTCTGTGAATGGTGATGGCCATTGCTTACAGTGCTCCAGGCTCAGCACCAGGAGCGTCACCAGATGGCTGCATTTACCCGTGCAGTATGCCCATGAGGAAGGCGCCATTTTTACCCCCATTTTACAGATGGGGAAGACTAGGCTTGGAGAGGTTATGTAGCGTAGCCAGGTGACACAGCTCCTAAGTGGTAGAGCCAGGATTTGACCCCAGAGAATAAGACTCCAAAGCCACACTCTCAGCCCTGATCTCTGCTGTGGGGGACCCAGAAGGCCTGGGTCAGGGGCCATCTCTGCCACCAGCCCCTCCTTTTTTTTTTTAAAGATTTTATTTATTTATTCATTTATCCCCCCCCTGCTGCTTGTGCCCACTGGGTCAGCCAACCACGCCACCAGGAGGCCCCGGGAACCGAACCCGGGGCCTCCCACATGGTAAACGGGAGCCCCACTGATTGAGCCACAGCCGCTTCCCCCAGCCCCTACTTTGATCCAAGGTAAGTTCACTCTCTTTACTGAATCCAACATGTTCTCAATCTACAAAATGAAAGGGATCAGATACTTTAAAGAGTCAATGAATGGGGGGGGGGTGGCTCAAGTGGTTGAGCATCCGTCTGCCATATGGAGGGACCCAGGTTCACTCTCCAGGACCTCCTGGTAAAATAAAAATAGAAGGCGTGCAGGTGAGCCGCTAGTCCGTGTGCACGTGTGGCAAGGCAGGCCCTGCCGAGCCACGCAGCAAGATGATGACGCAGCAAGGGAGAGACACAGGAGAAAGCCAAGACAAGACATGCCGGAAACCAGGAACTGAGGTGGTACACATGGCAGAATGCCTCTCTGCCACATCGGAGGTCCCTAGGATCGAATCCTGGTGAAGACTGGAGGAAAAGAGGGCAGGAAACAGACACAGAAGATTACCCAGTGAATGGACACAGACAGCAAGTGGGGGTGGGGGGGGATAAATAATGTAAATAAATAAACCTTAAAAACAACACACACAAAACTAGTGAATGAGTGAATAAATGCCAGAGCCCTTCACTCAGCCTCAAACTGCCTCCTAATTAGCTTTCCCCAAGCCTGAGCCCCAAGTACCTGCCCACAACATCCTGAATGCCCCTAGCATGCTTTCCATGAGCCTACACCCATTGCTCTGTTCCAAGTCTGGACTGTTTCCCAGGTGGGTGCACCTTAGAACTAACAGGGTCAGAAAGAGCCAGCTTTGACCAAACCCCAAAGTACTGAGCACTGACTGTGAGCCAGCCCGGGCTGGACACTGGGCATTGAGATCTCATCTATCCGTCAACAACCCTGCAATGTATATCATTGTCCCCACTTTAGAGAGGAGGATACAAGAGCATCCCCAGAGACCCACAGCTGGTGGCAGTGAGCCTGGGCTCTGGCAAAGGCATTGTCAGACAGCAGGACAGATGGCTGCAACCACAGCCAGAGAGCTTGTCCATCTTTGGGTCTCAAGCTCAGAATAGCTCTTCAAAGTTGGGCCTCCTCTTGTAAAATATGGGGTCAGACCCACTCCTGTGCACTTTGTCCTTGAGTAATTCCTTGACTCGTCACTGTTTACCCAGCCAGCCCAAGGTCAGGGGGTGGGGGGTGGGGGCAGGGGAGGCCCTGTGTGTGTGACACGTATAAGGCCAAGGTCCAGTGCTGTCTAAATTCACTGAGCAAATGACCACCATGCAGTTACTGAACAGGTTCCAGTTCAGCCTATAATTATTGAGCCTCTGCTATGTGTTAGCATCAAAGCACAGGTTATTTAACTGTCACACAATCCTGGGATGAGCAAAATGTTATAGCAGCTCAGACAAAGGGGAAAAGGTTGGGGGGGGCGGGAGTTAACTTTTGAAACATCAGGAAAGGTTTCATGGAAGAAGGGGCACTTGAGCTAGTCCTGAAGAATGAATATTTTTTTTTTTTTTTGGCTGCTTAAGCAAATACCATGCAATGGCTTGGCTGAAACAATGAGATTTTATTAGCTCGTGGTTTTGAGGCTAGGAAAAAGTCCAAATCAAGGTGTTATCAAGGCAGTGCTTTCTTCCTGAAAACGAGTATTCTGGGGCTGGCTGACGATGATCCTCCGTCCTGGGCTCCTCAGTCACATGGCAATGCACATGGTGGTCTCTGCCTTCTCTTCCGGGTTCTGCTGACCTTCAGCTTCTTGCTTCTCATGGCTTTTTCTCTCTCCTGAATTTCATTCTGCTTATAAAGGGCTCTAGTAATAGGATTAAGACCCATCCTAATTGAGGTGGGCCACACCTTAACTGAAGTACCCTCATCAAAAAGTCCTGTTTACAATAGGTTCACATCCACAAGAATGGATTAAATTTAAGAACATGTTTGTCTGGAGTTCATAGCTCCAAACCACCACACAGCGTAGAGGTCCTTCAGGTAGAGGGGACAGCATGAAAAGAGCACGAGGTTGAATGAGCCATGGTATGTACAGGAAAGCATGTAGACTTCAGTCTGAACCAGGTGTAGGATGTAGGAGGAGGGGTGGCTTGCAGTTCACTGATGAGGGCATGAACATGAGGTTAACCTTTTCTCTCTTCTCTTTCATCCAGATTTCAGAGTCATTTGGTTGCCCAAGCCACACTCTGAGTGTCCTCTAGACCCCATTTTGGTCCTCACTCTCCCATCTGCAGATCATTAGACACCTCCATTCACCCTTCCAGGTGACCTTCACATCCATCCACATCTTCTCCAATGCCCCCACCCTCCCCTTCCTCAGATTGACCCTCATCTGTGTCTTACGCTGGGCAGTGACTAGATGACATCAGGTAACAAATCTGTAGCGTGCCCCACTCATATGGGTGACTGTCCCCCAAGCCCCTCTTTCTTAGACCCCCCGAGTTCCTTTAGCTCTTACCAAATTCACTCTTATTCTTAGGAAGTCCACTTTCCCTTCCCTCTCTGACCCCATGAACTCCCAGGACCTGACCCTGTGAACGTCATGACAACCAGAAACCAAATAATAATAATAATAATAATAATAATAATAATAGAATCTAGAGCTATCTCTTTCACCAGAGACCTAGACTAGGAAGAAAGACCTTTGTCTCCAAAGGAAATGCTTCATGCCCCCCAAAAACGGCCATACCCAGCCAACACTTGCTTGGGGGATTATTTAGCTCATTCATCCAACAGCTATTCATGGGGCACCTACTAGGAGCCAGGCAGACATGGGCCTTGGCAATATCTAGGTAAACAAGCAAATAAATGTGTAACTACCAACTGCGGTGGGGGCGATCCATTTATCCAGAAATGTTTATTTTATTTTATTTTATTTTATTTTATTTTATTTTATTTTATTTTATTTTATTTTATTTTATTTTATTTTATTTTATTTT
>JAKSZT010054523.1:780677-852902 GCA_026826555.1 Tolypeutes matacus
TTATTTTATTTTATTTTATTTTATTTTATTTTATTTTATTTTATTTTTTTACCGGGAGGTCCCAGGGATCGAACCCGGGTCCCTCCATGTGGGAGACGGATGCCCAACCATTTGAGCCACATCCGTCCCCCCAGAAATGTTTATTTTTAATGCATGTCTGCTGTGTGATTGGTCCTCTTCCAGGTACCAGAAATAAATGAAGGAAATGGACAAAATCCCTGCCTTTGTGGAGTTTACATTCTAGTGTCAGGAGGCAACAAAATAAAAAAAGAATAAAGAGAAAAATAGAAAAGCAAAATACACAGCATGTTAGTTGATAAGCGTTATGGGGTGTGGACTCAATGCAATGACTCACTTCTAGTGAACAGAGTGTGGTAGGGGAAAATAGTCACTTCTACAGTGGAGGAACCTGGTGGACGCCACCTTGGCCAAGTTCAAGGCTAGCATATCCTTGATGTTAGCTAGCGTGAACCCTCTGAAATGATGAGACGAGAAGGGCACCGCACCTCTGTGGTATTCTTGCCACAAACACATAACCTCAGTATAATCATGAGAAAGGATCAGACAAACCCAAATTGAGGGCCATTCTACAAGATATCTTACCAGTACTCTTCAAAAGTGTCAAGGTTATGAAAAACAAGGGACGGCTGAGAAACTATCACAGATGTGAGGAGACTAGGGAGAAATAATGATCGATGCAAGGTGGGACCCTGGATTGGATGCTGGAAAGGAAAACTGGAGAAATCCAAATAAGAATGTATTGTACTAATGTTCGTTTTTTTATTTTAATAAATACACTATGGTGATGTAAGATGTTTCCATCAGGGGATGCTGGGTGAAGGGAATACAGGAATGCTGCCCTATTTTTTACCTTTTTCATACATCTAAAATTATTCCAAAATAAAAAGATTTTTAAAAAAATAAAATGTTAAAAAAAAAAAAAAGCAGGGGAAGGGGTAAGGAGTAGAGTTTGGGGTTTCAGAAGCAGGGGGCCAGTTAAGGAAGAGAATGGGGTGCTAGGAGAGACAATATGAGGAGACGTTCTGCAGCTGTGATCTCAGGAGCGTTTCCCTGAGGAGGTGGCGTGGAAGCTGGCAAAGAGGTGAACTGGGCAGAGATTAAGTGCGAGCATCGTGAGCAAAGGTTACAGGTGGCAAAGAGGGTGTCTGTTCAAGAACTGGGAAAGGGTGTTATGGGTTGAATTGTACCCCCCACCAAGCCCCCATTTTACTTTCCTTGGCTGCTCCAGCAAATGCCATGCAATGATTTGGCCTAAACAATGGGATTTTATTTTCTTATCATTTTGAGGTTAAAAGAAAGTTTAAATCAAGGCAACATTAAGGTGTTGCTTTCTCCCTGAAGACTGTGACATTGGCATCCTTGGTCCTTAGCTTGTCATATGGCAAGGCACATGGCCATGTCTCTTGGTTTTTTCTCTCTTCTCTTCCGGGTTCTGTTGATACTCGGCTTCTGGCTTCTCCCTTTCCTGCTTTCTTTCTCTGTGTCTGAATTTCATACCACTATTAAAAGACTCTCGCAATAGGATGAAGACCCATTTTAGGAGTTTGATATTGTGTATGAATTCCAAAAATAGGTATTGGATTATGTTTGTGAACTGGTCTGTTCCTATGGGCATATTAGATTAGATAGGATTCAGAGGTTTCACTTTTATTTGATTAAATAATATTAAGGCTTTGATTGGGTCACATCAGTAGGATGTTGAGTCCCTACTCCCTTCGTGGGCAGGGACTCACAGAGAAAATAACATGGCAGAAGAGAAAGTTGGTTGGAGTCTTGATGCAGGAGTTTTAATGCAGGAGCCCCAGGAAGTAAATACGGAGAGAAGCAGAAAAGTGAGGAAAGAGAGAAGTCTCCATTAAACATGGCAGTGGCCCCAGAAAGAGAGACAAGCCATTTGCCTGAGAGTTTACAGCTGGCCTTGTGGAGAGAGCAGAGCAGCTGAGCTCAGAGAGAAACAAGCCCTGGGAGGGAGACAAGACTTATCCCAGCCTACAGCTGATATTGGACGAACTGGGGACCATGGAGCCTTAAAAGAAAGAGGAAGCCTGAACCCTCGCAGACATTGCCCACCATCTTGCGTCAACACATGGCAACAACACTCTGGGTGAGAAAGTACCTCTTACAGTAACTTGAGTTGGACTCTTTAGGGCCTTATGACTGTAAGCTTCTACCCCAAATAAATACCCTTTATAAAAGCCAACAGATTTCTGGTATTCTGCATCAGCACCCCATTAGCTGACTAATACACTCATCTTGATTGACGTGGGGCACACCTTAACTGAAGTAACCTCATCAAAAGAGCCTACTTAAAATGGGCTTGCACTCACAGGAATGCATTAGATTTAAGAGCATGTTTTTCTGGGGTACATGCAGCTTCAAACCACCACATCCTCCAAAATATATGTTGAAGTCCTATTCCCCTGGTACCTCAGAATGAGACCTTATTTGGAAATAAGATGGAATTACCCAAGTTAAAATGAGGTCATACTGGATAGGGTGGGTAGCCTTTAATCCAATATGACTTGTGTTCTTGTAAGAAGGGGACAGGAAACACAGAGAGAAGATGGTCATGTGATGGTGAAGGAAGAGGTTAAGTTATGCCACAAGCTAAGGAACCCCGGGGATTGTTGGCCACCACCAAGAGCTGGGAGAGAGGCATGGAAGAGATTCTTCCCTACTGACTTCAGAGGGCACATGGCCCTGCCGATGCCTTGCTTTCAGACTTCTAGCTTCCAGGCTGTGAGACAATATATTTCTGTTGTGCTAAGCCACCCAGTTTTTGGCATCCCCAGGAAACTAAGACAGAGGGCAAGTGTGGCTAGAGCCAGTGAGGGAAGGGGTGGGGAATCTCCTTCATTAGTGGCTATTTGCTATGATTTCACTGTTCAGTGTGCTGGGGGCAGGGTGACAGTAGTAATTTTAAATAGCTCTTGGATGCCAGGTACTGTGTGCCTGTCACTGTTTTAAGCCTTTTGCATACAAAGGCTCAGTTAAGGAAGAGCCACAGACAGCTACCCAGACAGCTAACTCCCACAGTTCTGTAAACCTTCAGGGCATACTTGATTAGATTTCAATGTCTGAGAGTCATTCTCAAGATGATGGTTTCTTCTCCCTGATGCCTCATGGGAGCCTACCCTTTCCACAGGCTTGTCTAATGGCCATTTTCTTAGTTCTACCCTCATCAAGCGTCTGGGTGGTGATTGACCTCCAGACCTCATCCTCCAAGAACGTTGTCCCGGATCTCTGGGGTGGAGTTTTAACCTCCTTAGTACAGTGAGGTGAAGGCAACATCCTCCCTAATCTTTGGCAACCTCTCAGAGCAACAAGTTGGTGACCTGGACTTTCCTAATCCATGGGAGATAGGCCCACCCCTCTCGGACCTATGGGGTGTTGACCTTACCCTCCTTAGCTCTTGGGGAATGTGCTCCACCCTCTCTGTACCCTGGGGTGGCAAAAGTATTCCTGAACAGTGGACAGGCACATTCACCCTTTTCAACTGCCAGTGCAAACCCACCCTCTTTGTACACGTGAGTGAGTTTCCTCTCTTGGCCCAAGGAGATGTCTTAATTCTAGACCTCAGCTTCTTCGGTTTTCCTCTTAAAGCCATTTTCCCTTCCATCTTTCTCCTACATGTCCTTTTTAGTCCAGGCTGACAGTGGTTTTGTTTATACAGCTCTCTCAAAAAGCTTGTTGGTTTAACATGCAGGAAGGAGGAGCCCAAGCCATCAGACAGTAAGATTTGCCATAAGTCCTTCCTGGATAACTGCATTTTCAATCCTGACTTATAAGTTCCAAGTTTAGTTAATTCCTCAAAAGTCTGGGGACTTGATTTCCAGAGGCTTGGAATTTCCAGAATCAGTTTCTGGTTTCTTAGTGCCCAACAATTCCATTCTCAGCTTCTCTCTCTGATCTAGCATTTTGCTATAATCTACAAGGAGAAGCCAAACCTCATTCTCCGAGTTTACTTTGGAAAGTTCTTCAGCTAAGTGTCCAGGCTTACCATTTTCAAATTCTGCCTTCTATATAACATCAGGAGTCAATTTTGCTAAGTTCTCTGCAACTTTAAAACACAAATCTCTTTTCCTCCAGTTTCCAATCATAATTTCATCCTTTACTTCTAAGGCCTCATAAAAAGTCTCTTTAGCATTCATATTCCTACCAACAGTCTCTTCAAAGCACTCTAGGCCTTTCTTACCAAACTTCTCACAATTATTTCCTTCTAAGGCCTTAACAAAAATAACTTTTGCCTCCATATTACTACCAACAATCTCTTCAAAACAATCTAGGTCTTTTCCATCAAGCATCTCACAATTCCTAAAAATAAAAAAATTAAAATTAAAAAATACTCATTTATAAAACTGTTCCAACATTTTGGTAACTGCAAAAGCAAGACCCCATTTTGGAACCAAATTCTGTATTAGTCAGCCAGAAGGGTGCCGATGCAAAGTATTAGAAATCTGCTGGCTTTTTAAAGGGTATTTTTTTAAAAATGCCTTTTTATTTATTATTATTTTTTTTAATAAAGGGTATTTATTTGGGGTAAAAGCTTACAGTCACAAGGCCATAAAGAGTAAGTTACTTCCCTCACCAAAGTCTGTTTCCATGTGTTGTAGCAAGATGGTTGCCATTCTCTGAGAGAGTTCAGCCTTCCTCTTCCTCTTAATGCTCCACGGTCCCAGCTTCTTCTGATCTCAGTTATAGGCTGGCATAAGGCTTATCTCTCTTCCTGGGCTCAGCTACTCTGCTCTCTCCACAAGGCCATCTGTAAACTATCAGACGAACAGCTCGGCTCTCTCCCAGGGGTTCCAGCATCCAAAACTAAACTCTCTGTGTTCTCCTTCTCTGTGTATCTACTTCCCTGAATTTAATTGTGCATCCATTTTTATAGCTCACAAAGGGGGGTGGGAGTGGGGGGACTCACACCAAGTCATCGTAATGATGTGGTCAAATAAAAGCCCTAATCTTGGTTTAATAAAGTAAAAGTGAAACCTCTGAATCTAATACAATCCAATACACCCAGAGGAACAGACCAGTTTACAAACGCAATCCAATATCTATTTTTGGAATTCACAAATAATACCAAACTGCCACACTGGGCTTTTGTTGTTACTTCTAAATTTTGAGGTACTTTGCTCCTTGGGTGTGGGACCTGGAACTTTGGGCATCTGTGTGATACCTGAGACTCAGAGTTGGGGTTCTCCAGCTCTGGAAGTACTGAAGGAGCAGCTTTACTCCAAACAGCAACTGTTAAAGAAGTTAGAAAAGGATCAGACTTCAATTGGGTATCTGAATGGGGCTGATCTGGTTAGGACCAAGGTGAATCAGAATACAACGTAAAGGGTGATATTGTCTGTATTTTAGGGCTTTAATTTATGTGTGAGACAAAGGAGGAGAGATTTATTTTGTCCAAAATTTAAATTTTCTATGGACACTGTCTGATTTAGCCTGTCTGGTCAGTTTATTTGGACAACCTAATTCAGCTATATTTGACATGGAATCTAGAATGGGGAAAGAGATTTGATATTCTGTATAGGTTGATGTAATACCCTGATACATTTCAGAGTCTTTGGGGCATAAAATTAAAAGGTATTTGCAGGGGGATGGATGTGGCTTGGGTGGTTGGGTGTCTGTCTCCCATATGGAGGGACCTGGTTTGATCCCCAGGACCTCCAGGTAAAAATAAAAAAATAAAATAATAAAAGGTATTTGCAAGGTCCCTTGAAAGACTGGGGAAGGAAAGCATGGAACTATTAAACTTCCCCACCTGGGGAATTCCTGCTATTTTCTTAAGCAATAGGGGCACCCAATTTACTCAAACTGTAATCAAGGAAATTTGTAAAGTCTAAATCTAAGATCTACTCCTTTTTAGAAAACAAAAATTATTCCCATTTAAACTTATAACAGGGAGACCTATGAAAATAAACTCTGAAATATATGAGCCCTGCCTAATAAAAGAAAATATGCAAATAGGTCCAGCTCTCAATCTTGAGGCTTGCACTTATGAAATATTTCTGTAATGTCGAAACTAAGCAAAACTGTAATTTATGCCTAAGAGTCACTCTCTGAAAACCAATTTGTTGCTCAGATGTGGCCTCTCTCTAAGCCAAACTCTTCAAATAAACTCACTACTTTCCCCATGCATGGGAGATGATTCCCAGGGATAAGTCACTGACACCATGGGACATGACTTACTGGGGTGAGCCTCCCTGGCACCATGGGCTTAGTAATGCTTGATCAAAAGGGGGAAAAGAAATAAAACAAAGCAAAGAGTCAATGGCTAAGAGATTTTCAAGTAAGAGTTGGAAGGTCATTCTAGAGGTTACTCTTTTATAGGTCTCAGCCTACAAAGGTCTCAGGCTTTGCATACTGTTGCAAACTGCCACAGTATGCAAAGCCTCAAACAAAATGTTCCTGAAAACCCTAAGGACATCCAGACACCATAAACAAGCCATGTGGTTACATAAAATTCACATCCTGGGCCCTATTGAAGCAAGCTAGTTTAGGGATTGAAAAGATGAATCTGGGACCTGGCAGAAAACCATAGCTGTGAAACATGTGGCCATGGGAACCATCCCTGAGGGAAAGACTCCACAAGATGGCTGCTGGAAGAACCTCATTAGAATTCCCCATTTGGAATGGTATTTCATCTAGGATCAAGGATAAGCCCCAGATATTCTTAAGGAGACTTTTCATTGTCACCCCACCCAGGCAATTGACAGGTAGGGTAACCAATCGAAACAGCAAACAACTAGGATTCCTCCCCCAACATTAGCAAAGGGGCAGAGTAATTAATGATTTAAAAGGCCAGTGCAGAGACTAAATTGATCCTTTTTCACCCTGTTTTTGCCCTTTCTCGCTCTGCCCAGACCAGCATGCAAGTACATCTGGGGCCTCGTAATCTGTAATGGGGACTCGTAATCTGTAATGGGAACTTGTAATCTGTAAATCAGTCCTTTTTTTGCCCTTTTCCTCTCTCTGCCTGGACCAGCATGCAAGTATACCTGGGACCCATAATCTGTTATTTTCTCCTGTTTCTTTCTCTTCTCTCATTTCTTTAATAAATACTGACCTAACTGAACTGGCATGTTCTTAAATTCTTTTTTGTAACATAGCCAAGAACCTAGAGAAAATCCAGCAACACTATCTGGAAATCTATGTAAAGCTATTTCCCCAATGTGACATAGTTATATTTACTTGTAAGTCTCCAGTCATGATCTTTCTACTCCTTTTTAAACCTTTTCAATTTGTTTGTTAGGTTAATTTTCAGAGACCTGGGCCCTCTTGTCTATTCCTGTGCTAGTTGAGCACTAAGATCCAGAGGCACCAGTCACTCCAAGGTGACAACCAGGAACTCAATGAACACCTTCAGCTCCAAGCAAACCAATTCCATTCCTCTGCCCCATAATATCTACATCTCTCCTCAGCCTGAGGCAGCCAGAGCAAGTCATCACCCCCAAATCCCTCAAAATTGAGGAATGAACAAAAAATAAGGGGGGTGGTGTAACTCAGTGGTTGAGAACCTGCTTTGCACGCACAGTGTCCTGGGTTGATCCCCAGTACCTCCTAAAAAATTAATAAATAAAATAAACTGTGCTGAGACTGCTTTTAAAAAATAATAATAATAAGGGGGGATTGTAAGTGTTTATACTTGCTATTGTAATGGTTATTTTAGCTTAGTTCCACTCCTTTACATGGTATTACGGTTGTTATATTTTCATTGTAATGTTATTTGAATTTAGTTCCATTCTTTGTTTATACTTTCATTGTAATGTTATTTTAGCTCAGCTCCACTCCTTTACATGATTCTGGTTTTTGTAATGGTAACAACTCCACCTTTCCTTGTTTGAATCCATAAAAACTCTAAACTCCTTGACTCAGGGAGACAGATTCTAAGCTGATAGGCCATCCGATCTCCTGCTTTGCACTTAGCAATGAACTCTTTCTCCCTTTGAAACCCTGGTGTCTCAAGAATTGGTCATCTGGGCGCATCAGGCAGAGAAACCTCCACCTTGATCCGTAACATGATAGGAGTGGGAAGGGGGCTGGGGTGAGTCAGAGGAGGGTCAGCTCCACCATGTAGGACCTGGGAAGGCCTGTATGATCAGAAATATAACCAAAGGGTAATTCGCCCATGATTGCATCAAGCTGGAAACCTGAGACAGGATATTCTCTTTGGCCCCTTTGTCCATGGCAGAGCAGCTGACTCCAACTTGTTTGTAAAGGGAATTGGAACTGGTGCCAAGGTGTTGAGCTCGGGGAGCCAGCCTGGTGGTAACAAAGAGGCTTTTCTGCTGCACTTCCCCAGGGGACCGGAGCACCTCTCCTGGCCTTCTCCTGGCATGAATTGGGGGACCTGTGGTCCCTCCAGGGAAAACTCTGCTCCTAAGGAATGTCACCCTGGAAGCTGCATGCACTGTCACCCCAGCTGGAGACGTGGTCAGGGGCCAGACCTCTTGGGGCCTTTGGACCACAAGAAGGACTGGGGTTTAGTTCTCAGGGCACTGGGAAGCCAGACAGGTGAGGGACATGAACTGGCATATTCTTAAGGAATATTCAGGTAGAAAATGTGGGAAATGGCCAGGAATGGGGCAGGCTTGGAAACATGGAGACAGCTGGGAGGTCATCGCCACAGAAGCCATGATGGAGCCTGGGACTAGAATAACAACAGCAGAAATGAAAGCAGCGGGCAGGTTCTGGAGATGTAGAGGGAGATGCCCCTCCCATGCTGGGTATGGGGTGGGGATGACTCAGTTTCCTGGCTAGAGTGGCTGGGGAAGAAGAGGTACCATTTGGTAAGAAGGGGAAGTTTCGGGTGGGGCAGAGCAGATTTGTGAAGAAGCATGGGAGGATTTTTATCAGGGTGTGATTGGTTTGAGGGGCCTGGAAAACAGCCAAGGAGAGATGCCAGGGAGGCTCTGGCATCAAACTTCCGGATCAAAACTCTGATGACCAGGACCCTTGGAAACATGGAAAGAACCACAGGCCCCGGGTAAAAAGTGGGAGGGGACCCATGTGGGGGAAAGCGTGGCAGGCCAAGGAAGCTCTGCTGGGCAGAGCGAGCGGCCCTAATGGGTCATCAGAGGCCCAGTGAGCTGTTCTGGGGGAGGACAGCAAGAAGGAGGGCATGTGAAGGCCTCACTCTGATAGTACTGACATTACCAAAGGGCTCTAAAGGTGTCCCCAGGTGCATAGTTGACACCGTCAGGCTGCAAGGCCAGGGACTTCCCCAGGTTGGAACAGAGCATGAGTGCTCCCCACAAAAGGACATATTCAAATCTTAATCCACGTTCCTGTGGGAGTGAGCCCTTTGGTAGACAGGACCTTTGGACGATATTATTATTTACACTGTGGCCCAAAGTGAATCAGAGTGGGTCTCAATCCATATGCTTAGAGGTCTTATCAGGAGAGGAAATATGGACACGGTCAGTCAGTAGAAGCCCAAAGTCAGAAGAAGCTAGGGAGGAGAGGGGGATGGCCATGGGAGAAGATGCCCAGCACCTGCTTGTGACCGATGCTGGGAGTGAGCTTGGCCCTGCTGACATCTCAATTTGTGGCTTCTAGCCTCTCAACCGTGAGCTTGTTGTCTAAGGCAACCCACTGTCCAGTATTTGTCAGAGCAGCTTGGCAAGCTGACTGCAGGCCAAGCCCCTGGACTGGGGTCAGGACACCTCCACCTTCCAGCTGGGTGGCCTCAGCAAACAGCTTCCCAGCTCTGGGTCCCCATCGGGCTGGGAAGTAGTGAGTCCCGTGAGTAAAACTGCATGTATTTGAGAGGGTAAGAGGGTGGACTCAAGCCAGACTGCCTGGTCTGGGGTTCCAACTCGGCAGTTAGCAGCTGTGTGACCTCAGGAATTTGCTTTACTTCTCTGTACCTCAGTTTCCCCACATGTAAAATAGAGATAACTCTCGGAGGGTGTTTGGGAGGATTCCATGAGTTCTTCAGCATAAAGAACAGAGCAACTCTGATTTTCACCATCCTTATTACTGGATCTCTGTGAGGCAGATTTGCTTAAATAAAGGGAAGGAGGAAGGAGCTCACATTTACTGAGGATCTGGGATCTGGGATTGGCAGAGCTGGTTGGTTCCCGTTCAGGGTCTCTCATGAGATTGCCGTCAAGCTGTCGGCCAGGGCTGCGCTTGTCCCAAGGCTTGACCAGGGCTGGAGGATCTGCTTCCAAGCTCACCCATGTGGCTGTTGGTAGGAGGCCTCAGTTTCTCCCCGAGTGGGTCTTTTCCATAGGGCTGCTCATGAGGTGTCAACTGGCTTCCCCTAGAGCCAGCCGTCGGGAGATGGGGGGGGGGGGGGAGGAGGAGAGCACCCTGGGCAGAAGCAGTAGTCTTTTTATAACCCTCTCAGAAGTGACACCCCATCACTTCTGACGTATTCTCTTCGTTAGAAGGGAGTGATTGTGTCCAGTTCTAACCCAAGGCGAGGTAATCTCGGGGAAAGGAATATCAAAGAATCTGTGGATGGATCTTTAAAACCACCAGAGTATTACCAGAGCCTAGCAGTAAATTCCCTCATAGTAAATTCTGAAAGAAAATGGGTGGGCTGGATGTGCAAATAAAGGAATGGGTGAATGAGGACGCTATTTCTGTCCCATTTTACACTGAGGAAAGAAATTGAGACCCAGAAAGTAAGAGACAGGGGCCAGGCTTATGTGATGCCAACAATCTTCATTTACCAGAAATTCTTAGATGGTGCCAGCAAATAACGCCTAAGGCAGTTCGAAATAGAAGTGGTTGGTGACAAGCTACAAAACCACTCCCTCCCCAAAGGAAGGGTAGACGACTAAGCAGCAGCCAAAACAGGGTGAGCAATTCTCCCTGCCCCTGTTAAACACTTCTTTGGCTGCCTCTAATTTATGGGGACACGGCCAGGGAGTGGGCTGTGCTGAAGGGAATTTGCAAATTCCACCTTGGATATGCACTACCACAAAACAAGTTCAGTGCAAACACAGCGTGGGGGTCTGACAAACACGAGCTGTTGACTCCATCAGTTCTGGCATGAGAACAGTGTCCATCGACCTGTAGCAGAGAAGCCTGAAGTCACACACCTAGTAGGTGGCAGGGAGCCAGGAGCAAATGGAGCCTGCCTCCAGCCACCCCTTCCTCCTCCCGGGTTAGCTCTCAGGAAGGGGTGGCTGTGTACACTGATGCCAGCCCCATCCTCCCCGTGGAGGTTGGGGGAAGGGGGAACCTCTTGCTGGGACCCCGGCTGTTGCCCACAGTGGAGCCCCAGATGTACGCTCTTCTCCGTTTCTCAGCCCAGCCCAAGTGTGGACACAGCCCTTTGCCTAGGGTTTCCGAGCACGCTGTGCCACATCAGCATTGGAGAATCGTAAGTAGCACCTCAAAGGCAGTAACAAAAGAATAGTAAAAAGCATCACAATGATCAAGCTTGCCAAACCCACGCTCCTAATTTCAGGGGGCTTCCAGTCTGGGGACAGTTCAGAGTAACTGTCCCTGTGACCGCTCACCCACCAGTGCCAGATCCTGGAAAGCACTCGCTGTCCTTCATTTGCCTTTCATTCCTTCAAGGACGCTTTGAGGCAGGTGCTGTGGCTGCACCTGCACAGGCCCCCAAGGCTGGTGCCACTTCCAGCTTCTGTCTTCCTCCCCCAGTTGGGCAGCTGATTTCCTGCCTCTTGGATGTAGGCACCGGGAGACCTTGGCCCTGTCCTCACTAAAGCCAGGGAGAAGTTTCCAGCTCATCTTGGGCTGCCCACCCAGGCCCATTTTAAGTCAGGGGAACATACCCACCCACAGTCAAATGGTGGGGGAGCCAAGGCGGACAAGCTTCCAAGCAGCCGAGACCCCCCTCTCCAGTAAAGGCAGCCACCTTCCAGACGCTGGTGCACCAAGTGCCAACACCTTACAAAAGCGGTGACCCTGACCCCTATGCAGCTAGAATTAGACCCCTAAGATGCTCACTTTCTCGCATTATTTTCAAAGATGGAAATTTCTCCTTCCTCTTCCCTTTTCCCCTTCCCCTTCCCCTTCCTCCTCCTCCTCCTCTTTCCTCTTCCTCTTCTTCTTCCTCTCCTTCTCCTTCTCCTCCTTCTCCTTCTCCATCTCCTTCTCCATTTCCTCCTCCTCCTCCTCCTCCTCCTCCTCCTCTTCCTCTTCCTCCTCCTCCTCAATCACTTGATTGGATGTTGGAATATATTTCCTCCTCTCTAACTCCCTGATAAAATTACATGGAGAAAGCCCTGGGGACCCTTCAGAGGGAAAAACAAAACAAAACAAAACAAAACGAAAACATAGCCTCTTGAGTTTCCTCTTTATCTTTTGAAATTTGAAATCCCCACCAAGGCAGCGGACCCAGACAGCCAATCAAGTCCCTAGTTCATTCATACAAAATAAAGCCCACCTGCCCTAAACCCACCTCTATAAGAAAAACAAACCCCTGTCCAATCAAGAGGGGTCATGCTAACTTCCTTTTTATGTCTAAAAAAAATTGAAGGCCGTCTCTAGAAGCCTAGGGCTACTTCTGTTCTTGAAAAGTGATCTGGCTTCCTTTACTGCAGCAAAACTTCTGTGTCCCAAATAAAATGCAAATTCAACTCCAATTTGTCTTTTGACATCCCCTTTCTGGGGATTGACACAGATAGGGGCTTGGTCATTAAACTTCAGGTGAAGAAAGGGACAGAGACTTTGACAACTTAATTAGGAATGGAGCAAGGCAGAGAGGAAGCCTGTCCTGGCACCATCACAAACCTGACGTCACCTGTGGGCTAGGCAGCACCCATCCTGGCCTTAACGGATGTGAGCTGACAACCATTCTGGAGCTAGGAGATGAGGGGCCCTGTCAGGTCAGGGAGAGGGAAGCCAGGGCTTAATGGAGCCAAGAGGCCATGGGAGACAGAGAGAAGAAAGCCAAGTTTCAAAAGGGGGAGGGGCCCCCAGCAATGGCGGGTAGGGTGTGATGAGATTGAGAGGGTAGAAGGGGAGCAAAGAAATTCACCCAAACTCCAAACCTCTGTGTACAATGTATGGGCTGGTAGCCTGGGCTTGAGCCAGAACTAAAAGAGTGAAAGTGTTGGTTCCTTTTTCTGTACTCCATATGTATCTGGCAACTCTGCAGTAAAGCTGTTTAAGGGGATTGCCAGGGGTCAGCAAATCACAGCCCACAGAACCAGAAGGGAGCTCCAGATAAGATGCCTCACACAGAGACTGTTTGCTATGCTGCTCTGCCTATAAAACAGTGCTTCTCCACATTTAGCTTGCATGCAAATCCTGGGGATCCTATTAAAATGTAGATTCTGAATTAGCCAGTCTGGGATGGGTCCTTTCTTGCCTCATAATTCCTTTACTTTTCTAGCAGGCGCTAGAGAACACTGTGACATGTGCTAGACTTGTATGGGGTATGTGCTTGCAGAATAAAAGGAAAGTTCTGCTCCAATGCTTGGGGGCAAAGCAGACCAGTGAAGGCTGTTGGAGCCCAGAGTAGAGGTAGAGAGATGGCCAGGAGGGAGCTTCAGTCTGGAACTCCAGGTGACAAGTGGCTGCTAGGACACACCAGTCCCCCCAAGCATCTGTTTTAGTTTGCTAAGGTTAATGATGTAAAATACCAGAAATGAGTTGGCTTTTATAATGTAATTTATTTGAGGTAAGAACTTACAGTTATGAGACCATGGAAATGTCCAAATCAAGGCATCATCAGAGATACTTTCTCACCAAAGGTCAGCTACTGGCAGATCCTAGACTTCTGCCATGTGGCAAGGCAAAATGGCAGATCTGCCAGTCTCTCTGCTTTATCCTCCATGCTCACCTTCCCTTTCACCTTTAAACTGCCCTGTGGGCCTGGCCTCTTGAGGGGGCCTGGTTTCTTCAGCTTCTCTGCTGAGTCCAGCCTCTGTCTCTTTCTCAGCCTCTAGGGGTTTCTCTGTCTTTCTGCAGCTGTAGGTGATCCTGGAGTCTTCTCTCACATGGCAGGGTACTACGGCAGCCTTCTTTCTCAGTGTGTTTCTGCTTTCAGTTCTCCGTTTATATAAGACTCCAGCAAGAGGGTAGAGATATAACCTGTCACACCTCACTGATGTAGTCCAAGCAAAGGCCCTAAAGCAATTTAATCAATGCTGATCTAATCAAAAGGTTCTTTAACTGAATCTAACCAAAAGGTCCCACATAAAATAGATTTAACACAGGAATGGGTTAGCTTAAGAACATAATGTTCTGGGGTCCACAGAAAACTCAAACCAGCCCAGCATCCTCAAGAGTAGTTGTGTTACTGACCTGGGTCCTCTCCTGGGGTCAGACCTATGAAATGGGCCTCCTGAAGAGTGTTGCTCAAGACAATTGAATGAAGCCAGATTTGGTAAATCAGAGCAGAAACTAATCTTTGATCAAGGAATGGAGGAGTGTGGACTTGTGTTCATAAAAGTGCCTCCTCCCCAAAGGGAAACGAGCAGGGCTCTTTCATAGAAGATTAGGGTACGGGGGTTAGCATGGGCATGTGCAGATGATCCTCCTTTGCCTTTAGCACTTTTGCACACTATATTTTTTTGCACATGGAGCCCAGTCATGGTCTTGGGCAGAACTGGTTTGGGTTGCTTTTGTGGTTGCTGGTAGGTGGCTTGGGTGTGTGCAGATGTCTCTTCTTTGCACTCAGAACTTCTGCACACAGCACCTTTTGCACATGGCACCCCACTACCATAAAGCAGAACTGGTTCAAGAAATGTGGTTACTGGCATCCAGCACTTGATTTCTGAAAGCAAATATAGCTCAAACAAAGGGTTAGGTGGAAATTTATGTTAGTAACCATCTGATGGCACTTTCATTCTAGTAACAGTTGGAGAGGGGAGGGAACTGTGTGCTTTCACACTGGATGGAGGTTCAGATTAAGTTAGTTGAATTTTGAAGAAAATGATGTCCCTCCTGAAGCCTAGAGAACTCGAGAACACTCAGGACACATGTTGGAGCATGATTATTAGTCAGTTCCACTGTCCATCTTCATCTTGCTCCCCCAGTACAAGAACCTCTGGTTTTTTCACTGGGACATGGCCCCCAGAATATTGACTGCCTTGTACAGACTCCCTTGCATCAAGGTGTGACTATTGGCTGGAAGATGGACATGGGGATGAACCTTCTTGGATGAGACAAACACCTGGGGAAGGCAGATAAACAAGAGAAAGAAGCCTGTGCCCCAGATGACACCGAGCCGCCATGTCAACCCACGGCCTACATCGGGGCTATTATGGGCAAGACATAGACTTCAGTCCTGTTTGAGCCACTATTTCTTTTGGATTCTGTGTGTAGGTTAAAAATGTACATTTGATTCTGAAAATACTTGGAGTCTGGAAGGATACAGGTCATCATTTAAGGGAGGGTGGAGCCAAACTCCCATCCATCAGCTCAGTACCTTGTAGTCAACAAATAGTCATTAAGCACTCTAAGAATGAGACACTAAGCAAAACAAACAAACAATCCTGTCCTAATGGAGTTTACATTTGGTATTATTTCACTTAATCTTTACAACCACCCTGTCGGGGAAATTGCTATCTTTGTTTTAGAAATGAGACTAAGGTGAAGGGATTTGTGGTAATTCGTTTGAGTTCACACAGCTGGTGACTGATATCAGTCAGGTATGCTTCCTGCCAAAGTCATGTCCTCCCCACTAATCCATTTCCAAACTGTGCTCTGTGGAACCCTAGGGATTCCCCTGAGGTTTATCTGGGGCTGTCATGGATGGAGGATTGTGACTATTAGGTTTCAAAGGGAAGGTTTTTTTCTATGAGCCCAAGGAAGGCCCAAGATTAACCAAGAGAGATACCTGAGGATACCACAAGGTCAACCAGTGGTAGGTGAATAGATAACAGATGAGCAACAAGTAGAAGGACAACTCAGAGGAGACTCCCCAAGACAGATGGTGCCTGGAGACCAGCAGATCCCACAGTGTCCTAGCTCTAAATATGTGCCCTAACTACTTACTCTCTAGATGCAACCCTGGGAAAGAGGACAGGGCTCTGAGATTGACTTTCTTTTTCTTTTTTGGGGGGGACTACAAATATGTTTTCTTTTTTTTTGTTTTTTTTTTTATTGTGGGTAAAAATCAAATTTTTCACAATACAAACCAATATTTGTAAAATGATATATAAATATATATGCATATATGTGCATTTGCTTACATAAATGTTGTTTATATATATATATTTTAAAAGGTGCTTAGATTACCTAAATGTTACACAGAAATTACGGGGATTCCCATGTTCCCCACCTCCCACACCTCCCATAATATCCCACATAAACATCTTTCATTAGTGTGGCCCATCACCAGCAATGGATATATACATCCTGGGGCTTTGCCACTAAGCATAGACCACAGTTCACATCGTAGACCACACTCTCTCCCACACAGTTCTGCATGGTATATGCTGATGTAAAATGGCCTATACCCATCACCACAATGTCACTCAAGACAATCCCCAAGTCCTGAAAAAGCCCCTGTATTACAGCTGCCCTTCCCCTCCCTGCCCTGAAAGCATTTAGTGGTCACTGGCTCCACCTGACTGTTATAATTTCTTCCATTGCCTGAATCACAATATGTATACAACAGAATACCATTAAGTCCACTCTAGTCCATAGCTCTTCCCCCAGTCCTGAGGGGACTGGGATGGTGATGTCCACTCCACCTCCAAGTAGAGTGGGCTTATATCCCATGGATAAAGTGGATGGGATTAACCTGCCTGCAGCTGTAGGCTCTCTCCATTCCCTGGGATGGCCATTGTCCACTATTGTCTCCTCACCGGGTGACTTGGGTGAGTCCATTGAGCTGTAGAGTAGGAGTTGCAGCTCCACAGAGATTCCAGGCACAGCTGGCACATAGGTAGGCCAGAGGCTCCAGTCTCTGGAAGTATACTTAAAAACTCCAGCATCACATATAGGTTTGAATAGAAGGGACTGATGAACCATGTGCAGGGAGGACTTATTTGAGTCCAATTCTTTCACTCTCAAGAGCACAGATTCCAAAATAGAGCCCACTGATAAGGCATCAATCTCTGGGGCTATCCCCCCTTATATAGGACCTGGGTGTCTCCAGAGCCCTCAGGAGCCCTTCTGTGTGGGGTGATATCCACTTTGGTGTTCTATGAGATCCTACAGAGGTGTGCGTAAGCGTTACCTCTGGGATGACCTCCCAACTCTCTTGGAAGTCTCTTAGCCACATGAACTCATTTGTCTTTACCTTTTCCCCCTTTTATTAGAGGTCTTTTTCCAGTCGTGTTGCCAGTTGGCACTTGGTATTAATCCCTCTTTGCCAGGGAGGCTCATGTCCCACGTTGGGGGGAAGGTAATGCGTTCATATGCTGAGTTTGGCTTAGAGAGAGGCCACATTTGAGCAACAAGGAGGCTCTCAGGTGGCAACCCTTAGGCACCCCATAACAGTAGGCTAAGTTTCAATTACAAGAGCAAAGACTCATAAGGCTAGTCATCAATAACAAGAACTCATCAGTGGGCCATCCTCTTTTGCAAGACACTGCCCCTGCACTCAGGGGACTGTTGCTGCTCCCTTGGAGAATGTGGCAGAGCTCTCCAGGCTGGGAATTCAGATTCCCTCATTTATTGAGTGATTGTCTACCCACCATGACCATGCCCCATCCCTTGATCATTTGAACAATTTTATATATCTTTCATGTATATCAGACGAACTTACTCCCATGAATCCCCCATCCCAGACCCCCCCACCAATGATCCTCTGCAGCCCCCATTGTAACCCTTCTGTGATCTAAACCTTCCTTGAAGATGAAGCCCATATAATAACCGAATACAATTAATAGGAAAATGAAATAATAATGATAAGCTTAAATGCAAGAGATAAAATACAAGGTAACTCAGGAAAAAAAAACTAAAAATAAAATATAATTAGCTGATTGCGATATTCAAAAAATGGGGAAAAAATTCCTTTTTAAAAAATTGTTCTTTTTTCCTTTTATCACTGCATTATCGGATGTCCAGTGTACCGTGACACCTTCCCCCTCTCATTCCCCAGTGTCTCCCAAATTTTCATTTAATTTTCAAAGAAGTTTTAGGTCACAGCAAGGTCACACATGGAATACTAGAGACTCCCACATACCTAACCTCCCTCCCCCTTCCCCACTACATATTAAAACCTTTTTTTTTTCTCTTATGGATGTTAGCATTGTTATAACTGTTATACAGATAGTGAAATATAGCAACTAAACATTGTCAATGATTTACAGTATAGTTTACAATTTAGACAGTACAGTTTAATAATTTTTGATGATATTTACCATGTCCTGTGTCTATAATTGTAAGGTAATGAAAAACATTTCCCATGACCACTAAATGCCCCCATTTGATCTTTTCTGTTCCTTCCTCCCCATCCCCCTGGGGCATATGACACTCCCCTGTCTTGACTCATGGAATGACAAGATTCATAGTTACATTCCCTGGGTATTCTAACCTGCCCTTCCTAATCTACCCACCTGTCAACCCTGCACCACCAAACCCAGTAATATCACTACCCATCTGTCCTAACCTTCAATATGCAACTATACTCTATCACTTTACTATAGATTATGTCCATATGGGTGATGACTCACAACCTGCTCTTCTCTTTCTCTCCCTTGTTAACCTGTCTTTCAGACAATGGTTCTCAGAGACTGCTCGCTTTCCTCAATTCAAATCAGTGAGGTCATATAATGCTCATCCTTCAATACCTGGCTTGCTTCACTCAACACAAGGTCTTCAAGATTCATCCATGTTGTACCATGTGTTAGCACTTTATTCCTTCTTACAGCTGAGTAATATTCCATTGTATGTATGTACCACATTTTGCTTATCCATTCGTCTGTTGATGGGCACCGGGGCTGATTCCAACTTTTGGCAATGGTGAACAATGCCGCTATGAACATTGGTGTGCATATATCTGTTTGTGTCTTTGCTTTCAGTTCTTCTGGGTATATACCCAGCAGTGGAATTGCTAGATCATACGGAAGATCTATTGTTAGTTTTCTGAGGAACTGCCAAACTGTCCTCCACAGTGGCTGGACCATTCCACAATCCCACCAGCAGCGGATGAGGGTTCCTATTCTTACATATCCTCTCCAACACTTAGAGTCTGCTGTTTTTTTAATAGCTGCCATTCTGATGGGTATAAGATGGTATCTCATTGTAGTTTTGATTTGCATTTCCCTAATAGCTAGCGATATCAAGCATTTTTTCATGTGCTTTTTATCCATTTGTATTTCTTCCTTGGAGAAGTGTCTTTTCAGGTCACTTGCCCATTTTTTAAATGGGTTGTTTGTCTTTTTATTTTCAAGGTGTAGGATTTCTTTATATATGCACGATATTAGGCTCTTATCAGATATGTGGTTGCCAAATATTTTCTCCCATTGGGTAGGCTGCCTTTTTATTTTCTTAATAATGTCCTTTGAGGTGCAGAAGTTTTTAATTTTGAGGAGATCCCATTTATCTATTTTTTCTCTTGCTGCTGGTGCTTTGGCTGTGAAGTTCATGAAACTATTTCCTATTACAAGGTCTTGTAGATGCTTCCCTACATTATCTTCCAAGGTCTTTATGGTTTTGGCTGTTATATTTAGATCTTTGATCCACCTTGAGTTGATTTTTGTATAAAGTGTGAGATGGTATTCTTCTCTCATTCTTTTGGATATGGATATCTGGTTCTCCAAGCACCACTTGTTAAAGAGGCCATTCTCTCCCAACTGAGTGGGCTTGGTGGCTTTGTCGAATATTAGATGACTGTATATGCAAGGATCTATATCAGAACTCTCAATTCAGTTCCATTGGTCAGTAGGTCTATCCTTGTACCAATACCATGCAGTTTTGATCACTGTAGCTTTGTAGAATGTTTTAAAGCCAGGTAATGCGATACCTCCAACTTCGTTTATCTTTTTCAATATGTCTTTGGCAATTTGGGGCCTCTTACCTTTCCAAATATATTTTGTGGTTAGTTTTTCCAGTTCCTTAAAAAATATAGTGTTGATTTTTATTGGGATTGCACTAAATCTGTAGATTAGTTTGGGTAGGATAGACATCTTAATGATGTTTAGTCTTCCTATCCATGAACAGAGAATATTTTTCCAGTTATTTAAGCCTTCTTTGATTTCCTTTAAGAGCGTTGTGTAGTTTTCTGTATATAAGTCCTTTACATCTTTAGTTAAATTTATTCCTAGGTATTTGAATCTTTTAGTTACTATTGTAAATGGTATTTTTTTTTATTTCCTCCTCAGATTGCTCGTTATTGGTATACAGAAATGCTACTGATTTTTGAGCATTGAGCTTATAGCCTGCAACATTACTGAACTCCTTTATAAGTTCTAGAAGCTTTGTTGTAGATTTCTCTGGGCTTTCTATGTATAGGATCATGTTGTCTGCAAATAATGAAATTTTTACTTCTTCTTTTCCAATCTGGATGCCTTTTATATTCTTTTCTTGCCTCAGTGCTCAAGCATGTACTTCTAAGACAATGTTAAATAGGAGTGGTGATAGTGAGCATCCTTGTCTTGTTCCTGATCTCAGAGGGAAGGCTTTTAGGATTTTACCATTGAAGGTGATGTTAGCTTTGGGTTTTTCATATATACCCTTTATCATATTCAGAAAGTTTCCTTGTATTCCTATCTTTTGGAGTGTTTTTATCAGGAAAGAGTGCTGTATTTAGTCAAATGCTTTTTCTGCATCTATAGAGATGATCATGTATTTTTCCCCCATCCCATATTATTGTTTATGTGGTGTATTACATTGATTGATTTTCTTATATTGAACCATCCTTGCATACCTGGGATGAAACCCACTTGGTCATGGTGTATAATCCTTTTGATATGTTATTGAATGTGATTAGCAAGTATTTTGTTGAGGATTTTAGCATCTAGGGTCATTAGAGAAATTGGTCTGTAATTTTCCTTTCTAATGGTATCTTTGTTTGGTTTTGGTATTAGGGTAATGTTGGCATCGTAGAATGAGTTAGGCAATATTTCTTCTACTTCTATTTTTTGGAAGAGCTTAAGCAGAATTGGTGTTAGCTCTTTCCGGAATGTTTGGTAGAATTCAGCTGTGAATCCATCTGGTCCTGGGCACTTCTTAGTTGGGAGGTTTTTGATGACTGAGTCTATCTCTTTACTTGTAACTGGACTGTTTAGTTCTTCAATTTCTTCTTTTGTCAATGTAGGCTGTTTGTGCATTTCTAGAAACTTGTCCATTTCCTCTAAATTATCATTCTTGTTGGCATATAATTTTTCAAAGTATCCTCTTATGATACTCTTTATTTCTGTGGGGTCAGTAGTGATATCCCCTTGCTCATTCCTTATTTTGTGTATTTGCATCTGTTCTCTCTTTTTCTTTGTTAGTCTGGATAAGGGTTTGTCAATTTTACTGATATCCTTGAAGAACCAGCCTTTGGTTGTGTTTATTTTTTCTAGTGCTTTCTTATTCTCTATTTCATTTAGTTCTGCTCTAATCTTTGTTATTTCCTTCTTTCTACTTCCTTTAGGTTTAGTTTGTTGTTGTTTTTCCAATTCCTCCAAGTGTGCAGTTAAGTTTTCAATTTTAGCTCTTTCTTCTTTTTTAATATATGTATTTATGGCTATGAACTTCCCACTCAGGACAGCTTTGGCTGCATCCCATAGGTTTTGATGTGTTGTGTTGTCATTTTCATTCTTTTCAAGGTAGTTACTGATTTCTTTTGAGATTTACTCCTTGACCCACTGTTTGTCTAAGATTGTGTTGTTTAACTTCCATATCCTTGTGCCTAACCTGTTTCTCTGGCCCTTAGTGATTTTCAATTTCAATCCATTGTAATCAGAGAAATTACTTTGTATAATCTCAATCTTTCTGAATTCATTGAAAATTGTTCTTTGGCCTAGCATGTGGTCTATCTTGGAGTATGATCCATGTGCACTTGAGAAGAATGTAAATCCTGCTGTATTTGGGTGTATTGTTCTGTATATGTCTATTAAGTCCAGGTCCTCTGATGTATTGTTGAGAGCCTTTGTTTCTTTGTTGATTCTCTGTCTAGATGTTCTGTCTAATGATGATAATGGTGTATTAAAGACCCCCGCTATAATTGTAGAGGCATTTATTTCTCCACTTAGTTTTTCCAGAGTTTGCCTCATGTATTTTGAGGCACCCTGATTAGGTGCGTAAATGTTTATGATTGTGCTCTCTTCTTGAGAGATTACCCCTTTTACTAATATATAGTGTCCATCTTTGTTTCTTACAATAGTTTTGCATTTAAAGTCTATTTTGTCTGATATTAGAATAGCTACTCCTGCCCTTTTTTTGGCTATTGTTAGCTTGTAAAATTGTTTTCCAGCCATTCACTTTCAGCTTCCTTGAATCCCTGGGTCGAAGATGGGTTTCTTGTAGACAGTATATAGATGGATCATATTTCCTTATCCATTCTGCCAATCTGTCTCTTGAGTGGTGAATTTAACCATTAACATTCAGTGTTATTACTCGCAACGAATTTCTTACTTCATCATATTTTCTTTGGGTTAATGTATGTCATATGTTGTTTTGTTTCTGTTTTTGTCTTTTTAGTTGTTTTTAAACTCTCCTCCAACTCTCTCTCCCTTGATTTTTCCTTTCAACTTGTAGTATTTCTTGAAGTGCCAGTTTCTTATTGACATACTCTCTTAATTTCTGTTTACCTGTGAATATTTTGAACTCTCCATTTTTTTGCTGGATAGAGAATTCATGGCTGGAAGTTTTTTTCTTTTAGTACTATGACTATGTCATACCACTGTCTTCTTGCCTCCATGGTTTCAGGTGAGAAATCAGCACTTTATCTTATTGTGCTTCCCTTGTATGTGATGGTTCTCTTTTCTATTGCTGCCTTGAGTATTTTCTCTTTGTCTTGAGCATTGGACATTTTGACGAGTATATGTCTTGGAGTTGGCCTGTTAGGATTTATACTGTTTGGGGTGCGCTTTGCTTCCTGGGTCTGTACATCCATCTCTCTTAATAGGGTTAGGAAGTTTACAGCCATTATTTCCTTCAACACTCCTTCTGTTCCCTTTCCCTTCTCTTCTCCTTCTGGGATGCCCATAGTGTGTATGTTTGTGTGTTTTGTGTTGTCTGTTAAATCCCTGAATCCCTGCTGGATTTTTTCTATTTTTTTAAATCTATCTGTTCTACTATATGTTTGATTTCAGAGGCATTGTCTTCCACATCACTAATTCTTTCTTCTGCCTGTTCAAATCTGCTGTTATGTGAATCCAGCGTCTTTTTTATTTCTTGGATTGTGCCGTTGATCACCATCATATCTGTTATCTTTTTGTGTATGTTTACAATTTCTTCAGTATGTTCCCCCAGTGTCTTCTTTATATCCTTAATCTCTTCCTTCACTTCATTAAGTTGGTTCATGATATTTGTTTGGAAAGCTTTGATTAGCTGTTCGATGTTCTGCATCTCTTCCTGGTTTTTTGTTTGTTCATTGAACTGGTCCATGTCTTCCTGTTTCTCAGTGTGGTTTGTAATTTTTTGTTGCTTTCTAGTCATCATTTTATCTTGATGGGTTTATTCAGTTGATTAGCTTCTCTCTCTCCTCTAAAGTTTTATTTAGCTGGTGGTTCTGTGTGTGTGTTAAGTTTTCTCTTTGACACTTTTTCTTCTTATTTTATTTCCTTGCTTCTTTCTGTGTTACCTTGAAGGCAAAAGATTAGTGCCAGAGGAATCAAAAGATGTGAGAAAGGAAGAAGGATAATAGTAATATTGATAAAAGCTAGAAGAGGGGCCAAATAAGACTTATGAAATTAATATTTAACTCATGTAGGCAGTGTAGAGTAATAGGGGAAAAAGTGGAGTACCTGCAATGGACTGGGATACCAAATATAGGAATATATATATATATAATGATTTAGAAGGCTAGAAAGATGAGGAGGGAGAGAAAGAGTAAAGAAAGGGCTAAAAGGAAAAAGTTAATATTAATTTAAAAAAGAAGAAAACAAAGTAGATAGAATAGAAAATGACACCCTTAAGTTGTGGGCTAATGAAAAAACGTGGTGTCTAAGAACCACAACAGAAAGCAGAAAGATGAAGGAAGGATAAGAGATAGCTTGGGATACCAAAATTAATATAGATAGAGAATGGGAAATCACTGAAGAAGAAGCACAGCAAAGAAGAGGCAAGCTAGCAGCACCTAATTTTAAAAAAAATGAAGGAAAAAAGAAAGGGGGTAGGAAAGAGGAAAGAAAAGCAAGAGACAACAAATAAACAGAAAAACCAACCAACCACAGAAGCAAGCAGTTAAACAAAGCTAAGGAGGAAGTGCTCCTTCTAGGGTTCTTGTGGATCCTCTCAGCCTGCTTGTGTTTATCAATCAATTTCCCTGCAGGGTTCTATCTGCAGGTTTTGAGGCAGATTTTAGGTATTAAACTAAATTAAAAAGAAGAATTCATTTTTTAAAGTGACTGTCTTCTTTTTTTTTGCAATATAAGGGACCCAAAAGAAGTCCTCTGCTAGACCACCCCCTTCACTGAGGAGACCCTAAATAGGCTCGTGGAAACTAATCAAGCACTTCCCACTTCCTGGCCTTCCCAGGGGAGCTGAAGCTCTGATGTTTGCCAGTGCAGAGCAATAAAATTGGCTGACTCTGCCCCCTCTAGAGCCAAGCCTCAGTGTCAGTGGGTTGCTGGGTAAATCAGGTTTCCTCAGCAGATTCACCTTTCCCCTCAGCCTGACTGCTTCAACCTGGCTTATCTGCTCCCCAAAGCTATGGAGGCGGGTCCAGGCAGCCAAATCCACAGAAGTTAAACCCCTCTACACCTTCTGTCAGAACCCTCCCTCACTCTGGGAGCAGGAGTCGTGGGTGTGGGATTTGCGGCTCAAACCAGCCTTTTTCCCTGAGGGTGGGGCTCAGCCGTCTGTGTTAACCGCCACAGGCAGGCTTAAAAGTCACGAATCTCTACCGATCACTCCACGCCGTCAATCTGCCTACAGCTAGATGTCCCAAGTTTCTTGCTCTGTGCACCCATAGCACAGACCCCCGGGCAGGACCCTGTCCACAATTGACCATCCTCAGAGAGCTGGTCAATGAGTGCCCTCCTAAACCAGTGCCATCTTGCCTCTGGGATTGACTTTCTATATCCCCTCCAAGTGAATTGCGGGTATGCCACAAAATGCAAATTGAGCTACAGAAAAATAAAACTCCTAATGCACTTTTATACATATCAGAGTTTGTGAGTGGAAAGTCACATCATTCACACATACACACACACACATCAAGGAAAAGTGACTTTAAAAGAAATACACCACTCTGGAGGACAGTAGAGACTAGAGAAGGACTCTATAAATTCTGAATTGAAGAAAGAGAAAATACCACAGTTCTAGGAAGATGGCATTGGAGTAGCTCAGGCAGGGTGCAGCTCTCTTACCAAATAGGGGAGAAAACATAGAAGTCATCCAAGCATGCTGCTTGGGGGATCTGCAGACCAAGAGAGTGCTGCATGCATCATCCAAGAGGGACTGGGGATGGAGAGATGATGAAACAAAAAGGGAAACCGTGAGTTGCTGGGAATGTAGCCCATCCCCACCCTCAAGGTGAACAGCCTTTGTAAAACCTGTGGTTGAGTGGCCAGCGGAGAGGGGAAAGGACAGATTCCTTCCTGGGAAGAGGGAGGGTGCAGCAGAGAGCTAAGTGTGGTTTCTCTTCAGTAAGTTTAATCAGCATAACCCGATTATGAATCACTGGCTCAAAAGATCCACACAGTGGCTATTGAAGGATTCATCTCCATGGAAAGGTTTGCTGAAGATGGCAAGTCAACTGCAAGCCAACCAGGAAAGTGAAGGAATACAAGGCTTGTCTCTCCTGTTTCTTTCCCAAGCACTGTAGAGCTAGTCTATGCCCATAAGTGGCTCCCTGCCCCTGTTTTGATACCCTAAACAGGCAAAGTTAATGTTTTAGGAAAAAACTGAACCCAAAATAAAAAGAGAGCTGTGAAATAAAACCACTAGGCAAGGGAGAGAAATTAATCAACAGAGTAAAATCACCTAGCTATTAACAAAAATTACAAGCCATACTAAGAAACAGGAAGAAAGGGCCCAGCCAAAGGAACAAACCAAGAATCCAGATAAGATACAAGATTTAAGACAACTAATCAATTATAGTCACACAAATCTCCCTAATCAATTTAAGGAGTTGAAGGAAAATATGACTAAAGATATAAAGGATTTTAAAATGAGACTTGTGAGCATAAAGAACAATTTGAAAGCCTGCCGAGAAAAGTAACAGAGCTTATGGCAATGAAAGACACAATGGATGAAATTAAAGATACTTTAGAGATATATAATAGCAGATTTAAATTGATTGAGGACAGAATAAGTGAATTGGAAGACAGAGCATCTGAACTTGAAAAGAAAGAGAATAGAAAGAGAAAAAATTGAACAGGATCTCGGGGAATTGAATGATAGCATGAAATGCACAAACATATGAGTTACAGGTGTCCCAGAAGGAGAAGAGAACAGAAAGAAGTAAAAGAATACTTGAGGAAATAATGACTGAAAATTTTCCAACTCTTATGAAAGACACAAATAGCAATGTTCAAGAAGGACAACATCTTCCAAAAGAAGAAGTTTGAATAGACCTACTCTGAGACACATACTATTCAGAAAGTCAATGCCAGAGATAAAGAGAGGATCCTGAGACCAGCAAGAGAAAAGAAATGTATCACTTTCAAGGGATCCTCAAAAAGGCTAAGTGCTAATCTCTCATCAGAAACCATGGAGGCAAGAGGGCAATAGTATGATATATTTAAGGTACTGAAAGAGAGAAACTGCCAGTCAAGAACTCTTTATCCTGCAAAACTGTCCTTTAGAAATGAAGGTGAGTTTAAAGTCTTCACAGACAAATAAACACTGAGAAAATTTGTCACCAAGACACTGGATTTATAGGAGATACTAAAGGGCTTGCTGCAGCCTGAAAGGAAAAGACAAGGGCAAGAGGCTTAGAGAAGAGTGTAGAAATGAAGATTATAAGTAAGGGTAACTAAAATGGCTAAAAGACAGACAATAGTAAGAAATGATGAAAAGCCAAGATATTAAAAGGACAAAGTAAGAAATGCCTTTACAATAATTACATTGAACGATAATGGATTGAACTTCCCAATCAAAAGAAACAGACTGGTAGAATGGGTTTAAAAAAATATGAGCCATCTATTTGTTGTTGACAAGAGACTCACCTTAGAAGCAAGGACATATTCAGGCTGAAAGTGAAAGGTTGGAAAAAGATATGCCACATAAATAGTAATCTAAAAAGATCCGGAGTAGCAATAATTTTGGATAAAATAGATTTTAAATGCAAAACTGTTATAAGAGATGAAGAAGGTCACTATATATTAATAAAAGGGACAATTAACTAAGAAGAAATAACAATAATAAATATTTATGTACCTAACTTTGGTGCCCCAAAATAAATGATGCACACACTGGCAAAACTTAAGGGAGACATCAATACACCACTCTTAGCATTGGATATAACATGAGTACAGAGGATAAAAAAAAAAGAAACAGCTTGAATAATATTATAAATGAACTAGATGTAACAGACATCTATAGAGCACTACACGCTAAAATAGCAGGATATACATTCTTCTCAAGTGCTCATGTATCCTTCAGGATAGACCATATGTTGGATCACAAGACAGGTCCCAATAAATTCTAAAAGATTTAAATTATACAAAAGCACTTTCTCTGATCATAATGGAATGAAGCTAGAAATCAATAACAGGTAGAAAAAGAGAAAATTCACAAATATGTAGAGATTAAACAACACACTCTTAAATGATCAGTGAGTAAAAGAAGAACTAGCAATAATAATCAGTAAATATCTCAAGATGAATGAAAAAGAGAACACAAAATATCAAGACCTATGGGATACAGTGAAGGCAGTGCTGAGAGGGAAATTTATAGCCTTCAGTGCCTACATTAAAAAAGAAGGAAGAGCTAAAATCAAAGATCTAACTCCATATCCTGTAGGAACTAGAAAATGAACAAAAAACTAAGCCCAAAGCAAGCAGAAAGAAAGAAATAACACAGATTAGAGCCAAAATAAATGAAATTGAGAACCAAAAAACAAAAACAAAAACCAAAGAACAGTGGAGAGACTCAACAAAACCAAAAATGGTTATTAAAGAACATCAACAAAATCAACAAGCCCTTAGCCAGATTGACAAAGAAAAAAAAAAAAAAGAGAGAAAAGATGCAAATAAATAAAATCAGAAGTGAAAAGGGGAACAATACCACTGACCCTTCCAAAAATTTCAACAGGAAAGAATGCTACCAAACTCATTCTATGAAGCCAACATCGCCCTAATATCAAAGCCTAATAAAGATGTTACAAAGAAAGAAAATTATAGGCCAATTCCTCTAATGAATAAGGATGCAAAAACCCTCAACAAAATACTTGCTAACCAAATCCAAAAGCACATCAAAAAAATTATACACCACAATCAAGAGGGTTTTATACCAGATATGCAAGGGTGGTTCAACACAAGAAAATCAATTAATGTAATACACCACATTACTAAATTAAAGAAGAAAAACCACACGATCAACTCGATTGATGTAGAAAAGCCATTGCCAAAATACAGCAAACTTTCTTGATAAAAACAATATGAAAGATAGGAATAGAAGGAAACTTTCTTAATATGGTAAAATGCATCTATGAGAAACCCATAGCTAACATTGTCCTAAACGGTGAAAGACTGAAAGTTTCCCACTGAGATGGGGAGTAAGAAAGGGATGACCACTGTCACCACTGTTATTCATTATTGTGCAAAAAGTTCTAGCTAGAACAACTAAGTAAGAAAAAGAAATAAACGGCACCCAAATAGGAAAGGAAGAAGTAAAACTTTTGCTCTTCACTGATGATATGATCCTATACCTAGGGAAAAAAAAAAATCCACAAAAAGCTACTAGAACTAATAGATGACTCCAGCAAAGTGGCAGGATACAAGATTAATATGCAAAAATCAGGTGCATTTCTATACACTGTTAATGAGCAATCTGATGGGGAAGTCAGGAAAAAAAATTCATTTACAATAGCAAGAATCAAATATTTAGGAATAAAGTTAACTAAGGACATAAAGGACCTGTATTCAGAAAACTATAAAATATTTCTAAAAGAAACCAAAGAAGACCTAAATAAATAGAAAGACATTCTGTTTTCATGGATTGGAAAACTAAATATCGTTAAGATGTCAATTTTACCTAAACTGATTTACAGATTCAATGCAATCACAATAAAAATGCCAACATTCTTTTTTAAAGAAATGGAAAAGCCAATTTCAAATTTGTTTGGAAGGGTAAGTATCCCCTAATAGCCAAAAATGTCTTAAATAAGAAGAACAAGCTTGAAGGAACTCTCACTTCCTGACTTTAACATGTATCCTAGCTACAGTGGTAAAAAATAACATCATACTAGCATAAAGATAGATAGATTGACCATTGGAACCAAATTGAGAATTCAGAAATAGACCCTCATATCTACAGTCAAATAATTTTGACAAGGTTATCAAACCCACCCAGTTGGGTCAGAGCAGTATATTCAACAAATGATGTTAGGATAACTGAATATCCATATCCAAAAGAAAGAGGACCCCTATCTCATATCTTATACAAAAACTAACTAAAAGATGATCAAGAACCTGAATTTATAGAACCATTAAACTCACAGTAGAAAATGAAGTGAATCATCTTCAAGATAATTTGATAATTTGATAATTTGGTAGGTGGTGGTTTCTCAAACTTTACAACCAAAGCATGAACAATGAAAGAAAAGATAAATAAATTGGACCTCCTTAAAATTAAACACTTTTGTGCTTCAAATGACTTTAAGGAGGTCAAAATGCAGCCTACTCATTGGGAGAAAATTTACAGAAACCACATATCTGATAAGGGTTTGATCTCTATGGTATATATAAAAAGGATCATACAACTCAGCAATAAAAAAACAAACAACCCAATTTAAAAAATGGGCAAAAAACTTAAACAGAAATTTTTCCAAAAAAGAAGTGTAAATGGCCAAAAAAGTACTTGAAATGATGTTCAACATCACTAGCTATGAAGGAAATGCAAATCAAAACTACAATGAGATATCATTTCATGCCTTACAGAATGGCCATTATTAAAAAGGCAGAAAACTACAAGTGTTGGAGAGGATGTTGTGAACATTCCTTCACTATTGACAGGAATGTAAAATGGTGCAGCCTCTGTGGAAGACAGTTCGGTGGGTCCTCTGGAAGCTAAAAATAGAATTGCCATATGATCTGGCAATCCTGTTACTAGGAATATATTCAGGAGAACTGAAAGCAAACATGCAAATAGACATTTGCACACCGATGTTCATAACAGCATAATTCACTTCTAATAGATGAAAACAGCCCAAGTATACATCAACCAATGAATGGATAAGTAACATGTGCTATATACATTCGATGGAATACTATTCAGCTGTAAGAAGAAATGAACTTGGGAAGCATATGACTACATGGATGAACCTTAAGGACATTATGTTGAGTGAAGTAAGCCAAACACAAAGGACAAATATTTTATGGTCCCACTAATATGAGCTAAATATGATGAGTAAACTCACGGAGTTCAACTATAGAGTATAGGTTCCTAGGAGATAGAATGTGGGTTGAGAAGGGTGCGTTGATGCTGAATGTATGTAGAATGTTTAATAAAGGGGGTTGTAAATGTGGGGAAATGGTTAGAGCTGATGGCAACACATTATAGTGAGTGTAACCAACACTGCTGATTTATAAATGTGATAGTGGCTGAAAGAGGCCTTCTAGGGAGATTAATGTCAATTGAAAGACAGCTAGAGGATGATCTAGGAATTGTAAAACATAGTGATTTCGGTGATGGATGATAATTGTGGTTAATAGTACAAATACAAGAATGTTCCTCTATTACGAGGTGTTAATAATACAAAGATAGATGGGGAAAATATAACAAATGTTACGAATAGACTATAGTTAACAGTAATATTATAATATTTTTACAGCAATGGCAAAGAAGGTACTATATTAATGCTATGGGTCAATAATTGGGGAATTAAGGGGTATGGGATTTTCCCATTTGGAGTAATGAAAACTTTCTGAAATAGACGGAGCTGATGATAGCACACTCTTTGATGAAACTAAGAGCCATGAGTATATACTTTGAATGGATTGTACAAAGCAGGGGACTGTACACAGCGAACCCTATGGTGAATGACGGACTGAGATTAACAGTATAAATATGGTAGTGTTCTCTTATGAACTATAACAAATATATAATACTAATACGTGGTGTTAATAATAAAATGGTTTGTGGGGAAAATACACTACAAACAAGCTATGGAGTATAGACAGCAGTAATATTATGACAATGTTCTTTTTTTTTTTTTTAAGATTTATTTTATTTATTTATCCCCACCCCCCTTGTTGTTTGCACTCACTGTCTGCTCTCTGTTTCCATTTGCCGTGGACTCTCTGTGTCTGCTCGTCTTCTCTTTAGCAGGCACTGGGAACCGAACCTAGGACCTCCCATGTGGGAGAGAGGTGCTCAATTGCTTAAGCCACCTCCTTTTCCTGCTTTGTTGTCTCTCTCATTGTGTTTCCTCTTTGTGTCCCCTTGTTGCATCATTTTGTCGCATCAGCTTGCCACACCAGCCTGTTGCACTAGCTCACTGTCTTCCTCGCCTTCTCCAGGAGGCACCAGAAACCAAACCCGGGACTCCCATGTGTAGGCAGGAGCTCAATCACTTGAGCCACATCCACTTCCCTGCTATGTTCTTTCTTAATTTGCAACAAAAGTGTCACAGTGCAAGGTGTTGGGGCAATGTATATGAATCCTGTATGGTATGCATGATAGCTAACAAAAAGAGGACCCCTATCTCACCCCCTATATAAGAATCAACTCAAAATGGATCAAAGACATAAATATAAAAAGCCAGGACCATAAAACTACTAGAAGAAAAGGTAGGGAAACATCTTCAAGACCTTGTAGTAGGTGGTGGTTTCTTGGACCTTAAGCCCAAAGCACATGCAACAAAAGAAGAAATAGATAAATGGGACCTTCTCAAAATTAAACACTTTTGCACCTCACAGGACTTTCTCAAAAGGGTGTAAAGCCAGAAAATACTTGGAAATCACTTATCAGGTAAGGGTTTAATATCCAGGATATATAAAGAGATGTTACAACTCAACAATAAAAAGACAAACAACCCAATTTAAAAACAGGCAAAAGACTTGACTAGACATTTGTCCAAAGAAGAAGTACAAATGGCAAAAAAAACACACGAAGAAATGCTCAACATCACTCATGATTAGGGCAATGCAAATCAAAACTACAATGAGATCTCATTTCACACCTATCAGAATGGCCACTATTAAAAAGACAGAGAACTACAAGTGTTGGAGAGGATGTGGAGAGATAGGAACACTTCTTCACTGTTGGTGGGAATGTAGAATGGTACAGCCACTGTAGAGGACTGTTTAGCAGTTCCTAAAGAAGCTGAATATAGATTTGCCACGTGACCTGGCAATACCATTACTGGGTGTGTAGCAGTTTGATACTGCTTAGGAATTCTAAAAATAGATATTGGATTATGTTTGTAAACTGGTCTGTCTGAGGTTTCACTTTTACTTGATTAAATTATGATTAGGGCTTTGATTGGGCCACATCAGTAGGGTGTTGAGTCCCCGCCCCTTGGATAAAAGACATGGCAAAGGACAGAGTTGGGAGTTTTGGATGCTGGAACCCCAGGAAGGAAACACACAGGAGAAGAACACACAGAGAGAGTAGGCTCCTTAGACACAGGGCAGAGGTCATAGGAAGAGAGACAAGCTGTTAGCCTGATAGTTTGCAGCTGCAGAGACCAGAGCCCTGAGCAGCTGAGACTGAGGATAAATGAGCCCCAGGAGAGAGACAAGATTCATCCCAGCCTACAGCTGATATTGGAAGAAGCTGGGACCACAGAGCCTTCAGAGGAAGAAGGAGGCTGAACCCTTGCAGACGCTGGCAGCCATCTTGCTCCAACAGAGTTTGGTGTGGGAAATAACTTACACTTTATGGCCTGGTAACTGGAAGCTTCCACCCCAAATAAATATCCTTTATAAAAGCCAACAGATTTCTGGTATTTTGCATCAGCACCCCTTTGGCTGACTAATACAAGGTATATACCCACTGAGAGCAGTGACACGAACAGACATCTGCACACCGATGTTCATAGCCACATTATTCACCATTGCCAAAAGTTGGAAACAACCCAGGTGTCCACCAACAGATGAATGGATAAACAAACTGTGGCCTAGTCACACAATGGAATATTATGCAGCTGTAAGAAGAAATGAAGTCATAAAGCATATGGCAACATGGATGAACCTCGAGGACATTATGTTGAGTGAAGCAAGCCAGACACAAAAGGACAAATACTGTATGATTGCGCTACTATGAGCTAAATAAATTGTATAACATATTATATGATTCCATTTATATAAAATGTAAATATAAATCAATATATAAAGATGAAGTTAGATTAGTGGTTATGTAAGGCTGGGAAAGGCATGCTAAAGGGTGTGGAGTTTTTCTTTTTGGAGTAATGAAATAGTTCTAAAATTCTTTGTCAGGATGAAATCACAGCATGTGATTATATTAAAAGTCATTGATTATACACTTTGGATAGATTGTATGGTATGTGATTATATCAGTAAAACTGCTTAACTAATAAATAATTGTGTAAGAATAGCCAGAAGTAGCAGCTATGTACAGCAGGGGAAACAGAGAAATTGAGAGGTAAAGAATTTTCTTGTTTATTTGTCTGTTTTTTGTTTATTATTATTATCAAAATAATGAAAATGCTGTAATAATGATTGAAGTGATGAATGCACAGCTCTGTGATTATACCAAATACCATTGATTATACACTTTGGATGGACTGTATGCTTTATTAATATATATCAATAAAATTGATTTGTTTAAAAAAGAAAATAATGACAACTAATGTAACTTACAAACGATAGTTAATAGTAATATTGTAATATTCTTGCAGCAAAGGTAAAGAAGGTAATATATCAATGCTAAAAGTAAAAAAAAAAAAAAGATTAAATGGGGCGCGGATGTGGCTCAAGCAGTTGAGTGCCCACCTCCCACATGGGAGGTCCCAGGTTCAGTTCTCAGTGCCTCCTGAAAAAACAAAAACAAACAACAAGCAAAACAAACAATAAAACCAACTCAAGGAAGCTGATGTGGCTCAGTGGTTGAACGCTGGCTTCCGATATACGAGGTCCCAGGTTCAATCCCCAGCCCCTGGTAACTCAAAAAAAAAAAAAAAAAAAAAAAAAAAGATTATGAGGTTTAGATTTATGAAATATGAATATGACCAGGCATTTTTTTCTTCCTTTTCTTCTTTAAGAGAGTCCCTGGTAATATCATTTACCCAATCTGTGCTCATTTATGAATCTTTCTGAACACTGGAGAAACAATTGTGTTTATTTTTAGGATTAAACAAGATAAATGTGCCTGGACAGAAGTTTTTTAAAGTAATGCTTCTTTATTTTGTTAAGCTGCCTTTTATCTGTTATTTTATTTTTTGAGGTTGAAATAAAGTTTACTTTAAAAACAAAAAAAAAGAAATACACTGAGATGTTAGTTAACTGGGGCCTCCCCTGGGTGATAAAATTCTGGGGAAGTTTGCTCAATGTCCTTTTTTATATTTTCTGGATTTTCAAATGTTCCTCATAAAGAAAAGAGAAAACTAACAAAGTGAAGTTATTTTTTCAAAAAGAACAAAAAGTTAAGGCTGTTCCCAGAAATGAGAGAGTTTGAGTAGACCTAATCAATTCCTGTTACCAGAAATGATCGGTGGCCCTTTCCAGGCTGAGACAGCAGCCTGGCTGTTTCCTAGGCAGGGGGCAGAGTCCTCTGGAGGGTAAATAAGTGCCAGCTTTCACAGGGATCCAGCACTGCCGCAGGCTGCTCTGGATCCAGCAACGACAGCCAGCTCCTGGGGTAGGTAATCTGTGAAGCTTCCATCCTAAGGCAAAGGCGCCCCTCTTTCCAGGGTGGGTCTAGGCCCTGGGGCGGGAGGACGTGGTCAAGCCTCCAGCTGGGAGGCAGGACACAGCCCTGAGCTCAGCCCTGCCACTGAATCGCCCCGAGGTCTCAGGGCAATTCCTGCCCCGGGTCTGAGTTGTCACACCTGCAAAGGGGCAGGACGGCTACCGTCATTTCTGCCCCCAACACTTTGGGGTTCTTTGGCTCGTGGAGAAGGTGGCCTCGTTTCAAGCCATCTACATATCCCCATCCTCCTCTGCCACCTCTCTGCTCCTCCTTTCCTGTATCCCCCCCACCCCCAGCAGAGTGGTGCTCTCCGGTGGGGGGGTCACTGCTGCAGCCCCCTCGCCCAGCCCAGGCTGCTGTTCTCAGAACCAGGGCTCCGTGAAGGGGCTGGAGGCCCCACTTCCCCACTGGCCCCTGCTGCCGGCCTGGCTGGGCAGGCGGGGAGGCTGCGGCTCTGTCCAGACACGGAAAAGACAGCTCCCAAACAAGCCAGCCTCTGAACTTGCCCCGACAGGCAAGCCCGGGGTCTCCAGAAATGATTTATTTGAGGGGGGCGGGGATAAATGTTTAACTCTCTTCCAAAGAAATGGTTGCATCAGATGCCCAGTCCTAAGAGTAAACAGTTGGAACCGAGCTACCTCTGCCCCTGGGCTTGACCAAAGGGATTTCATTGTCCTTTGATGAGCATTGGCTCCTCAACTCCCTCCCCTCCTCCTTCCTCATCCCCCTTCCCTCCCTTCCTCTCTTCTACTCCCCTCCCCTGCCCTGCCCTCTTCTCAGTCTCCCACCCTCTCCAGCCCCTCTCTTCCTCTCCCCTCTTCTCCCCTCCTCTTACCTCCTCTCCTCTCTCCATCTCTCTCCTCCTGTCTCCTCTTGCCTCTCCTCTCTATTTCTCTTCTCCTCTTTCCTCCCCTCACCTCCCCTTCCCTCCCTTCCTTCCTGCTCGGCCCCCTCTTCTGAATTCTGGAACTCAGTAACTCCATCGCCTCCCCCAGGAATCTGAGCTTGTGGTTTCTGGGAGAGGGAGCATGGCTGGTGGTAACATCTCTGGAACACCTCTTATGGGTCAGGCACCTTCATCGTTTATCTCACCTGAGCCACTCAGGTTTTTCAGAGACAGAAACTGAAGCTCAGAGGGGTTCAGCCACTTGCTTGGAACCACACAGCAATCACAAGTGACCAAACTGAAATCCCAGTCCAGGTCTCTTAGCCTCTGAAGCCCATGTTGCTTTCCACTCCACCAAGTGGCCTTCGCAGATATAGATGGGAATAGTGACCATGTATTAACCTGACAGGGGTGGGAAGAAGATTCTGCCTTCGTTTTGGCCTTTACGCAGCCAGCCTTTATCGGAGGCCACCCGTGTCCCAGGCAGTACCCTGTCTGCTTTCTGGGCGATCTCTTGGCCAGCCCTCACAGGGCGTGGGCCAAGCTGTAGGGCACATAACTTGTAGCTGAAAGACAGAAGGGCTCCTTCCCCGGGGTCCTACTGCAGGGCCGGGAAGGGGTCATAAGAGGGAGGGGAGCTCACCCAGTAGAAGGGGAAGGAGGAAGCCTTCTGACTGGGCAGACGCTCCCACAGCCATTGGCTTCCAGACCTGGGAGCCAAGCAAACCTGGCTCACCCTCACACCTCCACTGTGTGCTGTGTGGCTTCAGCAACCCCTTGACCTCTCTGTGCCTAGTTTCTTCACTGGGAAAAAAAAAAAAATGGCAATAATTACAGAACCTACCTCAAAGGGTGAGAGGGAGCACAGAATATGATATATGTGGGATGCCTGGGAGAGCAGCTATCCATGGAAGCTCACAAAGCTAGGAAGGGGCTGCAGAGCAGGGGACCCCAGGCCACGTGGGAGGCAGGGAGAGGCGAGCCGCAGTGGTGCTTGGAGCAGCACATGGCCAGCCACGACCTGAAAGATCTTTGCTTTTCAGAGAAGAGAGTGGAGAGGATGTCTCGCCTCCTGGCCCTGGGGCTCTTGGTGGCCAGCTTCTGTCCCTCTGTCCTGTGCCACCCGAACAGCACACGTGATGGGGAGAATCTCACCCAGGAGGACCAAAGCAGGGCACGTGTGGACAACCTCAGAATAGCCTCCAGCACTGCCAACTTCACCTTCAGCCTCTACAGGAAGCTGGTGTCGGAGGCCCCCAACAAGAATGTCATCTTCTCCCCACTGGGCATCTACACTGCCTTGGCTTTCCTGTCCCTGGCGGCCCGCGGCACCACCCTGATGGAGATTCTCGAAGGCCTGAAGTTCAACCTCACCGAGACCCCCGAGGCAGAAATCCACCAGGGCTTCCGGCACCTCCTGCACACCCTCAACCAGCCCAGCCAGCAGCTGCAGCTGAGTGTGGGCAGTGCCTTGTTCGTCGGCGAGGCCCTGAAGCTGCTGGAGAGCTTCATGGAAGACGCCCGGGTCCTGTACGCCTCGGAGGCCTTGGCCACCAACTTTCAGGACACTGCCGCTGCTGAGCAGCTCATCAACGACCACGTGAAGAGGGAAACCCAGGGGAAAATTGTGGATTTGGTCAAGGACCTTGACCCACAAACAGTGATGGTTCTGGTGAATTATATCTTCTTTAAAGGTGAGTTCTGGGCTTAGGGTTCAGAAAGGACCTGACTTTTCATTTTGAGCCTTCAAGGCTATTTCTGGGCTGGCTCAGCAAACTGTGCTATTATGCAAATGCTGTAGACTTGACTGCATTCTCCTCTGTGGCTTGCTGGGGCTTGGGTGACAAATCATGCCCTGCCACAGGCATGATTTCCTCTGGTGGGGTTTCCAAATAACAGTTTGTCATTCCAGGATAGGAGATGACTGCAGTGGAGCCCCTTAACTCTTTGTTTGAATCAGAGTGGTGCTTTTTATTCTGACAAACAGAAGGAAAGAGCTCCCCTTTCAAATCTCCACTCTCCACTGGTTCAGACATAAGTCATGAGATTGGCTAGGCTGGACTCTAAGGTGCAAAGACAGATGTGGAGCCACTGGGTCCTGTGTTCTAGGAGATGTGACAACTCCAAGTCTGTCTGAACTGGGAGTGAGGGTGATGGGAACTGTAGCCTTGGGCTCCATAGGCTGGAACTGTCCAGGGCCCATAGAGGTGGGCAGGAGCCAGATGTCAGCTGGCGGCCCTCCTTGCCCTTTTGGGTTATTAAAGTTAGCCAGCACATGTCTTTGGGGAAGTCCAATGCCTCTCATTCCCAAAGATGTTACAGTCCCCCTGGGCTTTTATTCTCCCGGTCACTCTCGGATCCATCTACGTGCCCCCTGCCCTCCCAGGCCATTTGCATTGCTGAGCATTCTCTTGTCTGCCCGCACAAACCCAGACTCAGAACTCAGCCTCCTTCTTCCTATCTCGACCCAAGCCCCTCCTACAAGCCATGTGGGAGAGGAGCAGAAGGTCTGCGCTCGCAGAAGGGTGGTTACATGTTTACATCCCTGCAGTGCCAATAACGAAAAATAATTGAGTTAGACGTTCTTGTTCCTGAAAGACCATGCCTTATAATGAATTGGGAACTTCCCATTCTTCTCCACGGCCTCCAGCCTCCCGCAGTATCCTCACGCTCCTCTCTCTCCCTCCCGCTTTCCCTAGCCCCCATCTCTCTTTTGCACTCTCTATCCCCAAATTCCTTATTTCATTTCTTATTTAGAGCAACTACCCAGGTATTTGTTTCATAATCCCCTTCCCCATCCCGGCTGCGGGGCCAGCCCCCATCCCTGTCAGTATTTTTCTAACCCAAGGCAGCTCGTCCCTAAGAGGAGCTCATGGGTGCCAGTCAAGCTCCTGTGCATTTTCACCGGGCAGGGAAGTGGGCCAGAGGTGGGGTGGAGCAGGGCAGCCCTTGTGCTCACACAGTTTGCTGCTTGCTCTTCCCCTTTAGCCAAGTGGAAAAACCCCTTTGACCCTCGAGATACTTTCAAGACAAAATTCCATGTGAGCAAGAAAAAGTCGGTGGAGGTTTCCATGATGAGTATGGAAGACCTGAGCGTGCCCTACTTCCGGGACGAGGAGCTCTCCTGCACCTTGGTGGAACTGCAGTACACTGGCAATGCTAGCGCACTCTTCATCCTCCCCGATGAGGGCAAAATGGAGGCAGTGGAAGCCATGCTGCTCCCAGAGACGCTGAGGCGGTGGAGAGATTCACTGAAGATGAGGTGATTGTCCCCAGGACCCTGAGTTGGTGGCTGGGCCACCCTCCTTCCCAGGCCACTCCACTCTCGCTCAGTCCCCCACCTCCTGCGTTCCATGGCCTCAGGGCCTCTGAGATGTCACTAACACCCAGGGCGGGGTGGTGGGGGGTGTGGAGTGGAGGGAGAGCCCCTCACGAGGACAGGGCTGCGGCGTGACCCTGCTTCTCCTGCCTGTGTGCTCTTCTATAAGATGATGGCGTTGGACTAAGCAAAGGGCTGAAGCTTCCTCTGATTTTGACATGCTCTAAGTCATGAGGAATCTTCAACAAAATTCCCAACACTTCATCTTTTGTCCTCGTCTCAACCTCTTGAAGGTAGAGGGGAGTGGAAGGAACTGTGATCCATTGAGGGCTGAAGTGAGACAGACTCTGAGTATCAGCTTTGCACTGGCTAACGATTTCATTCATTCATCTAACAAACACTGATTGAGCATTTACTATGTGCCAGGCACTATTTTAGACACTGGGGGTATACCAGTGAATAAAACATAAAATGTCCTGCCCTCAAGGAACTTACTTTTTACTTAGGGTGAGAGAGACAACAAATAAGTTAAATTATTTGGTGTGTTAGAAGGTGGCAAAGGGAGGGACGAGAGTAGAGCACGGTAAAGGAATTGAGAAAACTAGACTGAGAGATACTTCATGATTTTAAATAAGGTGGTCATTATGGGATGGGGGAAGAGCATTCCCAGCACAGGGAACAGCCAGTGTAAAGCCTCAAAAGCAGGGATAAGCCTGGCGTATTGGAGGGACAGCAAGGAGGAAGCCAGTGTGGCTGGAGCACAGTGAGTCAGGGGAGAGTTAGAGGTAAAGGGATCCCCGGGGGGGGGGGGGACCAGGTTGTGCAGGACCAGGAAGGCCCCTAGGAAAACTTGGCTCTTCCTGTGCAAAATGGAGAGCCACCACAGGGCCCCGAGCTGAACAGCGACGTGACGAGAGGATTGCTTTAAGAGGATCACCCTGGCTGCCGAAGGAAGAATAGGCTGCGGGGCCGAGTGTGGACTCAGGGAGGCCAGCCAGGTGCCTGGGCAGTGATCCAGGCCCAGCGGTGGGGAGAGGGCAGCGGGCAGCGGTCGGCCCTGAGTAAATCCGAGAGCAGAGCCACAGGCCAGGACGCAGAATCCAGGAGACCAGTCCCCGGGGGACAGAACAGTGTCAGGGCCCCGATCCTGCAGTGACGGCATGGGAGCCTGCGGTGGAGACGTGGGGAGCATGTGGGCAGCTGAGCGGGGGCCGCCTTACCCTGGCGTCCTCATTGGGTGATGTGAGAATCCGGGGGGATAACGGGTGTGGAAGGCACTTTATGAACGCAAGGGTTAGGGGCCTGCCCCGGCCACTGCGGAGAGGGGACCTCCTTCTAGAGCTCTTTCTTCCCTTCCACGCCAAAGAGCTAACACATAGCTTGGGCGTGGTGACCAGCTTTGTATTCTAGAATACACATCGGGCAGCTTTGATGCACAAGACGCTGAGGACATATCTGTCTACGTAACTAGTGCTCAATAAATATTTGTTGAATGAATGGATGAACGGATTGATATGGAGAGCAATAGGACGGCTTCCCAGCTCCCGTGGGACTCAAAGTTCAGTGAGCTCACAGCCTCCTCGTACTTGGCTTCTGGAAGACCAAACAGACAGTGACCAGAGCCGAAGGGGAGGCACAGATGAGGCTCGGAGGGGGGCGGGCACTGCCTCGTGCTCTGCGCCCAGCCAGTGCCAGGCTCAGGGCGCAGCACCCAGGGAGACACATCCCTGCCCTCAAGGTGCTCATAAGGAAGGGAGGTGCAGCATGGGGGTATCTATTGATTGTATTTGGACCCCCAAAGCCCTTTGAATACAATCAGACGCCTCAGCAGCCCCTGCTTTGTGACCTGTGTCCCCACCCCATCCCTCTCCTCCCCACTCACTAAAGGCTTCCCTCTACTATGTGGAGTGTCCACATTTCTTCCTGATTTCCCCCCAAGTTCTTCCACCTGCCTCCTGCCCTCCCCTTACCCAGCTGGCTCTTTCCCCTCCTTTGGGACTCAGCCTCACTGCCACCTCCTGCAGGAAGACCTCCTGATGCCTCCTAGAGCAGGCTGTGGAGGAGCCACCTGCCCCATAGGCAACCTGAGGGGTCCTTTTTGGAGAGGGGGGGTTTCCACTCTGCTCTAAGCGGGCAGGGAGAGGGGAGGGGCCAGGCTCGACACACTGCAGGGCACGTTCAGGCCGTGTCCCAGTGCTGCCTTAACAAATGCCACCAGCTGGGTGGCTTAAACCAACAGATACTGTTTTCTTGCAGTTCTGGAGACCAGAATCGGAAATCAAGGTGTCGCAGGGCTGCTTCCCTCTGGAGGCTCTGTGGAGAAACCACCCCATGCCTCTTTCCCAGCTTCTGGTGGCTGCCGGCCATCCCGCCCTCTGGGCACTCCCTGGCTAGGAGTGCTTTATTCCAATCAGAGCCCCTGTCTTCTCCCCTGTGTGTGTCTCCATGTCCCTATGTCTCCAGATCTCCCTCTCCGTTCAAGGACGTCAGTCATTAGGCTCAGGGCCCAGTCTCACCAGGATGACCTTATCTTAATGCGATGGCAACCGCAGAGGCCCTATCTCCAGATACGGCCACGTTCACAGGTCCTGGAGGTTAGGACGTCCACATATCTTTCTGAGGGGATGTGAGTCCACCCACAGCAGGCGCTTACAGATGCAAATAGCTGATGAATTAAGAAAAGAGTGCACAAGAGGTCAGGAAACTAAGGAAGGGATTCCTTACTTCCAGCAAGAAGCACAAGGCTCAGATCTTTTTTCTCATTTCTTAGTCTGATAGACGAGCTCTACGTGCCCAAGTTTTCCATCTCTGGCGACTATAACCTGGAAGGCATCCTTCCCCAGCTTGGCTTGAAGGAAGTCTTTACCAGCCAGGCTGACCTGTCAGGAGCCACAGGGTCCAAGAACCTAAAGGTTTCCCAGGTGAGTTTTAAATTTGGGCAATTCATCCCCCATGTCTGAACTTGAACGGTGATTGCCACATAGACATTTGAGTGATATTGAATTTTTGTAAATAACTGCATTTCTTGCTATCCAATTCCTCCTCCCGGGGACTCCCCCAAGCCCAGTAGAGCTGTGTTACGACAGCACACTTCCTGCAGCGTAAGGTGACGTGGGCTTGGAATCACCCGACAGTGGCCCCATCGCCATCGTTCACTGCCTGCGGGGGCAAATAGTCCCAGTCCCCACCCCTCAGGTTCTTCACCTGTAAAATGAGGCTGACAGTTTTGGATTACACAGTGCCTGGCAGGGCAGGTAATAGGTAATATTGCAATTGCTCTATGACAGTGGTGATGAAAATACTTCTGAGTACAAGAGAAGGGCCCTTGGGAAGCTGTGGCTGCATCTCCAGAAGCAGAGTAATCGGGACAAAGCGGGGGCTGGGGACCACCCCTCCACCCCCCGCCACTATTCCCTGTCCTGTGTGCTCACATCTGGAGCATTGCATTCAGTTCTGCATCCCCCCCCCTTCCAAAGGGCACCAGAGGGGAGCCAGGGGTCCAGGGACTCAAAGCCACATGCTGTGAAGTGTAGTTGAAAGGCCCAAGGAAGTTTTCGCTGGAAGAGAGGCACGGAAAGCAGTGCCAGGCCCGTCCAAGGAGGCAGCCGTACCAGTGCTTGGCTGTGGACGGGCTGCGGGAAAGTTGCTGCCCAAAGGCCTGGTGTTGCCCCTTTCCCTCCCCCTGCCCCCCACAATAGTAGATATTTGGGGACAGCACAGACTCTGGAGTCAGACACAGACAGGTCCAGGTTATGGGGCCCCCACTCTCTACCTGTGTGACCGGGGGCAAGTCACCCCCTGCCTCAGAGCCTTGTTTGCACATCTACACAGTGAGATGCTGTGAAACCAGCTGGCAGCGCTCTCGGGAGGAGACAGCAGCACAGGACCAGGCCGGCAGCAGGTGCTCCCAGGTGCTAGGCCCTCGGGCAGGCTGCTGGCCTCCGCCCACCTGCCCCGGTGGGTAATGCCCTGGTGTCCCCACAGGTGGTGCACAAGGCCATGCTTGATGTGGCAGAGGTGGGAACAGAAGCAGCTGCGGCCACAGGAATCAAAATCTTCCCCTTGTCCGGAAAGCTGGGCCCCTTGGTGGTCATACGCTTCAACAGACCCTTCCTGGCACTCATCGCTGAAAAAAGGGCCCAGAGCATTCTCTTTCTGGGCAAAGTCATCAACCCCAGGCAAGCCTAGAGCGCAGGCTGCAGGCTGGGGCCACCAAGGAGCCCGGGGTGGAAGCCTGCGCTCGCTCAAGTCCCAGGGCCCGGCCGGGCCTCTGAGCACCGAGGGACCGGCCCCAGCCTCGCCCTCTCCCTGACTGCTCATCCTTGGAAAGGCAACAGAAATGCTGCATGACAGGGGCCCCGTGCATATGCCTGCCATGCGCAGGGAGCCGGAGGACTGTTCAATCCAGAGGGGACCGGCGGATTTTCCGGTGCCTTCTCCCACGTGCCTGATTCCCTGTCCCGTGGCTGCCTGGGCCCCAACGTCCACCCTCTCTGACCTTTCCCACCCGTTCGGGCCCTCCTGCCTTCGGCTTCTTCAGCTCTCCCAAACCTTGTGCCTGTGACCAAGGCCGCCCAGAGCTCAGGCTCAGGACTGGGATTGGATCCTGCTTCCTAAGGCCAATTCCTGCCTCCTGGGCTCCCTGGTCCCCAGTTTCATCTTCACTCTTCCCCTCCTCCAGGGCCCAGAACCTGCTGTCACCAGCCTGACCTTTGCAGGGGCTCCTGACCCAGAATCCTATTTGGCACAGGCCCGGCTCCTGTAGCAGAGCGATCTCCTCCTTCTGTACTTCAGAAGCCCCAGCCTGGGGCGAGTATAACTGCTTCCTAGATTCCCAGCCCGAGCCCCTCAGCTGCCTTACCCAGTTCTGGGGCCTCATCCTAATGGATTTTCTCCCTTGGCAACCAGAAAGGAGGGCTGGTAGCAAACCAGCAATAAATGCACAACTGAAATAAAAGCAATGCATATGGCCATTAATTCAATTGATGTGACAGGTTATCAGGTCCTTTGTAATCTCTAGGGACAACAAAGGAAATAATGATGAGTTAGCTATTCTAAACTGAGGTCTTTTTATGCCTGGCAACCTGCTAAGAGCTCTACCTGAAATAACCCATTTAATCCTCGTGATGACTCTAGGAGAGATATACCATTACTAATTCTGTTTTATAGCTTAGAAAACTGAAGCATGGAAGGGTTCAACAGTTTTCCCAAGTCCACACAGCTAGTCCTTGTTGTCAGTAAGATGTTATCCCAACCCACCAGATGCCAGAAGAACACAACCACAAAGCAATCCTGCCCCTAAAGAGGCTCAGGGATGGCCCTTGTGGGGCTTACAGTCTGATGGGCAAGGCGGATGATGAAACAAGGCCCAGGAGGCACATCCTAGGTGGGATTGGCATCTACAATCAGCTGACTTTAAGTAAATTGGATAATGTGGGTGGGCCTCATCCAGTAAGATGGAATCTTAAGAGCAGAACTGAGGTTAATTACCGATTGCAGAAGGCGAGGTGGTCTCTCTCCTGGCTCTGGTGGTGTACAAGCACCACCTGACTGAGGACCCCTGGGGAAGCTCCTTCTTCCCTGGTCTCCTTGCTCTCTCCCAGCCCCAGGAACAGGTCGGCTCAGCCTACCGGTCAGAGAATCAGAGTTGACCACTGAGAAAAGGGTAATATAAAGGAAATAAATATATTAGACTTTCCAAATAAATATGTGGCAAGATAACAGTAAATTCATAGAAAATTTAAACTAGGAAATATAAGGAATTGAAAAAGGAGTAAATGACCAAGAAATATGTAATAAATCTAAATTATGATATAAAGAACATGTGACATAGAGTCAGGTATTAGAATTTAGGTTACCAGGGGCCGAGGCTGGGGTAGGGAATGGGGAGTTAATGCTTATATTGCATAGAGTTTCTTTTTTGGGTGATGTAAAAGTTTTGGTAATGGATGGTGGTGATGATACCACATTGTAAACATAATTAACAGCATTGAATTACACATTTGAATGTGGTTAACAGGAAAATTTTAGGTTGTATATATGTGTAGTGGTTTGGAGCTACCTGTACGCCCCAGAAAACCATGTTCTTAGCCCTAATCCATTCCTGTGAGTGTGAACCCATTTTGATGAGGTTACTTCAGTTAAGGTGTGGCCCACCTCAGTCAGGATGGGTCTTAATCCTACCATTAGAGTCCTTTATGAGCAGAATGAAATTCTGACAGAAAAAGAGAAAGCCACAGGAAGCAGGAAGCTGAAAGTCAATGGAATCCAGAAGAGAACAGAGAGGCTGCCATGTGTATTGCCATGTGACAGAGGCACCAAGCACCACTGGCAGCCAGGCCCAGAACACCAGCTTTTAGGAAGAAAACCTTGATTTGGACTTTCTCTTAGCTTCAAAACCATGGGCAAATAAATTCCCATTGTTTAAGCTAACCCATTGTGTGGTATTTGCTTTATAGCAGCCAAAGAGAACTAAAACAATATATTATTAGAATAAAAATTAAAACAAAAACATAAACCTAGGACTCTACAACACAAACAGTAAAACCTAAGGTAAGCCATGGACTCTAGTTAATAGTACAATTATAAAAATGTTCTTTCAACAATTGTAAAAAATGTACTACACTAATGCAAGGTGTTAATAGGGAGGTCTGTGGGAACTCTGTATTTTACGCATGATTTTTCTGAAAACCTACAACTTCTCTAATGAAAAAAAAAGAACATTGGGCAGAAAGCCATACAATATTTCCCATTTTACATGCTCTTCTTACAGTGTGGCCCTGGTAGCCCCTCACCAAGAGGTGGAGTCTATGTCCCCTGTCCTGGAACCCCCGTTTGTCGTGTCTGCCTCGACAAATGGGGGACATTGTAAGTGATGCTGTGTGACCTCTAAGTCAAGCCATAATACCGCAAGGAAGCCTGACACACCTGGGACAGCCTCGTGTAGGCCAGCCAGCAGCGACGAACCATCAGCCATCAGACATGGGAGTGATGGAGCTTTTGAGATGACTTTAGATCGCCACTGTCTGACTGTGACCACAGGAGAAGCTCTGAGTTAAAACAGCTGAGCCGAGCCTCGTCAGAGTCAGACATCAGGATTATGAGATACTAACTATGAAATGCTTGTAGTTGTTCTGTAACACGACAATTTGAGGTGGTTTGTTCTGTGGCAAGAGAAAACTAGAACCAATTTTCATACCTAGAAGTGGGGTTCTTCTGTAACCAAAACCTAAAGCATGTGCCATGGGCTTGGTGACAAGATGGTGACCTGACGCTGGACGGCGTTTGAGGACAGTGTTAGCAGAAGTCTAAAGGGCTTCATGGAGCGTGTAGCAGAAGCCTGCGGTGTCTTAAGGAAGCTGTCCATGCAGGTTTAAAGGAAAGTGATACACATGTTATTGCAAAATGATAGGACGTTTAGCAGCATGTGCCTGTGTTCACTATGAACATGGAAAATGTACTTAAGGAACTTGGTGGTCTAGGTAAGGAGATTTCTGGGCAGAGTAGTGAAGATGCATCCTGGCTTTTTCTGGCTGCCTATAATAAAATGAAAGAGGGGAGAGATACATTAAAGAAGAATCTGTAAAATATAAAAAAGCCACAGCATGCCAAATTCAAAGCTGATACTGTTTTTCATTCCCAACCTCACCACACGGCAAAAAAAAATTCATATAATAATGTACAATTTCGTATGTTATGAAAAAATATATAATGGCCTGTATCCATCATTGCAACATAATTCAGGACAATTCCAATGTCCAGAAAATGCCCCCAGATTACACCTGCTTTTCCCTTTCCCTCCCCTCAGAACCTCTATGGCATTATCCTATGACTTTCTCCCCATTGTACACTGGGTGAGGAGCAAATAATGTCTCTTTAGTACTCAGGTCCTCATATTGAAAGAAACAGTAATCAAGAAACTGTACCCAAGCTATACTCATCTGCACCTAGACTTACTATAGATGATGACATTCTGTACTTTGAGCTGATTCTCTCCATGGATGAGACTTTGAGGTCTTGAAGAGGAGATTGAGGTATTTTACATAAGGAAGGGATATGAACTGTTGCAGCTGGGGGAAGATTGGGTAGACTTATTTTTCGGTGATGGTCATAGCTGTATCTCCCATCCCATGTGCTCTTCTTACCATGTGACCCCCACCACCCCATCAAGGAATAGAATCTATATATCCTCTCCTTTAACCTGGATCAAGCTTTGACACTGACTCAAACAGTAGAGCATGGCATAAGTAATTCTATTTGACTTTCAAGGCCAGATTATAAAAGGGAACACAGCTTTCACCTGGCTATCTCTCTCAGAACCTGCGTCCTGGAAGCTGTGAGATGACACATAAAATGTTCACTGCTTCCGATGTTGCCTTGCTCAGCTAGCTGGAATAGCTGGGGCTTCCCAGCCCTGAGGTGTTTTCAGGCATAAGCACAGGGGCACGAATTTTACAAAAGATATATCAGTCATAAAACTGCTTATGCCAAATAACATAGAGCTAAAGATAAAAACAACAAAAAAAGTAGAAATGAAAGGAGAACTTGCTTTAAAAAAAATACAGTTATAGTGGGCATTGCCAATATACATCTTTCGGGATGGAATATATTCAATTTTTGGTGAAAAGTAGGAGAGTCAAAGAATCCATAAAAGAATGTAATAGTACAATTGATAAATTCCATGCATATGTACGTGCATGTATGGGTGTATGTGTGTAGAGCACATTAGAACTGGGCTCCTTGAAGGAAGAGAACCAAACAAGGTGAGCTCTACTCTTTCCTTGCCTACTGTCTCTAGGAAGAGGAAAACCAAAGAGAGCCAAGGTGTCTCCTTGAATTGGAAAATAGAGCTTAGAATATGGAGAGGCCACGGTGATTAGAGTTTGTGAGGTAGAATGCCAGAGAGGAAGAGGCTGGCAGAGAGAGAGCCCCCAAGATCCGCGGAAAAGCCCACACAAGTATTTGGCTGAATACTGATCTGCTCATGCATGAAAGGAACCTACCCAAGGCCAGATAAAGAAGCACCAAAAAGTAGTGAGGTTGAGTATGACTCATATTGCCAGCAGCTGGAGTGGAAAGACCAAAGCATTTGGGTACAGTCATCAGAATTTAAAGTATGGCTAAATTAGCCCTAGGAGAGTGGGTATAGCTCAATGGTTGAGCGCCTGCTTGCCATGTACGAGGTCTCAGGTTCAATCCCTGATACCTCTTTTAAAAAAAACACTGAAATTTAAGCCTATTAATTTTTAATAATTTTGCTAGTTTTTTCTTTGGCCATTGGCCCAGTCGGTTGGGCTTAGAGTCCTGAATTTGGGCAGGGAAAGAAAGAAATTAGCCCTAGACCAAAGGTTGTTTTTACTCTGTCTTAACAAATAATAAAAGCAAGCCAGATTTAAAATGGCCTACATCCATTGCCACAACAGTACTCAGGACAACCTGCAACTCCCAAAGAAGCCCCTGTATTTCAACTGCTCATCCCCTCCCTACCCAAAAACTGTCAAGTGGCCACTGGCTCCACCTCATTGTTATAATTTCTTGCATTGCTAGAATCACCATATGTGAGCAAGAGAATACCATCAAGTCCACTCTAGTCCATAGTTCTTCTCCCAATCCAGAGGCGACTGGGATGGTGATGTCCACTCCAACTCCAAGTGAGAGAGGGCTTATATCCCATGGATATAGTGGGTGGGATGATCCTGCCTGCAGATGCAGGCCCTCTCCATTCCCTGGGATGGCCATTTCCCATCGTTGTCTCCTCACCAGGTGACTTGGATGAGTCCATTGAGCTGTAGGGTAGGAGTTGCAGCTCCACCTAGATTTCATGCACACCTGGCACATAGGTAGGTGGGAGGCTCCAGTCTCTGGAAGTATACCTAAGAAACTCCAGCATCACATGTAGGTTTGAATAGAAGGGACTGGTGAACCATGTGCAGGGAGGACTTATTTGAGTCTAATTCTGTCACTCTCAGGAGCACAGATTCCAAAATAGAACCCACTGATAAGGCATCAGTCTCTGGGGCTATCCCCCCTTATATTGGACCAGGGTGTCTCTAGAGCTCTCAGGAACCCCACTGAGTGGGGTGATAGGCACTTAGATGTTCTATGAGCTCCTACTGAGGTGTGCGTAAGAGTTACCTCTGGGATGACCTCCCGACTCTCTTTGAAGTCTCTTAGCCACTTGAACTCATTTGTCTTTACCGTTTCCCCCTTTTATTCAATGTCTTTTTCCGGTTGTGTTGCCAGTTGGCACTTGGGAAAAGTTTTCAATTAGCAATAATCGTGCCTCGGATAAACCTCATTGGCTACGATACTGCCACACTGTGGGAGATGTTTGTGTGGGATGTGGTGGGAGGTGTGGGAGGTGGGCAACATGGGAATCCCAGTGGGTTCCATGTAATATTTTGGGTAATCTAAGCACCTCTTAAAATATATGTATATATATATATATAAATAACATTTTTGTAAGCAAATACACATATATGTATATATATTTATATATCATTTTGCAAATGTTTGTATGTATTGTGAGAATTTTGATTTTTACCCATAATAAAAAAAAGAAAAAAGAAAAAAAAAAAAAACACACACAAACACACACATGAACATGCACACATATACACACACATACACACAAGACTTCTTGGATTTCATGAATAGATTCTAAGATATTCCTAGAGGAATACTTTTAAAAGTATTTTAAAAATCTGAATTGCACTACCATATTCTAAAACACATTTGATTATTTTCTTTTCATTAACTCTACATAAGATAAAAGCATTGTGAATAATACTGTGCTTTTGTTATCAGTATTCACTTCTACTCCTATCTATGCTGTCCTCTGTATTGTGAGGGCTAGAATTCCAGATACTGAATTTCCCAGTATCTCTTGCTGGTACGGTTTCAGTTTCCACCAATGAGAGGCGCTTGTACTCAGTTTGGAAAGTGGAAAGAAAGTTGGAAATATTATTCTTTCTCCAGTATTAGTGGTTAGGTGTGTAGGATTCAGCATGCATGACCATTCTTAAACTTTTTTATTGAGATATAACATGTATCCTGTAAAGAGCACTAATAAATTTACAGCTTGATGAAAAAAAAAGCAAGCCAGAAAAATTTCCAACATTATTTAGAGGAAAACAATAAAACACAGAGCACAGGCAATAAATATGACCCATTACCAATTGAAAAATCAATCGAGATAAAACCCATAAATGACAGAAATGATAAAATTAGTGGAAAAGGACCTTAAAATAACTATAATACCTAAAAACTTCAGCATCACATGTAGGTTTGAATAGAAGGGACTGATGAACCATGTGCAGGGAGGACTTATTTGAGTCCAATTCTGTTTGTGTGGGATGTGGTAGGAGGTGTGGGAGGTGGGCAACATGGGAATCCCAGTGGGTTCCGTGTAATATTTTAGGTAATCTAAGCACCTCTTAAAATATATTTATATATATATAGATAACATTTTTGTAAGCAAATGCACATATATGCATATATATTTATATATCATTTTACAAATATTGGTATGTATTGTGAAAATTTTGATTTTTACCCACAATAAAAAATAAATTAATTTAAAAAATATATATGTAAAATAAATGGCAAACTTAAAAAATGAAAAAAAAATAACTATAATAAATATGATCCATATGCTCAAGAAGGTATAGAAAGGGCTAAGTATTGGTTTGAGTGTAGCCTGCCACCTTTCCCTATGCCCCAGAAATAAATTCTGTGCACAGATGAAGAGAGAATTAGAAAATATATTTTAAGATCCAAATAAATGGTATGTTTAGAGATGAAAAGTACAATACCTGAAATAATAATAATAAATTCAAAGATTGGAATTAATAGATTAGAAAGAGGAGAATGCAATGTGGTGAGATGTTAATTGAGGAAGGGTCCAAGGACATCCATCCACCAGAGAACAGCTATTACCTATGTGGCTATAAGGAATCCCAGTCCCAGCCGCTCAGTTGCTCTTACTGAGGTTCATTGGGTACTCGGCAGGCTCTGGACCCCAGAAAGGACCAGTACAGCTAGCCGCGTTAAAGCAAGTGGGCTTATTACTCAGAGAACAATGGCCAGCAGAAGCAGCAGGGATTTACTCATCACGGACACTCACAACTCCATTCACCCCACTTTGTGCTGCAGGAGGAGGACCCTAAGCCCTCACAGTATGGCTCTCTTTAAACCCCCAAGAGGGGACTCTAGCTGCTGGCCACACTGTGCAAGCTCTTTGCAGGATTTCCACGCCAGCTCACAGCTGGGGGCCCTGGAGTACCTGCCCAGACCACAATTCCCTTACTATGCTTATCTCTGATGGTTCCTATGTGTGTCATCAGAGCCACTTGTGATTCTTTAAGGAACTGATTGTGACTAATTCACAGGGGAGAATGGAGGGGTCTAGGGAATGGGGTAATGGTGAGTGTGTTTGCCTTAGTTTGCCAAAGGGCTGCCGATGCAAAGTACCAGAAACAGGGTAGCTTTATAGCTTTACAAAGGCGATTTATCTGGGGTAAAAAGCTTACAGTTCTGAGGCCATGGAATGTCCAAATCAAGGCACCATCAGAGATGCTTTCTCACCAAAGCCAGCTACTGGTGACCCTCGGGTCCTGCCATGTGGCAATGATGGTGGCCAATCTCTGCAGAGGTTTCTGCCTTTCCTTCCAGAATCTACTGTGTCCCAGAGCTCAGCTGTGGGCAACCAGGCATAGGGCTTGTCTCTTTCCAGGCCTCCTCTCAGTCTCGGCTGCTCCACTTTCTTCCCCAGTTCAACTGTGAACTATCAGGCATACAGCAGGACTTGTCTCCTCTTGAGCTGCTCCGTGGGCCCAGACTCTTGGGGACTTCCTGCTTTAATGATCCTCAAGATCTCCCTCACGTGGCAGGATCAAAAATGGCAGAGCTCCCTTTTCCTGTGTGTGTGTCTCTCTCTGTGTTTCTGTTTGTAAAAGACCCAGAAAGAGGGCAGAGATTCAACCTGGGTCATACCTCACTGAGTAGTCCAGTCAAAAGGGTCTCACTCCCACAGGAATGGATTAGTTCAAAAACATAATCTTTCTGGGAAGCGGATGTGTCTCAAGTGATTGGGCTCCCGTCTACCATATAGGAGGCCCAGGGTTCTATTCCCGGGGCCTCCTGGTGAAAAGCAAGCTGGCCCGCACAGAGAACTGCCCTGCGCAGGAGTGCTGATCCACACGGAATGCTGGCCCACGTGCACAGCTGGTGCAGCAAGATGACGCAACAAAAAGAGACACAGAAGAGAGACAATAGGAGACACGGCAGAACAGGGAGCTGAGGTGGCGCAAGAGATTCAGCACCTCTCTCCACTCAGGAAGGTCCAGGATCAGTTCCCGGTGCCCTCTAAAGAGAAGACAAGCAGACAGAGAAGAACACACAGAGAGCAGACAGGGAGGGCAAAACAACAAGGGAGGAGGGGGAGAAATAAATAAATAAATCATTTAAAAATAATTATTATAGTCTTTCTGTTTGGGGGAATCATAAAAGGATTTCAAATTGTCCTAGATTTCAAAGTGTCCTAGTGTCTTAGACCACTCCAGCAGAGAAGAAAAGGTGAGCAAGAGAAATTTTCAAAAATAAATGCAAATGATCAAAAATAATTTGCAAGAAAATGGTAATTATAAAAATAAAATGCAAAGAGCAAAAAGATCGAGAGGCGGGGTGGGTAACAAATCAGGGACCTGTTGGAAAATATCAAGTCTAGCATACAAATAAAGATGGGTGAACCAGAAATGGTACTTGGCAAGTTGCTTGCCCTGCCCCACCGCCCTGTGGAACGCAGGTGTTGATGCCTGTCACACCCAAGATGCCCCCCCTCACTGGAGGGGGTGATGAGTGTATCAGGGCCCTCATCTGCCTCTGGGCTCTCACACCTGGTCCACAGGCCTGCTTTATGTGGCTGGGGGGAGGCGGCGCTGGAGCTGCCTCGGGAGTGAAATTGACCCCTCCCTAGAGGGAAAAGGACCATTTGCCACAGTGTGGTTTGACAGGCCCTTCCTTGTGGCCAGCACCTCCAGAGGTGCCCGGAACAGCCTCTTTCTGGGAGAAGCTGTAAACCCCAAGTTTCCCTGAGCTGTCAAGGGGTGAGGCTCCCAGCAAAGATGCAAAGAGCTGGGGACCCGGAGCCTGCAGGACCAGAGTCCAGCCTGGTCTGACGGGCCGAGTAACCCTACGCTTCTCTCCCTCAACCTCAGTTTCCTCATCTGAAAAGTGGGAAATTAAAGTGTGAAGGTGCGTGTGTGCACATGACTGTAGAAACATAGGTAGCTGTTGGGTTGATTAATCCAAGGACCTCTGGCCTGCTGACTGCCAAAAAGCACTACGGAGGACAGAACAGATACAGATGCTGCTCTCTGCTGGCCACCTGGCACCCTCTCTCCGTGCACATGAGCCCCTGGACTGCCCCCCAAGGGCTCCGAGACCCATCCAGACTACTCTGAGGGGTTGAAGCAGCTGCTTCAAAAATGGCTTGAAGAGATTAAGAAATTATTACTTTACAGGTGTGTTGCACTATTGTGGTTACAGTTTTTTAAAATTATTATGTTTAAAATGAAATGATATCCAGGTTTTACTTCAAAATAATCCAAAGGGGGAAAAGAATTAGGAGGTATAGAAAAAATATATATATGTTGGCTTTGTGTTGATAATCACTGAAGCTGATGGAGGCACATGGAAGTTCATTAAACCAGTCTTTACTTTGTTGTATGTATTTGAAAAGTCCCATAATAAAAAGTTTTTTAAAAAAATCATTGAGGACAGGATTGTGTCTTATCCCCCTGTACTTAACAAATCCTCAGCATGCAGAAGGTAATTGGAAGGAAGGAAGAAAGGAAGAGACGGAGAGAGGAAAGGGAGGGAGGGAGGGAGGAAACTCATAATAGACCTCTGCTGTGCTTTCCTGTGATGGGTTGAATTATGTGCCCCATAAAAACACATGTTCTTAATCCATTCCTGGGGGTGTTAACCCACTGTGAATAAGACCTTTTGAAGATGTTATTTCTAGTTAAGGTGCGGCCACCTGGATCATGGTTGGCTTTAATCTGGATTACTGGAGTTCTTAATAAGCAGAATGAATTTCAGAGAGAGAGAGAGAAAGAAAGCCACAGGAAGAAGCTGGTAGTCAATGGAACCCAGAGAAGAAAGATGTCACCATTTGTATTGCCAGAAAGGTCATGGACCAAGGATCACCAGCAGCCAGCTCTAGAATGCCACAGTCTTCAGGGAGAAGGCATTGATTTGCTGATGTCTTGATTTTGGACTTCTCTTAGCCTCAAAACAGTAAGCCAATAAAATTCCCATTGTTTAAACCAACCCATTGGTTGATATTTGTTTTAGCAGCCAGGAAACTAAGCTACCTCTCCTGAGTGAACATCAATAGAAACAATTGAAGATGCTGAGAAGTCAATAAGCAGTGGCTGTGCAGAGGTCTATGTCAAGGCAGTGGAAAAACAAAGCAAAATTAAAATAATAATAAACAAAACTGGGAGAAAATTAACTTCTGCCCTCCACCTGCTTACCACATCTGTGCTATCACAGGCTGCCGAGCCACCTCTGAAAGGGCAAGGCATTTAAGTTGCAAAGGTTTTGCAAATACTCTTTCTGTTGAGTAAATATTAACTTTTCTGTCCATGCTGCATTCAAGTGGAAAGTTCTAATGACTTTCTTGAAGAACTAGCCATTACCATCTGTATTAGTCAGGGTTCTCCAGGGAAACAGAACCAACAGGAGATATCAGTAAATAGTATGAGATTTTATAAAATTGTCTCACACAACCATGGGGATGCGCAAGACCAAATTCTGTAGGGCAGGCTGCAAGCCAGAAACTCAGATGTAGGTCTTTGTTGAGTTTCCCCAGGAGACACTAGCTTTCTGAAGTAGAGATGGGGATTCTCTTTCTGAATGCTGAAATAATTTCTCCTTTTAAGGCCTTCAACTGATTGGATGAGATGTCACTTATTGCTGATGGCAATCTCCTCATTTCATTGTAGATGTAACCAACCATCTAGCAATCAACTCACTGATGATTAAAGTCCATGAAATGTCCTTGTATTACAATTAGCCCAGTGCTTGCTTGACCAACAACTGGACACCATTACCTGGCTGAGTTGACACATTAGCCTAACCTTCACACCATCTAAAAAACTCTATAACCAAGATGAACAAGTAATAATTTTGAGAAAATCATAGCCCAAGCTCCTTGGAGACAAGAGCTATGACCTGGGCATCTCTGTGATCCATGACAAGCATAGGGGCATCTACAGGTGTGTGCTGATGAAAGAGTGAGACCAGGAGTGGAGGAAGGAGGGCTCCAATTTACTCAGCCCTTCATTAGTTTTAAAGAAACTCCTATATACTTCTCTAGAGCTAGTCTTCACGGCAACTCTGGGTTGACAAGAGAGCAGAAGAGGAAATAGGGGCTCAGGAGAGGGTCCCAAGGTCAGGCAGCAAGTAAGAGATGGAATTGACTTACCCTTGGCCATCATCCCCAATCCCAAGTCCCACTGATGCACCACAGCCCGTTCTTCTCCACACGTGCATTTCCACACAACTCTAATTGAGGGGTGGGTTGTCTTCATCTTTGTTGGGTTCTTTGAGAGTGGACATGAGCCGAGAGCAGCTTCAGAGAGATCTGTGTTAATCCCAGGAGGCTTCTCTGCCACAGTCCTCCTGCAGGGACAAACCTGTGTCACAGGCCCCGAGGACCTGCTGAATGTCCCCAGCTCCTTCAAAGGCTTAGAGAAAGCATTCAATTTCAGGTGAATGTGGGGCTGGGGAGGGGCTGGAGTCCTGGAGTCCAGCAAGAGTGGAAGCCAGGAGACCAACTAGAAGACTGCTATCGTGGTCCAGACAAAAGACAAAGGGAACAGACTTAGGAAGTGGCGGTCCTAGTATCTGAACCTGGGTCAGAGTGGCTCCCAGGGCCAAACTTGTCACCACTAGGCAATATTGCCCTCAGGAGGGCTGTGGCCTCTCTACAGAGGAGCTGGGTGGGTGCTGCTTAGCCCCTCAGCAATAGCCTTTCCCATGCATCCAGAATTTGGGGCTCACTGAGCCTCTCCCGTACATCATCAGCTTAGGGTGGGAGGGGGTTAAGTTCTCCACCCAGAATTTCACTTAGTGGTGCTGGGCACTCCTGTCCCCTCCGTCACCCAGAGCTAAAGCTAAATCCCACAGACAGAGCCTCTGGGCCTTGCCTCTTTGACTCCCAATGTCTCGCTCACCACCTTTGACTCTTTCCTTCTCAAAGCAACCCATTCCTTGGTTGCCATGACAACATTCCTCAGAGGCTTCCTAGGAGCTAGTGATGAAAACGCTTTGGTACTGGTAGCCTGCTTCCTCAAACCGTACAAGCCAAGAAGGCAACAGAGAGTCTGCCAGCAAGATGCAAGGCACAGTCCTTCGAAACCTAAGCCTGGAGGTCACGCCCTTTGCCGTCTAAAATGACAGTGAAGAAAGTGTCTTATCAAATTCTTCAGCCACAAAGGCAAAAGGATGCCAGAGATGCCAATGATGGACGAGGAAGTTTAACAGGGTGGAGGCCAGGTGGAGGAGTGCACCTGGCTGAGCAGAGCGGAGGCAGCTTAACCGAGGCCACTGTGGAGGGAGATGCGGAGGAAAACTGAGCCGAGCCTGCAGAATCCTGGAGTCGCTGTACTTGGGTGTGGAGAGGGCCAGGGAGCTGGGAGGGCCAGCCCAGCCCTCCCGCAGGCCCAGGCAGCCTGTGCCACCCCCTCCCAGCTGCAGGAGATCAGAGGCCAAGTCAGGCTCCAGGCGGAGGGCCTGAGGCACAGGTCTGAATAGAAGGAGAAAAGGTAAAATCAGCCTCCTGGACTGTGAAAGCCTGGGTCCCTTCCCGCCACTTGTTCCCAGAATGCCACAGGCAGGTGTATCCTGGCTCAGGTGTGTCCTCCCCCACAGGCAGGCAGGAGGCTGGATACCCTGGAGGAAGAACCCCTGAATAGTGACATCTGAGGCCTCCATATAAAGGCCCACCTGCCCCTAACAGCAAAGACCAGTGAGAGAGACCCACCAGGAATGGACAGCTGAAAGGTTGGAGCAAGACGTTGTTCTCCCTTTCTTCTCCTGTGTTAACTCTTTCCTGCCTCATGGTTTTGCAGCTGCCTCCTCCTGTCCCTCTGGGCATCCATTCTAGAACCTGATCTTCGAATGGCAGTTTGGGGCCCTTGCGTGGAGGGAACCAGGAATATCTGGGATCTGGTGCAGAATCAACGGGACAGTTTGGCAGGGTGAGTTTTCATCTCCTTAAGACTCCATCTTTCTCAAAGCCATAGCCCAGGTACCTGCTTTCACGAAGCAGGCGGGAGCACAAGCCTGGCTCCTGGCCCTGCTGTCTGGAGCTTCTGTAGACCCCTTTATCCCACCACTGCTGTGCTCCCAGCCACTGTGGCCAGGTTCTGGATGCAGCAGGCCCACGGCTTCAGCCTTGCTCAACGTTCTCATTTTTGTTCCGTTTCTAGTCCATGGAGTTATTGCTTTTGAACAGGCTTTTTGCCTTCCTCTTCTAATATTTTATGTGTCATTATTGTATGTTTGCAGTTGATCAAACCGTGAACTCAATGTGCCATCATGATAGAACCCCAGATTTTGATTTCTAATTCTACTTTACACCAAAAAAAAGAACCAGGGCTCCTAGTAGAGGAGTTCATTCTACACTCGGGGCAAGAGAACACAAGTTGGGAAGAGAATATGTTGTAGACTACCGAAGACACCTGGGAAGGTGACAGCAAATTGACGGGGCTAAAATTGGGACAAGCAGCAAAAAGAAACCAATGATTCCAATCACAAACCAGTTGAGTTAGAGCTAGGCCCTGAATCCATGAGGATTTTACTTTAAAAAGTAAAAATAATAGAAAGTTTGCCCCACAAAGATCATACACTCCAATCTGAGTCAGTTGATTGGTACTTGACGCATGCAGGGGTGGGATGGAGGCAGGTGGGTTTGTGACTGTGGTTCTTGAAATAGCCTCAGTATCAGAGTTAAGTGGCTAAAAGGGTATTTGAAATTAGATCCATGGGGTAGACTGTAGGGAAATGAGCTGGAGTAATAGCCTTGGGTACTGACTCTGCTTTCTTCCCCAGGATTAGGCCAGGCCTTGTTGATGTTGAATTTGGTTCAGAAACCAGGAAAGCCTGCTGTTTGTACACATCCCTTTAAATGGAAGCACAGAGATCTTTAGTGTAAATTTTTCCAGAAGGGTCATGTGACCCTGACATAGAAGGGCAGTGGTGAAGCAAGAACTGAACTTTCCAGATCTGATGAGGTCCTACCTACACACAGTCTTACTGGCACCTGGGAGTCCCAGTAGGATTCTGCGGCCAAAGAGTTCCTTGCTTGCAAAAGGATTTTGCATCTTGTCTAATTATATCAGGAACTTATTAACAATGTGTAAGGGAGGAAAGGGGAGCACTCCCTGCCTATCTGGCTTTACTTTACTTCAGAGTGTGAAAAAAGAAAATTGAGGATATAATAAAAGCAAAAAAGTCATTTAGAAAACCCAGGCAGGGAATAGCTGTGCAAGAAAGAAATAATTGTACTATTTAGCTCTGGAGTAAACAATATTTACCTACTTGTGATAATATAATTTGAGTTGCTATTCAGTTTTAGAATAAACCTTTAGAAAAAATGCAGACAATTTTGTTATGATGGCAGATGGAGGAAGGGAGGAAGGGAGGGTAAAAAGGCAGATATCAGCCCTAAGTTAGGAGATGGAAAGAGAAAAAAGAAAAAGGAGAGCTGAAAGGACAGAAAAGTGAGTTCATAGATTCATTTTACAAAGTGGGGCAGCAAGAGATACTGTTCACAGCTGATAAAACAAGAACCTTTTTAAAGGGCAATTTGGCAGAAATTGTCGGGGTTTTTAAGGTAGATCTGGAAGGATGCAAAAGAAACCAGCAACAGTAGTTGCCTCCAGGAGGGGATCAGATTGGCCAAGGAACAAGACTGTGGGGGCCTTACAGTGTAGGTCCCTGTATCTTTGAATTTTGAACCTTTTAAGAAATTTAAAAAAAAAATAAAGGTGCCGGGAGCAGATGTGGCTCAAGCAATTGAACACCTGCTTCCCACATGGGAGGTCCCAGGTTCAGTTCCTGGTGCCTCCTAAAAACAAAACAAATAAACAACAACAAGGAAACAAACAAAAAAACCAACTCAAGGGAGCCGATGTGGCTCAGTGGTTGAGCGCTACCTTCCCACATATGCAGTACCGGGTTCAATCCCCGGCCCCAGCACATCAATCAATCAATCAATCAATCAATTCAACAATCCAACTCCCAGGACTCTCACCTACTGAGAGAGCAGCAGTAGGGCACAAGTCCTGCCCAAGGGCATTTACTGAAGTAAACTGTTAGACACAAGGGAAATGCCTTTTAGTGCAGAGATGGGGAAATGATGGAACAGTCCTAATATGGAATGTCATGCAGTAGTTACAGAACTAAATATGAAGGAGACCAGGCACAGAGTAGTACATACTATATGATTCCATTTATATAAAAAGTAGATATAAATCAACTTATAAAAATGAAATTAGATTAGTGGTTATGTGGGGCTGAGGAAGGAATGCTAAGGGGTGTGGAGTCTTTCTTTTTGGAGTAATGAATTTGCTCTAAAATTTTTTACATGATGAGTGATTATATATTTACAACATCGTGATTATATAAAAGCCATTGATTATACACTTTGGATAGATCATATGGTATGTGAATACATCTCAGTAAGACTGCTTAATTGAAAAAAGAATTAAGTGTGGGGAGCGGAGGTAGTTCAGGTGGTTGAGCACCTGGTTTCCCATGTACAAGGTCCAGGGTTCAATCCCTGATACCTCCTAAAAGCAAAACAAATGAAAAAACCAACTCTCAATGGGGAGTGGATGTAGCTCAGTGGTTGAGTGCCTGCTTCCCATGTATGAGGTCCTGGGTTCAATTCCTGGTACCTCCTAAAAAAATAAATACATTAAAGAAATAAGAAGCTCTATCCTGACAAATGTGGGAAGGTGCCCCTAGTATCTCATTTTATAAAACAGGTGAGTTGCTCAGCATGTATAATATCCCATTTTAGGTATAATTTTGAAAATTATCTGTATATGTGATTGCATGTACACACAAAATAGTGCAAAGACCAAAAAAGCTTCCTGCTGACTACACAATGAAGGTCCACCTCCTCTCCTCCATGATCTAGTCCTAACCTGCCTGTCCAGCCTATACCTCTTTGTGCATTCTCCCCACTGAACTCCACAGGGAGCCCTATGTTCTTCCAGCAGTTTTCACATCCCTGCCTTACCTCAGACTTTTTTTTAAACTGCTTGTAATTCCCTCCCCCACCTCTGATATCCAAATTCTACCCATTCTTCAAGGCCCTGTATAAATGTTACCTCTTATAAGAAGCCATCTTTGATCTTATCATGCACCCCTGCACCCAAAGAAGAAAGTAATTCCTCTTAACTTTCTACCCTACATTATAGTTAATATTTAGATGTCTCATCTTCCTTGAAGGTCATGTCTATTTCACGTTTATATCCCCTGTGGTGCCTGGTACAATGGGTTGCGTATGTTGGGTGCTCAATATATGTTTCCTGAATTAATGCATGAATGACTGAATGATGGAGTGAATGAGAGTGGATTAACTAAATGAAGTGAATGAAAGAATAAGTAAATAAATGATGGAGTGAAAGAGTGGTTGGTGTATGCATAGATGAGTGAATGGAGAAATGGGTGGATGAATGGGTAGATGCTAGGGTGATATTCAGAATACTTTCTACCATTAAAATGTAGACACTAGCCATAACAACTTAAATAGATGTGTAGATGGATAGATGAATGAATGGATAGATGAGTAGTGAATAGATAGAATCATGGATAGGAAGATTGATGAGTGGGTGGTACATGGTTGATGAATGGATGGATGGATGGTGGATAAATGAGTGCATGGATAGTTGGATGCATTGATAGGTAGATGTCTGACAGGGTGGGTAGATGGATGATTGTTGGTTGGATGGATTGGTTGATGAATGGACAGGTAGGTGGATAGATGGATGATAGACTGATGGCTATATTTAAGAGTAGATGGATGAGTGAGTGGATTGTTTAAAGGGTGGATGGAAGGATAGGTGACTGGGTAGGTGAATGGGTGAATAAGCATGGTAATGAGTAGGGAAGAAAAAGAAGTTGGTACAAAAATAAAGACTTGGTAGATCCCCTCTATAGAGTAGATTGATTGTTCCAGACTTTTCCTTGCACGTCAATCACAAGGCAGTGATGACCGTGAATGAGGAGGGCTTGGAGGCCGCTCCTGCCACAAGCATCCAGCTCATGGCCAGGCCCCACCCAGACCTTGGCCCACCAGTCCCTTCAAGAATTGAGTTCAACTGACCTTTCCTGGTGATGACCTTTCATAGAGAAGCAGGAAGCATACTTTTTCTGGGGAAGAGTGTTAACCCATTGGAATAATGCTCTCTCAGATGGGCTGGATGACTCTCAGAGAACAGAGTAGGAGACCTTACTGAAGAAGAGTTATCCTGAGTCAGCATCCAAGACTCTTTGTGGCCTTGGTGACAACACCAGACTATTCTTCCCCAAGAAGTGAAATGGAAAATATTTCAACCAGTGATGATGGAGGTGCCCTTGTACAACCTCTATGTAGCCATAAAAATAATCACTGCACATGTCAAGGAGCTACTGTTATTGAATGGGGTTTTGCTTTTCGTTTTTTTCCCCCGAATGAGGTTTAATGAGATATTACATACACTCTGTTTCTTTTGCTTTGTTTTCATGGGAACCTTTGGGGGTGAAGTTAGTATGGAAAGAGCAAGGTGGTGCCTACTAAAGACAGACGGTAACTACCAAGTGAACACCGACTACGTGCCCATCTCTGTACCAAGTGCTTTATGTATTTTATCTCATTTTAAAATTAATTCCCACAATAGCCCTACAGAATAAGCATCATGTTGAACCATATAAAACTGCTTATATTAGGCCATTTTTTTAACCTAAGGTAACTTCATATGGTTCAAACTAATGTGTCTCTCTTTTTACAGCTCAGCCTCAGAGAGCTTAAAAGGCATGCCCAGGGTCCCTCAGCTAGTAAGTGGCATAGCTTGGATTCAGGTGTGTTTTATTTCAAAGACTAGACTCTTTCCATTCTCGTGCATTTTGCTAAATTGATGATTCTCAACCTTGATTGTGTACACGAATTCCCTGGGGACCTTGCTAAACCGCAGGTTCTGATTCAGTAGGTCTGGGTGGAGTCTGAGAGCCTGCATTTCTCACAAGCTCCAGATGCTGCTGCTGCTGGTTGGGTGGCCGCCCTGAGCAGCAGCAGGTGCTAAGTGTCTGCTAACTGGCAAGAAAGGGTTAGGCTGGTGCAGTGAGGAGGGCAGGGGAGTGGAACTAGCCTCTCAACGCATTTGTGGAGCTGAGCAGAATTTTTACAAGCCCATGTAGAAGCCTGCAGACAAAGCCTGCTTTCGGGTGACCTATTAACGAGCACACTGGGGAAAATAAGTACCATAAATAAAGGGTTGTTGCCTGTTCTAGGCATGCCCTGGTGCTTGGACATGTCTGTGTGTTGTCCTCCGTGTCAGCCACCGGCAACTGTGACTTTGACTGTCAGCTGGTTCAGGTTCCTGGGTCTCCAACTGCACAGAAGATGGGAGCCCACATGGGCTTTGGGGCCAGACACACCTGAGACCAAATCCCACACCTGGCTCTCACCCAGGATCCATCCTGGAGCATAATGTGGACAACAGAACATGCATGGCCACGTGGAATGCTGGTCATGAGCTTACATGAGACCCCATGAGATTCCTTGTGCATATCACATGTACTGCCAGAGATAACACTTGGTGTTTTTTACTCTTCTCTGGTGAGAAGATGCCAATAAAACCCCAATGAGTCAATAAAGTCAGCTTCCCTCAGAAGGGGGCACCTGGTGGTTACTGAAGTTATCCCTTGAGAAGGAGCCCCAAAGCACAGGAAAACAAGTGTCATGCCTTTTGTTTTTGAGGATTTACAACAGGGTCCCAAACCCAGATGACTGTGGGGCCAAAGGGGCAGTGGGCAGGTTCAGCAGCACCTGGTAACTGACCTTGGTGCTGGGGAAGGACTAGAAAGAGGGGTGGGCTATGGTAAACTGGAGGGCATGGGCCTCATCTAAAGGAATGGCCAATGGTTGGCTGCCTTTGACCAAGGTTTACACAAGATAGAAGTTTCAGTTTGATCCTCACATAAAAGTGTGAGGACATGATACGTCACTGGGAGTACAGTTTTCTACCAAATTGTGTCTCTACCATCTCTAGTGTGGTATCCTTGACTGCATGCTTGATGATGACTCACCAGTGCTTTCTCTTTCCATCCAGCAGGAATGGGAGGAGGGCAAACTCATTCCCTATAAAGGTACAACCCACAAGTCGCACATGTCTCTTTAGCACATATGCTACTGACCAGAACCTAGTCACATGATCCACCTAGCTGCAAGAGAGGCAAATATTTCTATCTGTGTGGCCATGTGCCCAGCTGAAAATTAGAGGTTCTTTTGCTTTAGAAGAAGAGATGATTGGTAATCAGGAACATCCCACGGCCTCTGCCTAAGCTCAAGCCAGCCTCAGTTGGATGTTGCCTTTCAGGAATGTGACCCAGGCTGGCTGGCTTTTCAATTTTTTTAAGAGAAATTTAAAAGTCAGGTTTTATGTGAAAATGCTTCCGCTTTTACATGTTACCAACTAATTCCATATATATACTGAGCAGACCAAGAGTGTGTAGGCTCAGTGAAGCCTGAAGCGGGTCCAGAAGGCAACTGGGCGGAGTGGAGGGGAGTCTCCAGGATCCCTATGGCTGGCCTTAGAACAATGCACTGGCACCAGGAGCTTCAGTTACGACACATCCCTGGGGTGCGACCTGCATTGAAATCCACAGATAGACATGAGACTGCCCCAGAGAAGGAAAATGGCAGCTTTGAAGCAGCTTAAATCATAGGATTATGGGTTTAAAGTGTTTGAGCACATTTTACAAAAGACATGCAAGACCTCTATGCTGAAAACTTAAAATATAAAATAAAAGACCTACATATATAAAGGGGTGTATAATGTTTATGGACATGAAGATTCAATATTGTAAACATGCCAGTTTTTCACAAATTAATCTACAGATTCAACATGTCCCAACTAATAACCCCTAAAGTTGTTGGGATTTTTTTTTTTTTGGATTGAAACTAATAAGCTGATTCTAAAATTCATACAGAAATGCAAAGGCACTGTGATGGTTAGGCTCTTGTGTCAACGTGGCCAGGTAATGGTGCCCAGTTGTTCGGTCAAGCGAGCACAGAGCTAATTGTTTTGCAAGGACAGTTTGTGGACTTTAATCATCAGTGAGCTGATTGCAAACATGGCTGGTTACATCTACAATCAACCAATGAGATTGCAGCAATGAGTGACATTTCACCCAATCAGTTGAAGGTCTTAAAAGGAAAAGTGATTTCAGCATTCAGAGGGAGAATTCCCATTTCTACTTCAGACAACCTTTATTGGAGTCCCTGGCTTGCAGCCTGCCCTACAGAATTTGGACTCGTGCATCCCCACGATTGTGTGAGACAATTTTATAAAATTTCGTACTATTTACAGATATCTCCTGTCAGTTCTGTTTCCCTAGAGAACCCTGACTAATACATCCTCTAAATAGCTAAGGCAATTTTAAGAAGAATAACAAAGCTAGAAAAGCTTACTATTAATTTATGTTGTCATAAATTAAGCTAGTAATTAAGACAGTGTGGGGAAGTGGATGTGGCTCAAGCATCTGGGCTCCCATCTACCATATAGGAGGTCCAGGGTTCGATTTCCAGGGCCTCCTGGTGAAGGCAAGCTGGCCCATGTGGTGAGCTGGTCCGCATGGCGAGCTGGCCCATGCAGAGTGCTGGCCCGTGCAGAGTTGGCCCCAGCGGAGAGCTGGCGCAGCAAGATGATGCAACAAAAAGAGACACAGAGGAGAGACAATAAGAGACACAGCAGACCAGGGAACGGAGGTGGCACAAGAGATTGAGCTCCTCTCTCCCACTCCAGAAGGTCCCAGGATCGGTTCCCGGTGCCGCCTAAAGAGAAGACAAGCAGACACAGAAGAACACGCAGAAAGCAGACAGCGAGTGCAAGACAATGGGGTTGGGGGTGTGTGGGATAAATAAATAAATAAATCTTAAAAAAAAAAAAAAAAAAGACAGTGTGATATTGGCACAAGGATAGACAATATGATAAATGCAGGAAATATCCAGAAATATACCCACACAGGTACATTCTGTCATCAGACATGACAAAAGCCACATTCCAATCCAATGGGGAAGGATAGTCTTCAACAAATGGTGCTGGGTCATCGGAGTAACATGAAACAACTTGACTCCTCCTTCACCCTCAGGGCGATTACGGATCCAGATGTGAAAGATAAGACAATAACGCTTAAGATCAACACCTCTCCAGGATCTCGGAGTAAGCAGAGATCTCTTAAACAAGACATTAACAAAACATTAACTGTAAAAGAAACATTTTGAAACCTTTACCAGATTAAAATGAAGAACTTCTATATACCAAAATACAGAATTAAGAAACTGAAAAGGCAACTCAGATTGGGAGAAGATACTCGCAATACATATGTCTAATAAAGGACTCTTATCCAGGATACACGAAGAATTCCTTCAGACTAAAAATAAAAAGACAGAGAGCCCAAAAGACTGGGCAAATATATATATACATGTACATATATATGCATATACACATACACATTCATAACACACACACATGTATAGATGCATGTATATTAGGTATGTATTATGTATGTGGTTGTTTGAACAGTTACTTCACAAAGTCTGTATAAATGGAAAGAAACGTGGAAAGGAGCTCGATTTCATTACTTGTCTGAGAAATGGAAGTTAAAATCCCGGTGAAATACCACTACACAACACTGGAATGGCTAAAATGAAGATGACAGCAAGCACCAGATGCTGGTGAGAACGGGGAACGAGCGGACCCTCCTGCACTGCTGGTAAACAGGCCCAGCCACCTTGGAAAACTGCCGTGTCTGCAGAGCTGAATGTGACACAGGTGTGTTTCGTCTCGAGCTGCACGTCTAAATGCACTTTTCTGTGGGTACACCACACTTCAACAAAACGTTGGGGTAGGGAGAATGTGAAAAGACAAAAGACATGGAGGTCTGTAGGTTTTGCTCTGCTGGTGTCAAAGACGGACACTGCCCAGGAACAAGGGAAGAATGCAAGCAAGGTAAGAGAAAAGACCAATTCAAATGTGTCAGACACTTCCTTGTAATTATCTGAAATGCAATAAAGGCTTGCAGCATGAAGTATTGCTCTCAAGCAGGACTGCATGTCATTTTTTTGGTTTTTCTTCTTTTTCCTTTTCATGGTTTCAGAGGTACTTGTGAGTTTGTCCCTTTTTTGCAACAGTTGTTCAAGGTGGCTGAAAAACATTTAGAAGTATTAAATGATTCCGCTTACTCTTTCATGTGTGTATATGTAAATCTAGATACAGCATGTGTCAATTGTCATTCCAGTTCTTTGCATTGATAATTAAATGGATATTGAAAAAAATAAATCAAATAGCATTCAAATCAAAATTATTTAAAGAAAATTTAATTTTTAATTACAATTAAATTTTATAAAATATTCTAGAATTTTTAATTCCAAAAACTAAAATTAAAAAGTTGGCTTTATTCAAATAATTTTTATTTAAAATGTTCATATTTATTAATATTTGCATCCTACTTTTTAATTCTAATAGATCATTTTGAATATTTCTTAAGAAAGATTACTGTTTGAAAACATAAATTTAAATTACTTTTATTTTTAAATTTTTTACATTTACTTTAAAAATTTACTGAAAATATATTCCATTTTTGCACACTTTGAGTATTTTTCTACCCTTTAACTCTTTCGGTTAATAGGGCTAATTTATGTGAAAATCATTATTATAACAAAATCAACAATTTTGCTGAAATGAAGACAAGAATAATAAATATTATAGAAAACATATAAAGATTCGGGAATTCTCCATGACTTTATTTCTCATCCAAATATTATTGGCCTATCAACAAATACCTAGATATGTGAAATAACAATTAAATCCAGTATCTTTGACTCTGCTGATTTTCAGTCGTATAAAAGCCATAGCTGATTACTAATTTTTTATTTTATTGTTTTGAAGGTATCACTTTCAAATGATGAGAATAAAAGATATTTTATTCAGCAGTTTGTTTTAGCTTGATTAATAATTTCTTCGACCTTTGGATACATGGAAAGTGGGCTTCCTTTTGTGCTTTTGCCCAAGGTCATGGTTGGCTGGAAGGTGGCTGGGGTGTCCCGTCTGTCCCTTGTGGGCAGGATGTGGCCTCAGGAAGGAGACAGCAAACCGAAAGAGTGGTCAAGGGCAGGGTTCCTCTCGCTGCACCAGGGACTGAGCTTGGAGCCAGGAAGTCACAGAACAGCGATGCAGCAGTCCAGCTGAATGGTTCATCAAGCATTCATTCCACAAGCATTTATTGAGTGCCCACTGTTTGCCAGGCACTGGGCATGAGCTCCACAGAGCTTACCTGGTAGAGATAAGGGAGGTGGCAGGAAACCACCCCGCAAGCTGCCCCATGAGAAGATGTCCCAGTGAGGAGCCCTGGCATCAGCACTCGCTGTTCTGGGTGACCGCTGGGGAGGGCTGGAGTCCTTTGAGCAGGGTTTCCAGGCTTGTAACGAGAAGGCTTGCGTGTATGGTGAGGGATGGGGAAGAGCTGCCTTTCTGCTCTAGGAGGAAGGAGCTTCTGGGTCAAACTGAGTGGGGTTTGGGGAGTGACAGCCGGAACCTGGGGCTACCAGGCTTGACTGCATTCTCCTGGGCAATTAGCTCACTCCTCCTAAACAGCTGGAGCTAATCCAGATGTCCAAAGTCCCTAAGCAAACAGGAGCACCAGAGACCTACAGTAAGGGGTGTACTGGGTTGAATCAATGTACCCTCAAAATTCATGGCCACTCAGAACCACAGAACATGACTGTATTTGGAAATGGGGTTGTGGCAGTTTGAGATTATTTACAAACCCCAGAAAAGATAAGGATTATGTTTGTAAATTGGTCTGTTCCTCTGGGCATGATCTCCTTTGATTATATTAGAGTCAGCTGAGATGTCTTTAATTAAATTATGTTAAGATTAAGGCTTTGATTTGACCAGTCAGTAGGGCATGACTCAGGGTTGAGTCCCCAACCCTCTGGTGGGCTGATATAAAATGGACATTCACAGAAGAAGACACACGGGAAGAGAGAGCTCCATAGACACAGAAGAGAAGAGAACTTGGCCATTTCATTCCTGCCATGTGACAGAAAGGAGAAGGTTCAAATAGCTAAAGCCCTGGGAAGACAGATGGGCCGTTTGCCAGCCTACAGCTGAGATCGGAAGAAGCTGGGCCCATGGAGCCTTAAAAGGAAGAAGGAAGGAGAGACCAGGCCCACCATCCTGCTTCAACACGTGGCAACTGACTTGGGTGAGAAAGTACCTCTTACAGTACCTTGAGTCTTTAGGTCTTGTGACTGTAAGCTTCTACCCCAAATAAATACCCTTTATAAAAGCCAACAGATTTCTGGTACTTTGCATCAGCACCTCTTTAGTGGACTGAAACAAGGGTCGTGGCAGATGGAATTAGTCAAGGTGAGGCCATCTAGAGTAGGGTGGGCCCCTAACCCAGTATGACCAGCATCCTTGTAAGGAGAGGCGAGGGCTCACAGACACCCCAGGAGGTGGCCGTGGGACTATGGAGGTAGAGATTGGAGTGATGCAGCCACAAGCCAAGGACTGCCTAGGACTGCTGCCGCTACCACGAGCCAGAAGAGCCAAGGAAGCATCCTCCCCTAGAGCCTTCAGAGAGAGCAGGGCCCTGCCGACACCTTGATGGGGGACTTCTGGCCTCCAGAACCGGGAGAGAACAAATTTCTGTAATTTTAAGCCTCCCAGTTTGTGGGAATTCATCACAGCAGCCCTAGGAGAGCAGTGTACTCCCACCACTCCAGAATCAGCTCAGAGTTTGCAGCAGTATCATTGGTGTTACATAAAGCCCCATGCAGAGCCTTGCCTCCAAAATCAGCTGTCTCCTTGCTCACCCTACTGTGAGCTCTCCGCCAGCTCTGAACTGTCTTACTCAAAGACAGCACTAACCAAGTCCTATTCAGTGCAGCGGCCTGGTAGATGGAAGCCCGCGGAACAGGGACTTCACGTGTTTCCTCCATGATGTATCTTCAGCTCCCTGCCTGGCTCACAGAAGGTGCTAGATAAATGCTTATTGAATGAATACCCATGTGGGGCTACACATGTAACAAGCATGACTTGACTCCCCTCCTCTGGGGGTCGAGAATGCCAGGTCCCTAAACTCCTAGGAGAAATGTAGTCTGTCCTGGCCTTATCCTACAGTGGAGAGTCCAGCTTGGCCATTTGGAGATCTTTCCAGGCCCAGGCGTTTACAAGATCCAGCAAATGGCAATGGTCCTCCCTTGGGGACCCTACTGGTGACCTTAGGGCCCTAGTGTCAGGTGCTCTGTCACTCCCACCTGTCCCTGAGGAGCTCTGTCCGAGGACCCGTCACTACCTGGGGCCCTGGGAGGGAGCTCTATGCACCCCTCTCCTCCCGTGGCTCTTTAAGGGAATTCGTCGTCTCTGGCCCTCTGATCTGGCCAAGGTCCTGCCCCTATTCGCAGGATAAGGGATAGTCTGTCCATTTCCTGGGACAAGCAAGCACACCAGCAAGTGCAGGAAGTATTGGAATAGACCGTTCGCCAAACACAGAGGAGCCAAACCAAACACAGTCCCCGCCCTCAAGGAGCTTACGGTATGGAGGCCAGGATGGTGCTGTGCGTGACAGGCCAGAATGGGAGACAGAAGGGTGAACAAAGCACTCGAGGAAAATCACAGGATAGATTTAGTTCAGCAAGGAGGATGAGGAGGCAAGGATGGGAGCATGCAGGAAAGATCCTGGGAGCCAGGGGTACTAGCATTGCACTTGACACCACCTACTAGCTGTGCGACCTTGAGCAAATGACTTAACCACTCTGAGCCTCAGTCTCTGATCTGTAAAATGGAGGCCATAATGTTGCTTACCACCTGCCAGGCGTTGTTTAAGGACTTGAGCCACATTCATCTAGTCCTCACAACAACCCTATGAGGTAGGGGCTCTCCCTAGTTGACAGTTGATGAAACTCAGGGACAGAAAGGCTAAGGAACTTACTTTCTTTGAACACCCCAAATGGAAGCAACGTCTGTCCCCGCAAAATCCCATGGTATCCTCTGCACCTTTCCTGAGTCCTGGTCCCAATCTCCTGGTTATTTTGATTTTACGGTTCACCTCTCATCCCCTACAACAGATTGGACCATGTCTGAGCCCCCTCCAGATCTCTTCCGCCCCCTAAGCCAGTGCCTGGGCCAGTGAGGGCAGCTGCGGGGGAGGGGGTCTGGCTAGGTGGAACCCTTGTCAAACCTGTGCTGTTCAGACAATACAGAACTGGAGCCTGAGCAGAGGAGAGAGACAGAAGGAGAGAGAGAGAAGGAGAGGGCTGTGAAGACAGACCCTTTCTGTCTTCAACATAAACAAAGGGCAGGATGGGGCAGAAGGAAAACAGAGCCTGGGGGACAGCAGCAGAGAAAAGCAGCAGGTAGACTGGAGAGAAAATGTCACAGACCCCCAAAGCACAGCAGAAGAAATTGTTTCCAGAGGCCATTTGGAGCTGACCCCTCGGCCCATAGAGGCCCCCTCCCTTAGCAGGTCTAGAGGTCCTGCACAGCTGCCAGGACCCAGAGGAGGCAGGAAGGGCAGGCAGGGGCCTGCTGGAAAAAATCTCACCAAACCAGACTTGGCACCTGGGCCTCTGATTGCCCTGAGCTTGGGAGAGAGCTGCCAGAGAAAAGTAGTCCAATATGGGCCGGGCCAAACACGTGCCCCAGCTGCCCACCTGCTCATTACAGAGGCCAGGGTGGATAACCTGAGAGCCCCGAAGCTGTGGCCCCTGAAACAGGGCCCTCTCTGAGCAAGGGAGAGGGCTCTAGCTACTGGAGCTGGGTTGGCAAAAATGGAAAACAAAAAGCTTGCTTGCTTCTCTCGAGGAAATGCAGCATGAAGTGAAGTGATCTGCTGAATTCCTCTTGTTCTTGACCTCTTTCCATCTTCATCGCCCAGTGCTAGAGCAGGAAAAGATCACCAGGAGCATCCATCCTGTGCTTCTCAAGCAATGCTTCTCTGAGGGGAGGAGGACCAAGGGAATGGCAGGGCAGAGGGGGCTGGCCGGTGGCTCTCGATGACCCCACCCTGCTCCAAGCTGGGCAGTTCTGCTTCCTGTTCTTGAAGTCAGATTTCAACTGAGAAAGGTATTGCACTGCTAAAAATATTTAAAATTTAAACAATTCATAATGACTAAATGGCATAACATTATTTCCAGAAGAAATGTTATTATTATTCCATGGGCAGTTACCATTCCAAGTTCCAAGGCTCGTGGCTGTCATGAGTAAGAACACAGGCCTGGGGCACAGCCTGGCAGCCGGGCACCTGTGGTCTCTGTCATGCATTCTGCCCTTTTTCAGCTGTGTAACTTTGGGCAAGTTGCTGAGCTGACTTCACATACCTTCCTTGTAAAACTGGAATAATATAGTGCCTCCTTCCTGGGGTTGTTGATAGGTAAAATGAGTTGCTGGCCCTAAAGCACTTAGAAGCCGCCCCAGCACAAGCAGCCTCAGGAAGGACTAACTGCTATTTCCTGGGATGGGGACCCTGGAGACCAAGGTTCTGGTCTCCGCTCAGCCACCAATAGCTCATTTCCTCCCACCAACACCTCACCTCCTCTCACCTATGCTTCACTTCTTCTCGCCAATTCCTCACTGCCTCTCACCAACACCTTATTTCTTCTCATCTACACCTCACTTCCTCTCACCTA
>JAKSZT010054523.1:852912-867165 GCA_026826555.1 Tolypeutes matacus
ACCAACACCTCACTTCTTATCTACACCTCACTTCCTCTCACCTATACTTCCCTTCCTCTCACCAATACCTCACTTCTTATCTACATCTCACTTCCTCTCACCTATACTTCATTTCCTCTCACCTATATTTCACTTCCTCTCATCTATACCTTACTTCCTCTCACCAACACCTCACTTCCTCTCACCATCAGCTCAGTGAGGTCGTTGGTCTAAAGCAGTGGTTCTCCACCTTGGCTGCACAATAGAATTAACTGGGAAGTTTTTAAAAGAGACTGGCACCCAAGCCTCACCCCACAGTACCTGATGCCTTTGGTCTAGGAGGTGTGAGTACAGGCATCGGTGTTTTTTTTAATGCTCCCCTGGTGCTTCTCACATGCAACCAAGGTGAAGAACGACTGCTCTAGCTTGTATTAAGCCCCCTTCCAGCTCTAAAACTTGTGACTTGACTCAGCTCTGTTCCACGAATATCTGATATGCACCTAATATGCTTCAGGCACTGTGTAGCACTCTGACCCAGTGACATTTTCACTCATTTCCATCAGCTGGTAAATGCCCAATGTAGCATAAACTGGACATCTTCAAATAATATGCTTTTCTTTCCTTAATTAACCTAAACCCATCTTGCGATCTCTCGAAATGAACTAAATTTGTAAACAATGATACAGTTCAAGTTCATTAACCCATAGATGAAATAAGGGAAAGAAAATATCTTTGAGCAACTCTAACTTACCCTCATCTTAACAGTACATTGTGCTTAGTCCAATTTTTCTTTGTCTCCATTTTAATCATTTAAAGGGGGTTGGAGAATCAATAATGTTCACACATATATACAAAGAAGAAGAAAAAGAAGACAGAGGATGAGGAAGAAAAAAAGACTTTATTTGCAGACAATAGCAATGATGGTGAGAAATAAAATACCCAGGAACAAATCTGAGAAATGTGCAAGCTCTAGATGGAAGAAAACTTTAAAATCCTGCTCAGGAACATAAAGGAAACATGAACAAATGTAAAGGCACATCATGGACTTGGATAGAAAGACTCAGTATCATACAGATGTCAGTTCTTCATAGTTAAGATATAAATTTAATAGGAACTCAATGAAACAAAAAAAAATGGGATATTTTAACTAGATAATACTATTCTAAAATTCATATGAAAAAATAAACAATCAAGGATAAGTTCATAAAATTCTGAATTTAAAAAAAAAAAAAAAGAATCTGGGGAAAATTAGCTCTACCAGATATTAAAACATATCATAAAACCCCTATAATTAAAATGGTATATATTTTTGAAAAATGGTATGGTGCATGAATAAACAGACTGAATAATAGGAAAATAATAAAAGTCTATAAATACTCCCAAATACATTATGGAATTTAGAATATGATAAAGAAGGTATTTCAGGCCAATAGGGGAAAATAGTCATTAAATTGAGTTGAGAGAAAACAAAGTTTTCATTTGGGAGAAGAAAAAAATAGTTGGATCCACAGTTCATGTACTAATCTTTGGGCTGTTCACAAATATTCCTGTTCTTCTCTCCTTCTGGACATGAGATTTGCTTTGATCAATGAAATGTGAGCAGAAGTATGCCATTTCCAGGAGGAGACCTTTACAAACCAAGGCCTGTTTCACCACATCTCTATTCCTCTGCCACAGTGACCAGCAAGTTTCCCAGGGGTGCTTCCTATCAGTCTGGGTACTAGAATGCCCAGCTAACATGAGTAAGATATTAGCCTTTGTTGTTTTAAACTACTGAGACTTGGGAGTTCTTTGTTACTGCAACATACACTATCTTATCCTAACTGATGCATCCATAGAATACCAAGATAAATTTCAAGAAGCCATGAGAAAGTTATTTAAAACTTCAGGGTGGGGCATTCCTAACTAATTAAGAAATAGAACTCCAAAGCCACCTTGTAGAAGATAACTTTAAATAATATAGAAATTTTTAAAACTCTGCCCAACAAAAATTACCACAAGCAGAGTCAAAATACAAAAGAAAACCTGGGAAAATATTTACAACTCATATCACACACACACACACACACACACACACAAAAGGGGCTGATTTCCTTTAAAAATAAAGAGCTTCTTCAAATCAATAAGGAAAAGAGAAATTAGATTAGTGGTTATATAAGGATGGGGAAGGACTGCTAAGGGGTGTGGAGTTTTTCTTTTCAGAGTAATGGAATTATTCTAAAATTTTTTGTGGGTGATGAATGCACAACATTGTGATTATACTAGAAGCCATTGATTATACACTTTGGATAGATTGTATGGTATACAAATATATCTCAAAAAACTAGTAAATAAATAAGAAAGAAAGAAAAAAAACAACAATCCAACAAAAAAACAGGCAAAAATATTAATAATTTATAATAAAACAAATTCACATGGCTTTTAAACTAGTGAAAATATACTCAACTTCACTTAGGGTTAAGAGAAATGCAGGGGGAAGCGGCTGTAGCTCAATCAGTAGGGCTCCCGTTTACCATATGGGAGGCCCCGGGTTCGGTTCCCAGGGCCTCCTGGTGAGGGCAGGCCCGCCCGCACGGCGTGGTTAGCTGACCCAGCGAGCACAAGCAGCAAGGGGGGGATAAATGAATAAATAAATAAATAAATCTTTAAAAAAAAAAAAGAGAGAAATGCAGGAAAGCAGATGTAGCGCAAGTGGTTGAGTGCCTGCTTCCCATGTACGAGGTCCTGGCTTCGATTCCTGGTACCTCCTAAAAATAAACAAACGAAAAAACCAACTCTTATTGGAGAGCGGATGCAGCTCAGTGGTTGAGCGCCTGCTACCTATGCATGCGGTCCTGGGTACATTCACCAGTACCTCCTAAAAGAGAGAGAGAGAGAGAGAAATGCAAATTAAAACTACAATGAAAAGCCCTGTTTCATCTGTAAGATTGGCAAAGATCAAAGAATTTAATGCTGTATTGGTAAGAATGTGAGGAAGCAGGGACACCCATATATTCAGAAAATGAGTATAAATTGGAAGAGCCTCTCCTGAAGGATATCTGATAATAGCTCTCAAAATCATAAGTTCACATACCCTTTCACCCAGCAAGTCCACTTCTCAGAATTTATCTTGCACAGGTGAGAAACAATGTGCATACAAAGTTGCTCATCACAGCATCATTTGAAATTAAGAAAAGAAAGAAAGAAAAAAAAAAGAAAATGAAACAAATATGTGTCATACATAAATATGGTCCATTCATATAATGGAATATTATGCAGACATAAAGAGAAGGAGTAAACTCTGTAATTCTTTGTGAACTGATATATAACATCCCTAAAATCTATTGTTAAGCAGAACAGTGTGAATATTATCCAGCCATTTGTATATAAACAAAATATTTCTGAAAAACTATTCATGCTCCTAAAGCCTGGTTAGCTCTGGGTAGGAGACCTGGATGGCCAGGAGAGGTTTGCAGAAAGATTTTACTGTGTATTCATTTTGCTCATTTTGAATTTTGAACCACGTGAAGATACTTCCCATTCAAAAAGCAACTCTAAATAAGGGGGAGAAACAAAAACTTTCTGATGTACGGAGCCCTCTAGAGTTCCCCAGCACAAGGCCACAACCAGGGCCCATCAAAAATGAATTTAAGTGTTTGTGTGCTCACGAGTATTGGAAACAATTATGTAACCCTAGAAGCCTCTGAAATCTCATACCAAGAAGGCTCAAGGCAATTGCCCATAATTTCCCGCTGCATTGAGTTTCATATATTTCAGAATTGGATGACATTTCTTCAGAAAGCCTAAGACCAAAAATTTTTTAAAGGTCAAATCTAATTCCATTTTGCTTGAGAGATTTTTTTTTACTAAAGCCATCAGTTGGTCCAGAATGGCAAATACATTTTATATCCTCTTATCTTAGACAGAAACTTCCTTGAAGATTTTACTCACAGATTCCTCCGCAATGGAGAAAGGAATGAAAGCCTTTGACCAAATAGAGAATTTTCTATCAGCTTAAGCCACTAATCCCATGGGGGGGAATTCTCACCTGAGAGACCTCAGAAGGGTGTTGATAACACATCAGATACCTGTGATGCTTCAGTGGGGACTGGGGTGGACAAATCTGGGCTTCCCAAACTCAGAGGTCCACCCCAGCCATGACTTGCTCACTCCAGAGAAGCTGTACAGAGGGCCAGTATGAGAAAGAGCTTTGGAGTCAGGAAGACCTTGATTTGAATCCGTGCTTTGTGGAGGGAATTTATACAAATCCTGGGATTGTCTCCCTGCACAGAACTCTCTCCTCCTCTAAGTGCCTGCCTACCTTAGGAGAATAAACAATATTCAAATCATGCCATTACTTCTTTTGGAAGTCTGTCATGAAGCAGGCTGAACGCACATTCTTTTATTCACCTCATCCACCTCCTTACCCCAAACCGTCCCTTCTCCCTTTTCATTTCTCCCCTTCCCAATCTGTCTCCAGTTCTCGAAGCACATTAGCAGGATGAATATAAATGCTGTTCTATTGTCTCCCCCTTGCACAGCGTGTCTTGTAAGCTGTCTTGGCTTTTTTACACTCTGAAGAACTCGCACCCGCCCTCACTGGAAAGACCCAGATCCCCTTTGTCAGGAAACTTGTGTCTGAAGCGAATCAAGATTCTCCCATGTTGCCTCCAATGTGGACCAGCTCCTTGCTGCGCCTGACAAACATAAGCTGAGGGAGAGTCACTGACACAGAATCTTGCATTGCTAGGGATTGAAACTGGTCACCAGAAAAAGGATTTCTCTGTCTGAGAACATTGAGCCTTGGTGGTTTCCTGTGAGAACCTCCTTCCTGGGCCACGGGTTCATCTGCAGAGACAGAAGGAAGGCCCTGGGAGGAGAAAGGGCCTATGGGGTGGCACAACCTCCATCTGGGGTATCTGTCATGAGAAGGAGGGGCTGGACTGGTTCCCAGGAGCCTCAACTGGAGAGAAAGGACCTGGAATAGGAAACATCTCTTCCCTACAAGATTTCAATCCAGGACTCAACAAGATATGTGGGCGGTGTTCTAGAGAGGGTTTATAATATGTGACTCGTGGTCAAAACCAAGCTTCCTGAAGACACTCTTAGTACCTACTTCATGGAGCTGGTGTGAAGATGAAAGGAGATATAGTGCTAAAGGACTAAGCTGCAGCAGTGGATGGCAGTGGTTGGGGTGGGATAATTTGTTGAGATATTAATTTATGCTTCTTATCCTTATAGCTCTCCTACTTTTTTCCAAGAAGTTTTTATTTTTCATGCTGGAGAGGCAGGGAGGAATGGGCTGATGAGGGATACTTCTTAGAGAAATAAGGCAGGAGCAGAGATAGCAGAATGAAGGAAAGGAAGCTTGCCAAGGCTGAGGGAGCATTGGCACTTTGAGTTTCCATTAGGAGTGAGGACTTAAATCCTGCTCTCTGGTGACTCCCCAGGAAATTCCCAACTATCAGAGAGGAATGGCTGTGTCAGACTTCAGGAGGTTGGATCCCAGGCCCTAGGGTCCCCAGTCTCAGCAAAAACACCTTGGCACAGACATAATAGCATTACCTGCCTTCAAGGAGCTCTGCTTGGATCAGTGGGGGTGTTTTTGGCTGCAAGTAACAAATATCCCAAACACAAACTGGTTTAACCATATTATCTTGCATAATGGAAGTCCAATGAATTGTTCCACTTTGTTACTCTGTCTTTCTCTGGGTGTTAGGTCCTACACTTACCATGTGGTTGCAGCAGCTCCAGCAGTCACAACCAGACACAGCAATATCCAGAAGGAGAGAAGAGGGCCCTTTGTCTCATGTGTCTCTGATTTAGGAGCAAGAAGACTTTTCCCAGGATACCCAGGAGACTTCTTCCTCTAATTGTCCAAGGAAAGGTAACCCACACATTCCAAAGCCAACCCTGGCAAGGGACTGAGATGAAAGTGACAGATTCTTGTTGGAATGATGTGATGGTTTGAAGCTGTATGAACCCTGGAAAATAGCTGTTTGGACCCCAGAAAATCATGTTCTTAAAGCTAATCCATTCCTGTGGCTGTGAACTCATTGTAAGTAAGACCTTTTAATTAGGTTACTGCAGTTAAGGCATGGCCCAGGGTAGGTCTTAATCCTCTTACTGGAGTCCTTTATAAATGGGATGAAAATAGAGAGAGGGAAAGAGAAAGCGATGGAAGCCAGAAGCTGAAAGCAATGAAACCCAGGAGAGAAGGGAGAGACCAGTAGATACCCCCATGTGCCTTGCCATGTGACAGAGGAGCCAAGGATTGCCAGGAGCTAGTCTTCAGGGAGAAGGCATTGCCTGGTGATGCCTTGGTTTGGACATTGTCATGGCCTCAGAACTGTAAGCTTGTAAAAGCCAACTTGTGTCTGGTATATGACTTTTGGCAGCCTGGCAGACTAAAACAACAGATACGGGGAGTCAGCATGATGACCATAACAAGAAAAATTTGGACAATGAGCATCTCAGAAGCATCATTAAGGACAGAAGAGATGGATGGGGACTCAGATCCAGATTTAATCTTAATTTTAAAGGATTAATAAATGTAACATTTCTTGTACACTGAAGTTGGTGTAGTAAAATGAATACAAACTGCATTGTTGTATTATTATGTTGTGAATATTTTGCAGGAGATGCTGTTTTTCTGGTGACCATACCATATTACCTCTCCAACCCATGGGACACTCTCAGACTCTGTCTCACCCTCCGTTCTTCACCTACTTGTTCTGTACTGGTGTCTCTTCCTGCTACTCCACGGCTCAGCCCTTCCTTCCACTTTCTGCCTAGATCCTTTGGGTTGATGCTACTCTGGACCCTTGTGTTTGGTTATGGGTCCATCATTGCCCCAGACACTGTCTTTTGAGTCTTCCTTAGTTCCACCCTCTATTCCCATATGGGTCTGTACCTCCCACTCCTGGATCTGAAAGTTTTTAATCCCAGTACGGAGAATAAAGTATTCAGAAGGGTCATTTGGACTCTGATTGGTCCAATCTGAGCACCAAAATCTCAACCAAATTAATCATGTAAGATGGATTCAATCCACTATGAGAGATGCTTTAACTTAAAATTCTTTTGCAGATAAGAATGAAAGGCTCATGGAGAATTACTGATGTTGCATTTTGGAGTAAGAATTGTATTCTGTTAACTTAAGCATAAGTAGATAGGTCATGGATACCATTGGGGGCCGTCTCGTGGTGCTTCCACCTCCTCAGTCTCAAGGAAGGGTGACATTCCTTTCATGCATTCCTTTTCTCTCACCCCTGGACCTGGGATGCAGGCCCCCTGCATGTGGCACGGCATCTCACTCCTGGCCTTCTGTGCTTGGATGCCATCTTGATGGGGGTCTATGGCCAAGTTCTCATTGACTGCGTCTGCAGATGCTGAAGTCGGTTCAAGTAGAATGTTCCTGGAGACTCCACCTCCCTCTTGCATGTTACTTAAAATGCTGGCTGACTGCTGTAATTCATCCCCTCAGCACTAGCACACCAGATGCCTTCTCCTTGCTTCTTTTTGAACTCTGGGGGTGGCTTTTGCCTGTTTGTTTGGCTTCTCTAACCTGTGCCTGTTCTCTCTCCCTCTTCCCTCCTTGTCTAATGTAGCAACAATGAGGAGGGCTATGAATCTTCAGTATCTGGGTGGAAAAAACTTTACTTCCTAAGAGGAACTAAATTGCATCCTTTGTGGGTTTCTCTTTGACACTTGGTACTACTAGCTTAGAGCTGAGGCTGTTTAATTACTTCAAACAAGTGTTATGAATTTATTCATGAACCTTGGATTGAACTAAATGTTCTCAAAGTCCTTTCTGTTTTCTGAGTCCAAGACTCAAAGGGTTTTGGTAAGAGCTAAATGAGATCACATAATTAGAGCAGTTCACACAGTGTCCAGCACAAAGTAGGGATCCACAAACTATAGCTATTATTATTACAATTGCCTCCTGTCTGCCAAAAACACACACCTCGAGGCATAGCTCACAGAGTTGCCTCAGCAAATATACGGCAATAATTTCCAAGAAAGGACCATCACCTCTTTTTCATTTTCCCTTCCTGATCCCCGTAAATACAGTAAAAATGCCAAATGAGTCCTAAAAACGAATGACATGAATTTTATCCTATGGAGTTTATGGAAAACAGCCTGCCACGTTGATGCCATGCTTTCAGGTAGCTATACAAAGCCCATTTTCTAATTCTACTTTGATATTGGGTCCTGATTTACAGCAAGCAGAGAAATTCAGCAGGAAATGGAACAATAAACTGAAAATTGTAAGGCCAAAGAAGAAACACCCTGTGCTCATGGCAATCTGATCACCCAGGGCGTTCTCTAGCACAGTGGGGAAGCAACTCCACTCAGGGGTGCCAGGGACCCAGTACCCTCTGCCAAGGAGCCATGACAGTGAAGACTCTGGCTGCATGGACCCATTAGCAACTCTGGGACTTTTCCTGCCCTTGAGAATCCTGATTCCCCACTGCCTTGGCAAAGCTTGTCACCCAGGCTTGGGCTTCTGGGAGCCAACCCTGAGGCTGGCCAACCTCCAGACAGAGATGGCCATTCATGGGCTGGCAGAAACCAGTTCCCGAGCCCAAGCCCAGTCCCTGGCCCACTGGCGAGGGGGGCACCGGAGATAGGCACGTGCATTTTTAAAAACAGTTTGTGCCCCCAGGTATGAGTGAATATATTTTGCAACCCCCAAATTGAGAAATTAGCTACCTTTTAGTTAAATTATAAGCGCTCAATTAAATCATCATGTGTTGGAAATATAATAAATGGCCTTTTGGACAAAGAATAAAATGCTATAATGTTAGATTGAACCATGGGATATTACTATTTTTGAAGGTTAAAAACAGTTGAATATTGGCCATTTCAAATGGCGCAATCCGATGGTAAAAACTCCTATTCATTGGGCGCACACTACATTCCTCTGTGCCTGACACGCAGGAAACCTTTGTAAGAGGGCCTACAGCATTATGATCTTTGTTTCACAGGTGAGGAAACCGAGCCTTTGAGAGGTGAGATGTCTTGTTCAGGATTGCTGACAGACTAACTCGAGTGTGTTTAGGCAATATGCTATAGCCCCTTCTGCTTGTCTGTGCATGAAGCACTCTCAGAGCCTTACTTCCAATCTAGAGAGAGAGAGAAAGATAGAGAGGAATTGGTTCGGGGTTTGGTTTCAGTGAGCCCATGAATGGGCCTCCCGGTCTGGATGTCAGCCAGTCTCAACTATTTCTTATCTATATCAGTGTCTATATCTATATCTATATCTGTATCTATATCGATAGATTGGGGCAATGACAGAGAGAGAGAGAGAGAGAGAGAGAGACAGAGTATGTATACACATACACATTTTTTTGCTAATCCATTTGAAAATAAATTACAGCCATCAAAACACTTCACCACTTGGGGAGGCGGCTGTGGCTCAATCAGTAGGGCTCCCGTTTACCATGTGGGAGGCCCCGGGTTCGGTTCCCGGGGCCTCCTGGTGAGGGCGGGCCCGCCCGTGCGGCGTGGTTGGCTGACCCGGCGAGCACGGGCAGCAAGGGGGGGATAAATGAATAAATAAAATCTTTAAAAAAAAAAAAAAAACACTTCACCACTAAATACTATGCCATGCATCTGCCAAAGATAGGCACATTCTCCTTCATAACCACATAACTAAAGGCACATCTAAGAAACTTAACACTAATCCCATAATAACATTTACTGTATTGATCATATGCCAATGTCCCCAGGTACCCCTCAAAAAGTATCTTGTATGGCCTTTTTATTTCACTCAATTTTCAATCAAAGTTTACACACTGCTTTCATTATTTATGTGTCTTTAGTCTCTTGTCATCTAGAATAATCCCTCTGACATTCATTGTCTTTTGTGACATTGGCCTTTTGAAGAGTCCAAGCCAGTTGTCATGTAGAATGCCCCTACATTAAGAATTTGCCTGGGTATTTTCTCCTAATTGTTTTCAGGTTAAATATTGTGGCAAGAGCACTATAAAGGGTAGCGACACTGGATATTGCTTACGGCATCACATCAGGAGGAACAGCCTGTTGGGATGCTAAATTGATCACTTGGTTAAAGTGGTGATAGGCACGTCCCTTCCTTAAAAATGGTAATCTGCAAAGTGTTATTTTGAGACATCCAATGTTTCCACAAATGTTTTCAGCATCTATTGTTGAATTGCCTGAAATAATTATTATATCAGGAATCAAAAGAAGAAATAATTATTTTTTAATATGAAAATGATGAGGGATTAAAAAAAGAAACACATTGAAATAGAAGAGATAAATGTGAAAGAGACTAAAAATCAAACTTTATGAATGAAATACATGTTCCCCAGAAAGAATTAAGATGATTCAAACAAGAGCAACTTCATAAAAGACAGAGTTGGTAAAGGATATGGGATGCAGAGTTGAAAACGGATGTGGAACGGTAGATCCAAAAGACTCATCCTGCTTCAAGGAAAAATGAATAAGCAGAGAGCCATGGCAAAAATTTGAATTACAGTGTTAATGTAAAATGTCTATGAGTAGCCAGGAGGCTACAAAAGAAAATTGATTACCTAAAAAAGAAGTGTCAGATTTCACTTGAAACTTCAATTCCAATAGACAAAGAACAATGTCTACAGACTATAGAGAGGAAAGGTTAAGAATCAAGAATTTTAGACTTGGATAATTCGTTATTCATCTGTGAAAAAATTTGAAACATACTTTCAGAAATACTCAAGCTCAAAAATAATACCATCTTTCTGAAAACATGTACTTGAGCATATAATCATTGATGGAGAACAAACTAAACTTCAGAATTCAAGAAAGGGAAATCATCGTCTAAAAGTATTTATGGTAAGTATTAAAATAAAAATAATTGTCCGAAATGTGTTTTAAAAACCCAGTGAAAATGTGAAAAGACAATTAATGAAGCAGGGGACATAAAACCTAAAAAAGAATAATTAGCAATAATGACCTGGATATAAAAATCCCAGATGATATTTTAAAAGACAAAAGAATTAGGCCAATAGGAAAGGGTAAATAGAGTACATAAATTCCACAATGAGATAGTAACATGATGGATGCAAAGAAGAATGAGAAAATTTTTAGAAAATGCTATTTTAGTGTATGTTTTTTTCCTGGTAAAATACAAAATGAATCAAGAGGAAAGAGACAATCTAAATAGATCAATTATCACAAAACAACTTGAGGGAGTTCTTGCAAATTTTTAGGGAACAGATGGTCTCTTTGCCATGTAAGCGCTCTAGCGCAGATAAGACAAAAAGTGAAACAGCTCATTTCATAGATCCCAAGTGACGCTGGCACCAAATGTCACCAAGAGAGCCCACCCTCATGCGGAAGCGCGGGCAGACACATGGCGCCACCTCAGGCTTGGTCAAGAGAGTTCCCGGCCTGGGCCGCGAGCTGCGAGGGCCTGCCTAGCGCACACGCATGCGCGCACGCACACACGGGGGTTGAAGCGCCCTCCTCGGGGTCGGGGGTTCAGTCCTGGCCAGGGCAAGCCTGAGCATCCGCTCTCGTCCCTGCCCAAGCCCCAGAGCAGCAGCAGCTTTTCTCCATGTCCCTTGCCCCATGTCACAAAAACAAAACTCAGCTGTATCCAGGTGCTGTGAACGCTTCTGGGTCATGTCACTGCCGATTTTGGAGATGGGCTCTACTTCTGAGTATGGGAGAGATTTGAGTGCGTGGGTAAGAAAAAAGACAAAGACCTTGGCTGGCCAAATCTTCCCTCATCAGGTAGCACGAGTGTCATTTCCCAGAAATAAAAAGCGTCCACTTTCCTGATTTTTATGTCACAATTTGTGCTTCTGGAAGAACTCACAAATTAGCACGACATTCCCAAACAGTTGCTCATGACAGCTGAAGAATATTTTTAATATTAAATAATTCATATAACTCGTAAATTTTTATGTACATAGGTCTAGACAAAGCACACATGAAGCATGAGATGGATTTTTCACCGTGGCAAATATGCCAACATTGCAAATGGGGTTCTCTGTTTATTAACATATTTAATAAGATTTAGCTAAATATAAAAATAAATAAATTCTGCTTTATTTGCATAATTATTATTTAAAATTTTATATGTATTAATTATAATTTACATTTTGTCATTTAATAAAAGATAATTTTAAATATTTTAGAGAATCTGGTTTAAATTTTTAAAAATTTTCTTTTTACATTCCTTTCATTTACATTTTCATGAAAATATTCTCGAATTTCGTATCTTTTGAATTCAATTAGATTTTTTCTTTTAATCCATTAGCTCATTTCTGTAAAGAGAAACTGTTGTGTGGCAAGCTTGGTTGTAGCAATATAAGAAGAGATTTTGCTAAAGGAAGGAATAAAAATATTTTGGAATAAATACATAGTAGTTTAAGAATTTTGTAGTTATATATTGAATTACTCATCCAAACATTGACAGTCCATCAACAGAACTCTCAGATAACCACGATAATAATTAAATTCATTTTTTTCCTTAAATATTTTTGCCAACTTTTAGTCATATAAAAATCATACCTTTATGGATTTTTAAAAAAAAATTGTATCACTGCATAAGTATAGTTAAAAGGGTATGATAGAGTATATATTAAATAGTTTTTTAGCTTGTTTATACCTTTTAAGTATTTAGACATATGGTATGTGAGCTTCTATTTATAGTCAACCTGTCATGCAAATATTAGGAAGGCCTGCACACACAGACGTTTAGAAATACATATACAACTTGCACTTGCCTCATTTATATAAAATATGAGGGGAAAACTTAAATATTAGCATGCCAGAAATCAAAGTGGTTAATAATAATGTTCCCCCAGGACCAAGGATAGAAACTTGGAAGGCAAAATGGTCTAATGGTAGGTATGCTATTAATATAATAAAAGTCATTTATAAAAACAAATAGTCTTAACAAATGCCTCACAGGCAGTTGACAAAATTGGACATTCATTCTCAATTTAAATTTCTAAATAATTTAAAATTAGAAAAAGAACAACATCAGATTTGATTGCCTGTTTCATGGTGAAATGTCACAGATATTGTCATTAAGTCAGGACAAGAGAATGATGCTGGGCCTATTTTTTTTTTTTTTTTTTTTTTTTTTTTTTTTTTTTTTTTTTTTAGTGCACATTGTTCTTGAATTCTCATTCAATGCCATTCCATATGAAGTAGAAATAAGAGATATAACTTCTGGAGGAAGAGATGAAAATCAGGTTATTTTCAGACAGTATGCTATATCAAGAAAACCCAAGAGAATCATCTGAAAAGCTATTAAAAATTAATGAGAGTTCCATAATATGGGCAGATACATGATAAATATGCCAAATTCAATAATTTTTTTTATATACCAGCAATAACAGATGAGAAGCCATAGGGGAATAAGAGATTCCCTTCATAAGAACAATGAAAAACGTAAAATTTCCAAGAATGACTCTAAAAAGATAGCAGAATCCACATGAAGGGAAGTATAAAATTTCATGAAGGGCTATAAAAGAAGCCTTAAGAAAACTGAAAGAATGTATTCCTGAATGGGAAGACTCGATGGGGTAAAGCTGTTAATTCATCCTAAACTAAATAAAGATTTAATGCAACCATGACCAAACCAACAGAAATTTTTCATAACTTGAAAGAAACTTATTCTTTTAAAAAGTTGGAATAATTAACAATTTTTTAAAAGGATAAATACAATCATTAAGCTTATGACTGTTAAAACATATTATAAATCTACATCAATTAAAGTGATGTGGTACCAGGGTGATAATAGATCCATCCGTGGACGAACAAAAGCCCAATTGTCTACAGCTCTTTAATGAATTTATTGTTACTTTCTTCCCCAATTCCAGTTTCTACTAATCTCATAAATCATCATTGGCACCAATTCAAAAACAGAAAAATCTACCCATGGCCTCAAGAGACGCCTTGATTTTTTTTTTTTTAATAATTTTTTTCTTTTTTTTTTTTTTTACTTTATTTTGTACATTTACTAATTGAAAATATAAACAACTAAAAACTAAAAAGTAAACACAGATGAATTAATTTCTCAATTAAATGTACTGGATACATATAAAAATTTTTTGACTCAAACAATATGTTACGCAATATATTTGGTTCATAGTAACGCAATCATACAGTATTTGTCCTTTTGTCTGGCTTGCTTCGCTCAACATAATGTCCTCCAGGTTCATCCATGTTGTCATATGCTTTACTACTTCATTTCTTCTTACAGCTGCATAATATTCCATCGTGTGAATAGACCACAGTTTGTTTATCCATTCATCTGTTGATGGACACCTGGGT
>JAKSZT010054523.1:867565-928923 GCA_026826555.1 Tolypeutes matacus
TACCGGGAAGTCCTGGGGATCGAACCCAGGTCCCTCCATATGGGAGATGGACGCCCAACCATTTGAGCCATATCTGCCCCCGAGTGTTTGTTTGTTTGTTTTCTATCTTTTTTTTTTTTTAACTTTATTTTGTACAATTTAATAATTGAAAACATAAACAATTAAAAACTAAAAAGTAAACATAGATGAATAAATATATACATTTTTCAATTAAATGTAATTGACACATGTAAATTTTTTTTTTAATCAAACAATATATTACACAATATATTTGGTTCATAGTAATGCATTCATACAGTATTTGTCCTTTTGTGTCTGGCTTGCTTCACTCAACATAATGTTCTCCAGGTTCATCCATGTTGCCATATGCTTTATGACTTCATTTCTTCTTTCAGCTGCATAATATTCCATTGTGTGAATAGACCACAGTTTGTTTATCCATTCATCTGTTGATGGACACCTGGGTTGTTTCCAACCTTTGGAAATGGTGAATAATGTGGCTATGAACATCGGTGTGCAGATGTCTGTTCGTGTCACTGCTCTCAGTTCTTCTGGGTATATACCCAGTAGTGGTATTGCAGGGTCACATGGCAAGTCTATATTCAACTTCTTTAGGAACTGCCAAACAGTCCTCCATAGTGGCTGTACCATTCCGCATTCCCACCAACAGTGAAGAAGTGTTCCTATCTCTCCACATCCTCTCCAACACTTGTAGTTTTCTGTCTTTTTAATAGTGGCCATTCTGATAGGTGTGAAATGATATCTCATTGTAGTCTTGATTTGCATTGCCCTAATCATGAGTGATGTTGAGCATTTCTTCGTGTGTTTTTTTGCCATTTGTACTTCTTCTTTGGACAAATGTCTATTCAAGTCTTTTGCCCATTTTTAATTGGGTTGGTTTTCTTTTTATTGTTGAGTTGTAACATCTCTTTATATATTCTAGATATTAAACCCTTATCAGATATGTGATTTCCAAATATTTTTTCCCATTGAGTGGGCTGCCTTTTCACCCTTTTGACAACATGCAAAAGTGTTGAATTTTGAGGAGGTCTCATTTATCTATTTTTTCTTTTGTTGCACATGCTTTGGGTGTAAGGTCCAAGAAACCACCACCTACTACAAGGTCTTGAAGATGTTTCCCTACATTTTCTTCTAGTAGTTTTATGGCCCTGGCTTTTATATTTAGATCTTTGATCCATTTTGAGTTGATTCTTGTATAGGGGATGAGATAGGGGTCCTCTTTCATTCTTTTGGTTATAGATATCCAGTTCTCCCAACACCATTTGAAGAGACTGTTTCATTCCATTAGCATGGACTTGGTAGGTTTGTCAAAAACCAGTTGACTGTATAGGTGAGGGTTTATTTCTGAGTTCTCAATTCTATTCCAGTGGTCAATGTGTCTATCTTTATGCCAGTACCATGCTGTTTTGACCACTGTAGCTTTGTAATATGATTCAAGTTCAGGCAGTGAAATTCCTCCCACATCGTTCTACTTTTTTAGAAAGCTTTTGGCTATCCGGGTGCACTTACCCTTCCAAATGAATTTGGTAATTGTCTTCTCTAATTCTGTAAAGTAAGCTGTTGGGATTTTTATTGGTATTACTTTGAATCTATAAATCAGATTTGGTAAGACTTCTTGATTTTTTAATGTTTCCTTTTCTGATTATAAAATTCATATATTTGGGAAAATGCAACAACCACAGCACTGAAAATATTCATCATTAATATCAGCACCTAGAAGGAAAACCTGTTATGTTTTTAATGGATATTTTCATACCTGTTTCATACCTGTTTGCAAGTAAAAAATAACAAAACACATATGAGATATCTATATATAGTAATAATAATGACTGTATTGTTTATACAATTTTATCTTGTGCTTTTTTTCATAAAATAATCTTAAATTACTCATCATGGGCCAAAATATAGGCATCTTATAATTTCCAGCAGTAGTGTACTGGTAAATGTTTAATGACAGGCTCTCTGGGAAGGGACCAGCCCTATTAGTAGCATTTGCCAATTTCCTGGGTGTAGATGCTTCTGCCATGGTCAATTTCAAGATACTAATGTGATGTTTATTGAGTACAGAGTTGGGACGGAATGCCCTCCATCAGCTCTTATGAGCCAGTACAAGTCAGCTCTAGCATATTACCCATCTTACTTTGTTGAACATTGAGTTGCTTGGGTTACTTTGTCATTATAAATAAATACAATAGTATAGGTATTAGCCTGTGATGGTTAATTTTGTATCTCAGCTTGGCTAGACTGTGAAGCCCAGTTGTTACATAAAACGCTAGTCTAGATGTTGCTACCAAGGTATTTTGTGGATGTGATTAACAGCTACCATCAGCAGACTTTAAGTAAACACAGTTACCCTCAACAAGGGAGGTGCACCTCATCCAATGAGTTGAAGACTAAGAGAAAAAACAGGTTTCCCAAAGAAGAAATTCTCCTTCACGGCTGCAAAGCCAGCTCCCGTCAAGTCTCCAGCCTGTTGGCCTGCTAATCGCATAAGCCAATTCCTTAAAATAAATCTCTTCATCTATATACTTCATAAATATACACATAAATATATATATATATTTATGTAATCATATACAAGGATTTGATAAGATTCCACACACACTATTATTGCAGCATTGTTTCAGTGACAAAAGGCAGGAAACAGCTGAACATGAGACTGATTAAATAATACTAGATCCATTCATTTGAGCATTATGCTGCTGTTAAAAGGAAAAAAACAGACCTACATATAGTGTAAGAAAGGATAGGATTGTTGAGTGAAAAAGGAAAGACACATAATAAGGTGTGCAATGTGCTTCCATATTTATCTTTTAAGTATATGTATATAAAATATCTCTGAATGCATACACAAAACTGGCAATAATTGTTAATGTGGTTGCCCTCTAGGGAAAGACTGGATGTGTGCAGAGAGAGAGGAATGCATAGAGACCTGCTTTTCACTGATATGCCTTTTGACTTGCTTACCAATGTAAATATTAACTACTCAACTAAATGCATACAAAAGGTCTTCCCATTCTGAGATTTTAAAAAAATATATTCACCTTTTACATTTAGGTCTTTAATTCAATTGGAATTTATCTTGGGAACTGGCATAAGACTGTTTTTCTGACTCTGAGCCCTGAGATTCTATGGACTTACAAAGGAAGGGGGCACTTCCACTTGTGGGATGTAGGGAGAGGGTTTGAGAGCCTTGCTCCACCTTCACTGGGATTATAAATTGGAAGCCCACACTTTTTTGCAGTCTCCACTTATAGATGGAAATGTGCTATTGGCAGATGGAAAGAATGGTCTGGAACTCAGAGAAGGGGTCAAGTCTGATGATGCAGAGTTCAGCAATTTCAGACAAAAAAGAGGAGGATATCAGAGTTCTTATAGTCATGTTGCCTGAAAAATCTAAAAGAAAAACAAAAAACAAAACCATTAACTTCTGAAACTCTGATTGTACCAGATCAGCCTTAGGAATAAACCAGCCAATCATCAAGTTTATATGGAAGGGTAAGGGCCCCTGAAGAGCCAAAACCATCTTGAAAAAGAAGAATGAAGCTGGAGGACTCCCACTTTCCTATATTAAAACTTATTACAGGGAGCTGATGTGGCTCAGTGGTTGAGAGCCAGCTTCCCACATAAGAGGTCCCAGGTTCAATCCCTGGCCCTGGTACCTCAAAAAACAAAAAACAAACAAAACTTGTTACAAAGCCACAGTGATCAGCAGCATGGTACTGATACAAAGACAGGCATATAGATCAATAGAATCGAATTAAGAGTTCAGAAATCAACCCTCACATTTATGGTCAACTGATTTTTTTATAAACAAAATTGTCTTAATTTAGCATTTACATCCTTAAATTCTGAACTAATTTTATTAGTCAGTTTTAATATTCTAGCACTTTTTTAACGCACATTTTTAAAAAAATTATTCCCCACTACCACCACCATACACTCCACTGTTTGCTGTCTGTGTCCATTCACTGTATCTGTGTCTGTTTCTTGCCTTCTCTTCTTGTTTTTTGCTTCTTGTTTTTCTCCTCTAGGCTTCACTGGGACTCAATCCTAGGGACCTCTGATGTGGGAGAGAGGTACTCTGTCGCATGCACCACCTCAGTTCCCGGTTTCTGTTGTGTCTCGCCTTGACTCTCCCGAGTCTCTCTTTTTGTTCTGTCATCATCTTGCTGCATCGCTTGCCGTGCAGGCCTGGCATGCCTTTACCAGGAGGCCCCGGGGATCGAACCTGGGTCCTCCCATATGGTAGACGCAAGCCCAATCACTTGAGCCACATCCACTTCCCTCTAGCACATTTTTTATTAGAGAACTTGTGAATTTACAAAGCAATGATGAATAAAACACAGGATTCCTGTGCACCACCCACCACCAACACCTTGCATTGGTGTGAAACATTTGTTACAATTGATGATGGCACTTTTTAAATAATTGAGCTATTTTTAACAGTAGTTACCTTTGTTGCAATTGATGAAAGATTATTAAAATAGTTCTATCATCCATTATTTATATGAGGTGTATTTTCCCCATAAACCACCCTATTACACCTTGTATTAGTATCATACATTTGTTATAATTCATGAAAGAATATTCTTATACTTGTACTATTAGCTATAGTCCATCATCTACAATAGGGTTTACTGTGTTGTACAGTCTTTCTTTTATCTTTTATTTATATTCTAGCAATACATACATCCTAAAGTTTCCCTTTTCAGTTCACATTTATAGTCAACTTATTTTCTTTTAAGGTTTATTTTATTTATTTATTTCTCCCTTCTCCTTGTTGTTTTGTGCTCACTGTCTGTTCTCTGTGTCCATTCATTGTGTGCTTGTCTTCTTTTTAGGAGGCACCAGGAACCGAACCCAGACCTCCCATGTGATAGGCAGGCACCCAACTGCTTGAGCCACATCTGCTTCTCAATAGTCAACTTATTTTTTTTTTAAAAGACAGTCACTTTATTTTTTTATTTTTTTAATTTTTTTAATTTTTTTAAGATTTTATTTTATTTATTCATTTATCCCCCCCTTGCTGCTTGTGCTTGCTGGATCAGCTAACCACGCCGTGCGGGCGGGCTTGCCTTCACCAGGAGGCCCCGGGAACCGAACCTGGGGCCTCCCATATGGTAAACGGGAGCCCCTACTGATTGAGCCACAGCCGCTTCCCGCGTCAACTTATTTTTGACAAAGGTGCCAAGTCCACTCAATGGGGAAAGAATCACTCCTTCAATAGCTGGTGCTGGGAAAACTGGATAGCCAAATGCAAAAAAAAGAACAACAACAACAAAAAACAAACAAAAAAAAAATGGAGGTGGATCCTTACTTCATACCAAATACAAAAATTCACTCATAATGAATGAAAGATCTAAATATAAGAACCAAAAATATAAAACTCCTGGAAGAAAACATAAGGAAGCAACTTCAGGACTTTGGGCTAGTCAATGGCTTCTTAGCAAGAGCAGCAAAAGAAAAAAACAGGTATACAGTACCTCATCAAAATTAAACACTTTTGTGCATCAAAGGACTTCATCATGAAAAGAAAAAAGACAACCTACACAATGGGAGAAAATATTTGGAAACCACATATCTGATAAAGATTTACTATTCTGAATATGTAAAGAAATCCTACAAGTCAACAGCAAAAAGACAGAAAACCTAATTTTAAAAATGGGCAAAAGACTTGACTAGACATTTTTACCAAAGCACATGAAAAGAGGCTCACCATCATTAGCCATAGGGAAATGTAAATCAAAACCACAATGAGAATGGCTACTATTAAAAAAAACAAACAGAAAATACAAGCTTTGGAGAGTATGTGAAGAAACAGAAACACTCATTCATTGTGGGTGGGAATGTAAAATGGTGCGGTGCTGTGGAAGGCGGCTTGGCAGCTCCTCAGAAGGCTAGGTGTAGAATGACCATATGGCTCGGCATTCCCGCTTCTCGGTATATGCCCCAAAGAATTGAAAACAGGGACTTGAATAGATATTTGCATACTGCTGTTCATGGCGGCATTATTCACAATTGCCAAGAGATGGAAGCAAACCAATTGTCCCTCAACTGATGAATGGATAAACAAAAGTGGTACATACACACTGTGGAATATTATTCAGCCCTAAAAAGGAATGAAGTTCCGATGCATGTGGCAACATGGATGAGCCTTGAACACTTCATGTTGAGTGAAATAAGCCAGACACAAAAGAACAAATATTGTATGATCTTACTGACATGAAATAATTAGAATAAGCAAACTCATAGAGTCAAAATCTAAAATATTTGCCAGAGGACAGGGTGGATGTAAGGAATGGGGACTTAGTGCCTAAACTGCACAGAGTTTCTGTTTGGGAAGATGGGAGAGTTTTGGTAATGGGTGGTGGTGATGGTAGCACAGCATGGTGAACATCATAACAGCGCTATTCTGTTCAGATTTAGCGCATCTGAATGTGGCTACAAAGACCTTGAGCAAATCGCTGATGCTTTCTACAGTTAAGGTTCTTAGGCTGTTAAATGGGACTAATACCTAACGTACATGGCTGGCAAAAGGAGTTAATAAAATAATGTATGTGAGATATTCAACCCAGGGCTTGGCAATTTGTGAGCCCTCAGCTCAATAAATGGTAGCTCTTGTTGTTAAAAGAAAGAGAGAGAGAGAGAAGAAAAAGAAGGAGGAGAAGGAAGAGAAGGAAAAGAAGAAAGAAGAAGAAATAGCCAAAGGGAAAGTATCACAAAACATTTTAAAATATCCACAAATGTGGTGACCTTGGAGCTAGAAAGACCCTGCTTGAAGCAGGGAGAAGGCACGCGGTCTTCAGGGATCGCTGGAGAACACGGGTGCCTCCAAGACTGCAGATGCAGAGAACAATGTGTCAGAGAGAATCTGAACTCAGGAGGCTGAACTCCCAGCCCAAGGAGAGAGGCTGTGCGTGGAGTGAACAGAAGGCAAGGATGTGGGAGTTTCTTTCCCCTACAAACGAAACAAACCCACCGAAGGAGCTGGCTTGGGGTCTTGTCAGGAGGGACTCTGCCCCCAGCGGCCACCTGCAGGGGTGGAGGGGCGAGAGATGCATCCTCAAGCATCAGGGGAAGCATACCAGAAGCTTCCAGTGGGGAAGTGCTTAGAATCTGCAAAAGCCCCTCACCGGAAGAGGGCATTGGCTCCCTCAGGTAAAACCTTTCCACACCTGCTCCCTCCTTCTCCTCTCTCTTCAGCAGTCTGAAGGCAGCTGGTGAGGAGGGGCTGAGGTGCTGGCCAAGGAAAAGGGGATGAAGCTGCCCATGCCGCCCCTGCCCACCACAGCCTCCCCCCATACACACCCCGATTGAGTTTGGGAGATGAGGAGAAGTTTACCTTTGGATAGAATTTAATATTTTGATTACTACGCTGGGCCAGACAACAACAACAAAAATAATTTTTTAAAAAACTAAAAGTAAACAGAGGACTTTTTATTATCTAAGAGTGGCCTGAAAAATTATGGGCTGCAGCCCACCCGAGTAGAGAAAGATTTAGACCCTCATTGGGTTTAAAGGGGTAACAGGAGGGAAAATCCAGATGCTCTAGGGTAGAGGATTCCTGCCTGCTCAGGGTTTGCACCCATGTGCACAGAGGAGCAGAAATGTGCAGGGAGGTCAGAAGATCAACTGCAAACGTGGGTGGCAGTTCACCTGGGCAGGAGGCAGACTGTGGGGCAGGGTGGTGAAGGGGATCTGCCGTTTTTTTCATTATTTGTACTTTTGTATTGGGGGATACTTTTTGAAATGAGTGGGTAGGCAAGTATTACTTGAGCATCTACAGAACAAATTACACACACACACACACACACACATGCACATATATTTTTATTTCCCACTTCAAGACCAACTTTTGTTCTCTGGCCTTGATTCCCACTTGCAGTTAAAACTGAACTCTGAATCCCATGAATTTTTGCTGCAATCAACCCAAGTTCTGGCCTGCCGTGGCCTGCCGTGGCCTGCCGTGGCCTGCTGTGGGCCGCCCCAGCCGTGAAGGCTGAGGGAGGTGACATCTATGAAAGGAATGAAAGGGAAACAGATTGGGGGTGGGGGCAACCAGATGCCTTCTTTTCCTCCTTTCTTTTATATAAACATTGTCATTTACCATTAAATGTGAAGACAATGTTGATTAGAGAAACTGCATGGCAGCTTCGTGGAAAATATTCTCAGTTCTTTACGCAAATATCCAAGGCCTCACTCTTAATTACTCCTTTAGTGCCAAATTAACTCGTGGTTCCTGCCAACAGCACGGCCTTTCTCTTCAAGGGGTCAGGAGAAATCCAAAGGAAACCAGATGAGCCTGGGCCTGTCACCTACTCCCCGACTCTGTGGTGGGAAACTGTTTAGCCAGAAAAGCAGGGTCAGCACTCAGTCGAGAGGTCATTATTGAGCAGAGAAGCAGCCCCATTTCCTGTTGGGTTATTTTCCTTTGGTTTTAGCCTCAAGTATTATTCTAGGTGGAAAGGCCTTCTAGAATACTGTTTTCTTTGTGAAGTTGAAAGAAAATCAACTTTGGGGATGTGAGCTCACTTACAAGGCTCAGATCTCAGAAGTAAGGCTTTCCAGATTCTGGCCTATAAGGGGTGGGCTGCATGTGATTATGAAATGGCCCCATCATTCATTCCTTCACTCACTGCACAGATACCTCCTATGAACCAGCTCTCTGCTACACACATTGGATTCAGAGATGGAAAAGACATGGCCGCTGCTCGAGAGGCTCAGGCTAGTGGCAAAGGGGTCTGTACAAATACTGTGGGTACAAATGACGGGGCAAGACAAGGAAGCAGGAAAAGCTTTGTGGAGGGAGATACATCAGCGATTACAGGAGAGCGCAATGTGAAGGAGTCAGGAGAGGAAACTGAGGAGCTGGAAGAAAATTTCATCTGACTGGAAAAGGACAGGCTTGGGTATAGAGGATGTTTGTGGTGTGCCTTAATTTCCAGGAACCTTTAAATGTTCTTCCTACACTTAGGAATTTCCTTGACCTTCCCAAGGTAGAAGCCGGTAACTTTGTTTTCCAGCTTCCCTTGCAGCTAACACATAACCATGTGACTGTGAATCTGCCAATCAGACACAGCCAGAGGAGACCTCATTTTGGAAGCCAGTGGAATGATGACAGGGATGCCTTGTAGACGCCCTTGGCGGGCTGCATCCTGCTGAGGGTGTTGGCATGCACCGGTGGGAGCACACCGTGCCCAGCAGCGCCAGCGCCAGCGCCAGCTGCCTGTCTCTGTTCAGTGGCGGTGGTGCTGGGCCCTCTCTGGGGTGGTCCTGTGGAGGCACACTGCCTCATCTCTGCGAGCTGCCGCTGTTCCCAGGAGTCGCCATTGCTCCCGGCCCCCCGTGCCGCCATGCCAGCATCTCGGTTCTCTTAGAGGACGTGTGAGCTGCCAGTATCCTTTTACAATCCCATTTTCTGTTTAAACTAACTAGAGTGAGCTTGTTGCTTACAACCAGGAATTCTAGCTGATACAGTGGGGATATGAGAGCTAAAGCTAGAAATGCAGACAGGGACCCGATGCCAGTTCTTGTGTGCCACATTGGGGTTTGGAATTGACCCTAGACCCTAGGGGTGCAGTAGAATCTTCTGGAGTCTCATTAGGGCTGCTGCAGGAGCTGCTGCACCAACTCCATTCCCACTGGCTCTATTTCTAGTCTATATCTTTCATACACTGAGCTTCCAAATGAAGACTGTATTTCATAAAATAATAATAATAGCACCAGGTAGAATTTATCAAGTGCTTCATGCTAGTCAGGCATTGTGTGGCTGATTGTACTTTACAAGATGGTGGCAGAAAAAATCTCCCACTTCACACGCTTTCCTTACAATGTGACCTTGACATCTGCCCCTGCTCCATCAAGAGATGGGGTTTTTGCTCCTCCTCTTGAATCTTATGACCGCTGCTGAAATGACGCTATCTGGCTCTCAAGGCTGGATCATAAAAGATGATGCAGCTTCCACTTGGGTCTCTTGGGCTTCTCAATCTTCGAACCCAGCCACCCTGCTGGAAGGAGGCTCAGGCCAAAGGTGGGTGTCACAACCATTAGCCCCAGCTGAGATCCCAGGATCTACCAGACAGGAAAGTGCAGAAGCTGGGAGATGAGTCTTGCTCCAGCGACCATCAAACCAAAACCGCACGAGAGACCCAAGTGAGAATCACCAGCTGAGTCCAGCCAGTCCCTAGAGCCATGAGAGATGATGAGAAACTAATCATCGTTCCTTACAGCTGCTATGTTTTGGGATGTTTTCACTATTGCCAACATAGATAACTGGACACAAGGTTCTAAGCAATTTAGCTAATTGACTTCTTTCATCTTCACCAATGTCTTAGAGGGTAGGTGTTTTGTTATCCATTATTATTATTATCCTTATTTTTATAAATGAAGTAGCCGAGGCACATGGAGGTGGAGTAATTTGCTCAATGACACAGAGGTGGCAAGAGGTAGAGCTAAAACGGAAGCACAGGCAGTCCAGGTTTAGAGTCAGCATATGGTGGCACAGTGCCAGGCTGCTTTTCCTGAAAAGCGCTGCTGTAAGCAACAGAGGGTCACTGAAGGGTTCTGCGTGGGGAAGTAGAGGGAGGATTGAGGATGAGTGTCAGGGCAAGGCTGGAGGCAAAGAGGCCACCTCGGCCACTGCAACACCCAGGTTAATGTCAGCCAACCCAGGCAGCCGCTGTGGGGAGGGGGAGAAGGAAACAGACATGGGAGACTGCTCAGGGAGGGATCACTGGCTTGGTCATAGGACTGGAAGATGAGGGGGCAGAGATGGAGCATCAAGGAATGTCCCCATGGTTTATGACTGCTTGGCCAAAAGATGACCAACGCCAGTCACCATTTATCTTATTGATTTCAGAAGTCAGTAAATGGCGCGACTCATTCATTCCTAATCAGCAGCTGTGGTTATCAGTATTATCATAGTTATCATCAAACACTTTAGCGAAGGCGAGCAGAATTAGGGCTTGGATCAGTCAGGATATGTTGGTTATGCCGCATTAACAAGCAACCTGGGAAGCGGATGTGGCTCAAGAGATTGGGCTCCCGTCTACCATATGGGAGGCCCCAGGTTCAACTCCCAAGGTCTCCTGGTGAAGGTAAGCTGGCCCACGCTGTGGAGAGCTGGTGGCCCACACCACGGAAAGCTTGTGCAACAAGATGTCACAACAAAACGAGACACAGAGGAGATACAGTGAGACACACAGCAGACCAGGGAGATGAGGTGGCTCAAGCAATTGAGTGCCTTGCTCCCACATTGGAGGTTGCGGGATTGGTTCCAGGTACCTCCTAAAAGAGAAAGACAAGAAGAAAAGAAAAGCAGACATGGAAAGAACACACAGCAAATGGACACAGAGAGCAGACAGCGAGTGCAAACAACAAGCGCGGGGGGAATAAATCCAAAAAAAAAACACAGGCAACCCTAACGTCCCAGTGGCTGTGACAGCAGCATGCCTACTCTGCGTGATGTCTGAAGTCTGCTGAGGGCTCTGAGCCATACAGCCCGCTCCATGGACAAGGCCATTGGAACAGCCACCATCTCAAAAGTTGCTGGTCACCATGGCAAAGGGAAGGAGAGCTTCGGAAAGTCTCCGACAAGCAATTAAATCTGCCACCCAGATTTGGCAGGTTACTTTTGCTCACGAGGATTGGCTGGAGTGAGCTGCCTGGCCCACCCAACTGCATGGGGACCAGGAAGTCCAGCCGTGTCCCAGGGAAAGGGGGAGCAGGTTGCCACCAGCTGCAAAGACCACCACGGGTTGTGTCCCACCTAAAGGTACTGCTGTACCTTGACTTCATTTGGGTTAATATCATTGTCAGTTGTTGACACGTCTTTTTCTCTGACAGACGTGAACTCCTCAAGGCAAAAAAAATCTCTCTTCACTCCTCTCTCTAGTAGCCAGTCCTCACACATGAACTGGCACCAACCACATAGACTATGAAAAAGCTGTACACTTTTTCTATATGTCTGTTATATTTCAATTAAAAGTTAACTTTAAAAATCTGGGGGGAATGGATGTAGCTCAAGTGGTTGAGCACCTGCTGCCCACGGACAAGGGCCTGGGTTCATGCCTCGGTACCTCCTAAATATATGTGTGTGTGTGTGTGTGTGTGTGTGTGTGTGTGTGTGAAGACCCACACACTCCAGCAGGGTGAAAACCTTCTTATCCCGGAGCCTCAGAACTCGGGAACGGGCCTGTTCACTCACACCATCATCTGCTTCCAAGATCAGGGGCCACGACCAAGGCAGACGCCAGCCTCTCATCTGCAGTGAGGGGTCTGGGCTTTCAGGCTGAGGCCGGGCAGAGGCACGGAGCGGGTTAAGCGTGTGGACAGGCAGCGGGAGCCTCTCGGATGTACAAAGCCCATTAGCCTGGAAACCTGGGCGAGGAGACAATGCTTGGCTCCCGGCCCACGCTCTTGGGACCTGGCAAACATCTGACCTTTCCTGGATGACTTTTCCAGGGTCAGCCTATTATGAACGAATCCTGACTAATTCAGTCATCCTCCCATTTCTCAAGTATGATTTGTGACTTAATTGCAGCAGGAAAAAAAAGAATGTAACGTGCACAGCCGGGGCCAAATCCATAATTCAGAACTGCAATAAAACCCTCGCCGTGCTGTCGTGACTTATGGCCGTCTGAGGGGCGTGGACCCTGGGGCCAGTGGAGGGCCCAGATGTTTCCGTAACAACACATTTTAGAGTTTACAACTGTTAGAGCAAAGCTCAGCCTTGGATGGCAGCAGAAGCCTTGGCTCCGGGTCCTGAGGCCCAGAAAGGGTCCAGGTTCAGGCTCCACTGGAGCTAGCATCAGTGGGGTGACTTCAAAGCATTGCAAACCTACAGGAATCCCATAATAATACAGGAGGGTGCCTCTGCACCAGCCCCAAGAAAGCAGAAGGATGATAGATCGGTTAGGGCCTTAGGTCATGAGTGACAGAAAACCCAGGTCAAACAGCTTATGCCATAAAAGGAATTTATTGGCTTGCCTAACTGAAAAGTCCAGAGAGCATCAGGCTTCAGGCAAGGCTTGATCCAGAGTCTCAAATGATGTCACCAGAGAGAAGGCATTTTCCACTGATTCTCTCTGCCTTCTGCCTTGGGCTCTAGCCAGTGGCCCACTGGCTGTTCCAGGATTTCTCCCTCAAGAAGTAAAACGGCTGCACTAATTCCAGACCTCACAATCTCCCACCCACATTTCAGGGGAAGAAAGATTGTCTCTTCCCCCAAGTGTTGAAAAAGGGCCTCAACTCTCACTTGCACCCATTGGGTCAGGTGTCCATTCCTGAACAGGTAAGAGGTAGGCAGGAGAATGGAACCAGCTGAATAAATTAACTGGGAGCCGAAGGTCAATTCCACATACTCCGTTTATTTGAAAATGGAGGATGGACGGTTCCCAAAGGAAAGTCAGACAGACTTGTTTTACCAAAAGAAGGAGAGATGGATACACTCGGCAGACAAAGGGCAGACATCCATTACTTAGGGAAATGGGGGGCAAACTAGGTCTGGTCAAATCCAGCCCAACATTTGTTTTTGTTTTTGTTTTTGTTTTTCTGTCTGGTTGCGTGATCACCTTTTTGGTGTGTCTCTTTGCTGAGCGGGGTCTGCTCCTCTCTGCGCCATGCGGGGGCCTGCACCTCACCGTGCTGGTCTGAGATGCCTTTTTTCTTCTTCTTCTTCTTACCAGGAGGCTCCAGGGATCGAACCTGGGTCCTCCTTATGGTAAACAGGAGCTCAATTGCTTGAGCCACAGCTGCTTCCCCCAACACTTGTTTTTGTAAATAAAGTTCTCCTCCTCCCCCATGAGATGGCTCCCTCATCTGTTTCTTTGCTTGTTGTTTTTCCTTTTTTCACTTGTTGTCTGCTCATTGTTTTTACTCGTTGTCTGTCTGTTTTTTTCTTTTTAGGAGGCACTGGGAACCAAACCTGGGACCTCCCATGTGAGAGGCAGGCACTTAACTGCTTGGGCCACATCTATTCCCTCTCGTTTGTTTTTGCTCCTTGTCTACTCATTGTTTGCTTGTTGTCTTGCTTGATGTCTGCTTATTGTCTGCTCCTTGTTTGTTTATGTTTTTTTGCTTGCTGTCTGCTCATTGTTTTTTCTTGATGTCTGCTCATTGTCTGCTCGTTGTTTGTCTGTCTTCTTTTGTGGGCACTGGGAACTGAACCCGGGACCTCCCATGTGGGAGGCAGGTGCTCACCTGCTTGAGCCACATCTACTCCCCAATAAAGTTTTATTGGAGCACAGTCACACCCATCTATTTACACATAGTCTGCAGCTGCTTTTGCATGACAACAGCAGAGTTTAGCAGTTGCCATCTAGTCTATCTGGCATGCAATGCCTAAAATAATTATATTCTGGCCCTTTACAGAAAAAGTTTGCCAACAAATAGGGGATGTTTTGTCTTAAAGGGGGCTGTAGCAGTTTGGCATTGTTTGTGAATTCCAAAAACAGATATTGGATTATGTTTGTAAACTGGTCTGTACCTGGGCATGATTAAATTATGATTAGGGCTTTGATTGGGCCACATCAGTAGGATGTTGAGTTCCCATTTCCTTGATGGGTGGGAACTGACAGAGAAAAGACATGGCAAAGGACAGAGTTGGGAGGTTTGAGCTGGAGTCCTGGAAGTGAACACAAAGGAGAAGAACACAGAGGAATAGAAATGGCTCCTTAGACACGGCAGAAGCCCTGGGGAGAGAGACAGAGCTGTTCACCTGATAGTCCACAGCTGGATGTGTGGAGAGCACACAGCAGCTGAGCCTGGAGAGAAATGGGGCACTGGGAAGAGAGGAACCCAAGAAGCCTGAACTCTTGGCAGATATCTTGACCCAACGTGTGGCAATAGACTTTGGTGAGGGAAGTAACGTTCGCTTTTGGTCTGGTAACTGTAAGCTCTACTCCAAATAAATACCCTTTATAAAAGCCAATGGATTTCTGGTATTTTGTACCAGCACCCTTTTGGCTGCCTAATACAGGGGCCTTTTAGAGATCGTGGCTAACCACAAACAGCAGAACTGTCCTAGGTTCACACACCTTGAAGTCACAGTTGGCACCTGCTCCTACCTTCTGCCCCATTCTGACTGGGGATGGGTGGGAATGGGAAGGCTGGGAAGGAAGCAGAGGTGACCCAGGGTCAGGAGAAGCCTGCATGGTGCCAGGTGTGCTGCTCACTGGCCAGGTGACAATGGACCGGTCCCACATCCCTCCTGTCCAGGTGTTTGGGTGGTCCCGAGAATCTCGAGGCCACATCTAATGGCCTGTGTCATTCTGGGCCATGGGACGGAGGGAGATGCCCTCTCCTCCCCTTTCCCACATCTGTCTGCAGAGGCCGGATGCGGGAGGGGCCCCATCACGGCTCAGCTGTAGGACGGGGGCTGCGGATCCCCCACGCTCCCGCCACTGTCCTTGCTTATCTGACCCGTGCATCCCTGCGGCCCCAAATAGCAGCACCCTTCTGGGAACACAGAAAAGCCCGGGCCCTGACGGCAGGAGCGCTCTTGCCACAGCTTGCTGCTTGAACGCGTCCCCTGCTTAGTCCTGGTGTCTGAAAGCCCCGACTCCCTGTCCGGAGGGATGGCGGCTGTTTGGCTCTTCCCCCAAGGAGGGCACGGGAGGCCCGGCCAGCACAGCTTCTCCTGTGTCTCCTCTGCGCTGTGAAGCGATGGGCTGAGATGACCCCAGCCTCCTGCATAGGAGCGTGGGAGCAGGCCCCTGGAGGGTGGGCATCTTCCAAGGGCAAGGCCACCCACCCCCAAGCCTCCACACCTCCTGGGCAAGATGGGAATTGTTAACAGAAAAGAAAACACAAATTTTACATGCACTGAAACACAGAAGGTAAAAAAGGCAGAAACCTATACAGAGGAAAGATGTCTGTAAGTACCTGTTAAGGAAAAGCCATGTTGGTAAAAGATTGCATTCTAGAAATTGAACGCCGAGGAAGAAATTTGGCAGTGGAAGACATAATGCCCAAAGTACCCTTACATTCGATTAATATGCAGCAGCTTCATTTTGGGGACTACCTAATGGTTTGAAGAATAATGCCAATTGCATTGAAAATATTTTTGAAAGACTACCGACTGGGGGACCGCAGGAAAATAAGTGACACAATGGACTTGAGAACAGCAGTAAAAGTATTGAATATTAATGAAAAAAAATATATCAGAAAAACACTTAAAGGTTGAGGGAGATGACAGCTCAGATGTTACATAGGATACCCAGAAATTCCTGTCTGGTTTTTGATGCTCCAGATCTATAATAAAAGTGCACCCCCGCCCCCATCAGGTCTTGAAGATTTGCAATTTTCTACAATTTGGAAGAGTGTTCCTGCTGGAGGAAAAAAATAATCACTTCACATTTACTGTTATTGTATCATTGGGGTGCTTTTTGGTTTTGTTTTGTTTGGAACCATAACATATGGCAAGGTTAGTGATTTTGGTTATTTAAATAAATGTAAATGACAATCGCGAGGCCTGCAGCCCACTTGCTGGAATAGCCCCTGTGGAGGCAACGCTCCAGCTTTGATTTGATTTGGGAAACTGTCAGCACTGGATATTTTCCATTCACCCCTCCAGACCTGCTCTGGAGTCCTGCCCTGGGCCCTGCTCGGCAGAGCTGCGTGGGCCGCGTCCGTGGGCTGCCTTGCTCTCCGGCTTCCCATTGGGCTTGACCAGCGAGGAGACCGCGTAGGTGAAGTCAGGGGAAGATACAAGCCTGCGGTATTTCTCCCTGCAGGAGCCTCAAGAGACTGAGCCACCTGCACCTCGCTCTCCCTCCACTCTCTCCCCATCTCTCCCTCACCCTCTCCCTCTCCCCGTCTCTCTCTCTCTGCATGTAGTACCTGGTCCCTCCCTTCACAGGGCTGGTAAGGGCTCCCTGCTGCGCAGCCTGGGGTGCTGCACACCCCTTGTGGTTTCCCTGCTCCCTGCCCCCCTTCATAAACAGTCCACAGATTCTCCTTGAACTACCCAGGTCGAGGGTGTGTGCCATCAGTTTCCGCAGGACCCTGTCTGATACACAGCTCTGGCCATGTGGTGCTTAGAGGGGCCAGGATGCTGGTGGGGGGAGAGGGGCTGGAGAATGCAGCACAGGGGAGGGACAGGGGCAGGCTCAAAGGGAACCCACCTGGGTTCTGCTGACGAGAACTTCCCTGGCCTGCCAAGAACTGCTCTTCGGGCCAAGAGTATCCAAGGGCTGAAAACTAAGTTAGCTAAAGGGCCCGTCAAGGGGCCATGGCTGATGACTGCATGCAGGAATGGGGTGATTATTGTGGAGCCACACCCCCCACCCGCAAAAAGCTTCCCAAGGAAGCTCCCATCCAGCTGTAACTTCATTCAACAAACATGATTGGAGGGGATGCTGGGCCAGGGCCCAGGGTTACAGGGAAGACTCGGTTCCGCCTTCGAAGAGCTTTCTGTCTGTGAGCACAGGCAGGCCAAGATTAAAGGGGAAAGTCCCACCCAAGCATGAAAAATGCCACAACTGAGGGAACACTGGGAACACAGAGCCTTGGGCAGTCAGGGGAGGCTGCTTGGAGGAGACGGCTGAGCAGGGTAAAACTGTAATGAGGGAGAAGGAGGTGTGACTCACCCTGCCGCATGCCCACATCTCTTTCAGACTGTGTACTTTTCTAGTTTTCTTGTTTCTTAATAAACTCTTTACTCCCTGGCCTACCCTATGGCATGTCCTTAATTTCTTTTATGCAACATAAGCCAAGAACATAGAAGCCCAGAACCCAGAGCTTTCCGCCAGTATATTTGGCGAGCCAGAAAGGAAGCAAGAAAGCAAGTAATGCTCCCCAATCCCCGCCGAAAACTGAAATAGCCTTCTCAGTCTTCAACAGTCAAGACCACATTGCCAAGATAGAGAAGGCTTCAGGTCAGTAGGATCATGGCCCCAAGCTGCCTTACCACCACAATGGGGCTTTGCCCCAGGGGAGGACAGAAGGGGCCTGAAGCCACACGTGAACCGTCAATTAGAGGAGCCTCAGGTGACCCTTGACATGGCAGTCTGCTCGTGCCTAGGAACTCATAAATCAGATTTGAGGTTCGCCTGTTACAAACTGGATAATGGTGAAAGGTAACCTAAAAATGAGTCTTTAAATGTTAATACTGGGAGTAGATGTGGCTCAAGCAGTTGAGCGCCTGCCTCCCGCATGGGAGCTCCTGGGCTCAGTTCCCAGTGCCTCCCAGAGAGAAACAAAAACAAGCAAAACAAACGATAAAACCAACTCAGGGAAGCCAATGTGGCTCAGTGGTTGAGAACCAGCCTCACACATATGAGGTCCCGGGTTCAATCCCTGGTCCCGGTACCTAAAAAAAAAAGTCGGTACTATCTTGCAATTGGATTTTGGATTTGATGTATAAAAGAAATCACAAGTGAAATTAGTTAAACTTCTGGAAAAGCAGAAAAACTTAGCAACGTTGTTACTAATAAAATTGTTTTAGTTGCTTAGTTAATAAATGAAAGAGCCCAATTAGTTTTGAAGTAAAAACTTACTAGGAACTGTAACTAAGAGTTCAGATCATTATATAGATGCCTTTATATTATGAAACAGCAAAAGCTGAAATTGCAAACTCTGAAGTAAAGGAAAATGTAAATTGTATTTCAAAGCATTGGAAACAATTTGGTTATAAGCCAGTAATTAAAAGGAATGAAATTCTTGTGCAAACTGCATGGTCACAGTGCAGATTGATTAGAAACAGCCTTCAAAAAGATCGTTTAAATGTTACTTTACAGTTAAACTTATTTTGTAAGAGCATGAAAATTAAAAGTAACATTGGTGGAGTTGTGTGTGTGTGTGTGTCTATTTGTGTCTGCCTATTTGTTCAGTGTATATCTTCATACATTGGGATGGTAATATCAAATTAACTAATGAAAATTCTTAAAAGAGTTTTATTCAAATTGTTAAAAATTAAATAAGTGCTTATCTACACTAGGTCAGGGAATTAAGAGTCAGTTTGTTCTATAATCCCCCAGTTTAAACTGTTAACAGCCTTAAAATAAGGATGGTTACTAATCCTATTACCAAATTTCAGTAAGTAAAGGAAAAAGTCCTTAAAAGCAAGGGAAAGATCTCTTCTAAATTATAAGTAAAACAAATTAAACAATTGTAATATATTCCAGAACACAGCAGTCTGTATGCTTTTAAGGTTATCCACAGTTTTAGAGTTTTATTAGAGAATAAAAGAGGTTTTAGCCTCCTGTGAAGGAAGGAAAAAAGAACATTCCTTGCATGAACTGTAATTGTTTCTATTTTATCTAGCTTGGATGTAAGCTTATTTAAATGTAAAGTAACTAGTCTATGTGGTTATGCTTAATTATAAGAAATTTGTAAAAGCATCTTCTGAACTGAAGTGCTTAAATGGCTAATTCCAGAGAGCCATTATTAAATGGAAATCTAAATTGATACTGATAAAAAAAAATAAAAAAAAAGTAACTTCATAATAGGGAAACTTGTCAGAAGCCACCTCAATCTGCATATTGAGTGGTGGTAAGGAAAGATAATCTTGATTCCTTTGGGAATATTCGATTTTCATAAAATAATAGAGAAAGTAGTTTTCCCTGTACTGCTAAAGTAAAATATCTGTTAATTAATGTAATCATGGTAAAGGTGTAGTAGTAAAAAGTAAAGTACTAAAATAGTTGAGTTCATTTGATATGTTTTACATTGCATTGGAAGTGCTTTGAAAGTGTATAGAAAATTAAGAGATAGATTCTAATATCGTCAAACTCTCTTGTGCATTCAAACCAGGCCTCAATACCCTGCATGGTGCCTCTCCATTTGAGTTATTGGCTAGATCGGTCTCTACAACCCCTGAAATAATAACAGTATCTACTATAGCTCTGAACATGCTCCTGAAGTGGATGGAGAGTACGCTGCAGTTTCAGATTCCTGCAGCAACCGGCAATGGTGTGATATGGCAAGACCTACAATGGACATTGCCTCCAGACTGGTTCTGTTTCATAGTACTGAAGGGCGCTATGCACCAGGCTGGTGAAACACTGGAACTACCTTCCCAGTCTCTCTCTCTGATCAGTGATGCTGCAGCATGCTGGCTGTGTGAAGGACATACCAGGTGGAGCACTAATTACCAGAGTGAGGTGAGTAGGACTTAAACATCGACAATCGACATTATGGCCTGTTCCCATAGAGAGATAGCATGTATGCTGTTGCATACCTGGAGCTCAGATCTAGTGTACCTCAAAGAGGAACTGATGCATCGAGTAGTGCATTGATTAGTATTAAATGCTGTTATACCTGATGAATATAATTATATCTTTTTATTCTAGATCATATGCAGAAGGATATTGAACATATTAAGTCTTGGTAAACTTAATTCCTTTTCTAAGTAGTTAATCAATGAGCCTATAAGGTAAAGGAATAGCTCTTTTAAAGTACTCTCTTTATTTTGCTTGTCATATGCTTGTCTTGTTGTTGCCTATATTGTCTTTGTGACTTTATTTATAGGGCAATGACTCTCTTCATGCTGTCCTAGGCATAACCACCACCATGAGAAGTGTGGTTGTCAGTTTATACCAAACCCAGCAGGTCTACCACAATCTCTCCCTAAGGTTAACCAACAGCATAAAAGGACTCATGGAAGATGCTGTTTCCCATCAACTTTGGGAGGATGCAGCCTCTGAAGGCACCTGGCCTTTCTCACTTTCTTGGTCCAGTATGTCATGGCTGGTTCCCTTTTTGGGCCTGCTTACTACCATCTTCCTTATCTTTTAGTAGGGCCATGTCTAAGTTATTTCTTCAGAATCAGTACCTTCTATAACAAGATATTAGTCATGTGGGAATTTCATCCAGTTCCAACCATGGTGCTGGATTCACCTTCTCTCAACCGCAATAGAATAGCCAGAGGGTTTTACACCCTGTCAGGCAGGGCCTACTCCCCCTAACCAGAAGAAAGCAGTTACAGAAGAATGACCATCTCCCTTCAGCTCCCCCTTAAGAATAAGGGTGTAAATTCTCTGAGGGGGAAGTTGAGGCAGGTAGTATAGGAAACAGGGAAGGCACCTGAGACCCAGCAGAAAACATGGCTGACAGACAACATGGCTGGCAGATGGCTGCGAGACCTCATTCCAGAAACCTCCTGAGGGATCCTGTGAGACCCTGGCCACAAGATCCCAATTTGGAACCCTTTCTGGGGTCAAGGAGCAGCCCCGGATACCTTCAAACCAAAGGTATTGCCATTGGCCCCCTGAGAGCTAATGGGGGCAGGGGGCAACCAATCAGAACAGCAAACATTTGGGGCCCTTCCCCAACATTATGAAGAGGAAGGAGGAAAGACTTTTAAAAGGCCTGACCTGGAGTCCCACGTGCGTGACTCACCCTGCAGCATGCCCACATTCTATGTCTCAGACTGTGTACTTCTCTAGTTTTCTTTTTTCTTAAACTCTTTACTTCCTTGCCTACCCTAAAAAAAAAAAAAAAAAAAAAGCAAGTAAAAAGGCAGAGAGTTAAGAGAGAACAAGCTCAACATCCACACAAGGAGACAGCACCCTTCTCCCCCTGCAGAGTCACCTCTACAAAGACAGGCCTTGCTAGAGCAATTCTTTCCTCTGTCCCAGTCAGTTGTATTCACCCTTTATTGGCAGTCAGAATCTCAAATCTTCCCAATTCCAATAGCCTGGAATGCCAGTCTCTGGAACAGTGAGATGGCTGATACCCACTCAACATGATTTTCTTTATGTCTACCATTATGCATGAGCTCACTGGTCTTTGTGTTTGGACTAGTGCATCACTAAGGCTGGAGACAAAAACACACAAGCCTAAATCATGAAGAGGTAAGGAGCACACTCTTAGTTTTTTCATCTTTTTGTCCATTCTAAGTAGTTTTATTTCTTGCCTTTTACACTTGCAATTAAGAGATGATGGCTGAGTTATGAAAAACACACACCCACTGTATTAGTCAGCCAAACGGATGCGATGCAAAATACCAGAAATCTGTTGGCTTTTATAAAGGGTATTTATTTGGGGTAGAAGCTTACAGTTACCAGGCCATAAAGCATAAGTTACTTCCTTCACCAAAGTCTATTGCCATGTATTGGGACAAGATGGCTGCCAACATCTGCCAAGAGTTCAGGCTTCTTGGGTTCCTCTCTTCCTGGGGCTCTGTTTCTCTCCAGGCCCAGCTGCTGTGCTCCCTCCACAAGGCCAGCTGTAGACTATCAGGCGAACAGCTCTGTCTCTCACCCCAGGGCTTCTGCCATGTCTAAGGAGCTGTCTCTATTCCTCTGTGTTCTTCTCCTGTGTGTTCACTTCCCGGGCTCCAGCTCAAAACCCCTGCATCAAAATTCTAACACCTCTGCTCTGCCATGTAGTTTTCTCTGTGAATCCCCGCCCACTGGGACTTGACGTCCTACTGATGTGGCCCAATCAAAAGCCTTAATCATTATTTAATCAAGTGAAAGTGAAAACTCTGAATCCAATACAATCTAATGTGCAAACAGGCCAGTTTACAAACATAATCCAATACTTATTTTTGGAATTCATAAACAATGCCAAACTGCTATATCCACAAACACAGGAACCGACAAAATTCCCATCCGCATTCTCGTGCATATCCAGGTAAGCACAGCAATACATAAGGGCCTTCGTATCTCCCTGCACTCATGTTGCACACACACGTGCACACACCCCATGAAATGCATGCACAGATCCATGCCTGAGGGCACACAAGCATGCACAGGCATCTTGCACTACTACCTGGGTGTGCCACTTTACAAGACTCTCAGCATGGAAAAGCTTCTGGGGCTTCCCCACAGGGAATTCAAAATCCAAGGTTAGTTTTGAAATGTGTTGAAAATAGAGTAGCTTCTATCTGAATTTTTCTGATTGCAGCTTTAAATTATTTATCTGTCTGTGCATGCATTTATTTGTTTCTTCATTTATTCGTTCCTCTCTTTGTTCATTCATTTTGGGCTCCCTGCACTGTTGGGGCTCTGAGCATGTCCATTATTTTGCTTTCTGGACAGCGTAGCTGCCATGAACACACACCCCAACCGTTAAGTGAGAGCTCACACATGGTCATGCCAGCGCCCCCACATGTGCATGTGCACATGGGCTCACACATTTGTGCAAACACACACACACACACAGCCTAACGGAGTCCCAAGTCAGAAGCCTCAAGAAGGAATCCGGTGCTGGCATCCAACTTTTCCCTAGGACACCCTTCTGCCTCCTGGTGTTCTGGCGACTGCAGGTTCCAAACTCAGAAGGAAACCAGAGTGCTCACATTTACCATGGCTGGAGCCTGCAGACCTCAGAGGTGGAAAGGGATCTGGTTCAGAGGGGGACAAAGGCAGGGCTGAAAGTGGGGTGGGTGCCTCGGGGATTTGCATCCAGACTAAGAGCCCCTGCCTGTCCGTGTGAAGCCCCTCCATGTGAAGCAGGGGCTCTGGACATGCTGACCAGCAGGGGGTGATGGGGGTAAGCTTAGGGGGTGTTCCACAATAGCCACTGGAGCCCAGGAGGGCCACCACTGTCCTCTGGAAGTTTGATGGATGTCCAACATGTACCAGCCCAACCCTCCTCAAATTGTGAGGCCACCCAACCCCAGATTCTAGCTCCTCTCTGGAGTTCAGCTGATGCCTGGGCCCACCTCAGATGGGTTGATTTACTTGATCTGGAGATGGGACTGGGTGTCTGGATGGCTAAAACCTTCCCAGGTGATTCTAATGTGCAGCCAAGGTTGGAAGCCTCTGGTCTCCAGGACTCCTAGTGAGCAAACATACCCTGACAGCCCCCTTTGCTTTGGGGACAACTTCAGAGTTCAGAGCCTTCCTGCACAGCAACATGGTTCCAAGATCCTTGCAAGGTGAGAACAAGCCCAGGGAGAGCCTGGCCACCATGGTTATGACCGGGGAGGTTTCTCTGTTCCTGCTGCCCACCTTCAGCAAGACTTGCTTTCCCAGAAAGCCTGCCCTGATGGCTCCAGCCCCCAGGGCCCTCTGTACCCCCAGCACCAGAGCCCCCAAGATGGCATGCTTGCTTCTTGTTGCTCTCCTCCAAGCCTCGCCCTCCAGAAGGCATCTGGTCCCATGAAGGCACAAGAGAGCTGGGTCTGTGGAGGATGCAGGGCAGGGTGTGGGCAGCCCGGCTTCTGCACCACAAAAGATGCTGGGCCGTCAGGTGGGGCTGGTGCATCTGCGTGAGACACGTCTCCTGAAAGAATGTGTGTCCATGCAAGCACCGTGCCTGGCACCTGCAGGGGTTTGAGCATGGATTCTTCCACCCCACAGCATCTTTAGGAGGACACTGAAATGTCTTCATTTTTAAACCTAAACAAAATACTTATATAATCCAGCCCAGATTACTGTGGGGGTCCAGTGAGTCCGCAGCCCTGGCTCCCCCTCCCTAAGGGAAACTGGGCCCGAGAACGCAGCAGGTTGCATGCCTCAGGACACAAGTAGAAACGTAACAAACCTCCTCACAGAAGAACAATGAACAGATGGTATTGTAGACTGTAATTTTCTCCAGGCTGTACAATTCCTTCCCACAATAACATCACCAGATGCCATTTGTGTGCTTCCTGTGACCCCTTTGTTTTGAGATGCTGTATACTGCCCCTCATTTTCCTGCCTCTTTGGGAAGTGCTCTCTTCATTCTCTGGGCCGCCGCCACCAGAGAGAATCTCTCCTGTCTCTAAGTCCCAATAAATAAAGTTCGTGTCTGATTGTGTGCCAAGTGTGTCCTCTGGTCTTGCAGCTGCCACATCCCGTGCCCTTCAGGAGCTGGGTTGGGACAATTATATTGTCTTTATACCAATGCAGTTCTCAAATATAATTTTAAATACTTTTTGAAAGGAGGGGCCCATGAAGGGCATATTATGGCCCTATCAAGGGGGGGTGATATCCAGGATGAGGGGGGGGAGCCCACAGATTCCCCCACATCCCTGAGTGTCACAGAGAACAAGATTTCTACCAGTGAAGCCCACTTCAATCAGCAGTCTCGCCAGCAAGCTGGGGCAGGAAAAGCGCAGGCTTCAAATCCAAGCTGTGTGGCTTAAGGCGTCACCTCTCCATGCCTCTGTTTCCACACCTGTAAAATGGGGCTGAAAGGAATCCTTGTAGGGTTGTGAAGATCTAGAGAGATGATACCTCCAGAGACCAGGCACTGGAAGGCACATCATCAACCTCAACTCCAACAGCATCTCGATGCACCTTCTAGAAACCTGAAAGGGGGGTTGGCCCTTTGGACTGCTTCTGGGTAAACATCTAACAGATGGGGAGAGTGGAAAAGTGGATGTCCCAGGGTCACACAGCAAGCAAACAGAAGGGAGCTGGGATTGAGAAGCCCTGAGGGTTGAGGTAAGGACAGGCAGCTCCCCCCTGGCCCTCTGAAAAACTTCTGCACCCTCAGATGGACATCTGGGCCCCACAGCAAAGCAGGACACGCACTTCAGGACCCAGGGGGCTCTTATCCAGATTTGCCAACACATCCATCCTCCCACTCAGAATATTCCAGGTTGACTGATAAAGCACCCACCTGCACCCACAGTTTTCATAGTCCTTTGCATTCTACAAAGCACATATTATTTGAGCTTCTTCACCAGAATTCCTGAGATAAGTCACCTTTTTTAAAGGTGATTTTTCTGATGATAAATATTGAAAACATATAAAGAAGGAAAAATAACTCCTAACCCCACTCCCCAGAAGCAAGTACCTTTATCAACATGGTGGCATAGTTCCTTTCACATTGGTTTTTTTTTTTTTTTTTCTTTTTGTTGAGGTATAAGATCCCCAAATGAGTAAAGTGCATAATCTTTGGTGCACAGGTCAGTCAATTTCTGTGTATTTGTAGCCACCACCCAGATCAAGATGTATTTCTAGCACCATAAGGGGTATCTCCTTCCCATAAAGGGCATCTCCATCCTCTACCTGTAGTCCCCCCACTACCACCACCACCAGAACTGCTGCTCCACCTTCTATCACCATAGGTGAGTGCCGCTAGTTCTAGGCTTTTCTATGCACGGAATCGTTTGCATCTCCTGCTTTCGCTAAACATGTTGACTGTAAGACTCCTTCATGCCTGCCTCTGTCTGGGTGTTTTCACTGCTGGTATCTCATTGGAGGAAGATCCACCACCAACTTCACTCTGTTGCCGATGGACTATTATGAGTAGAGCTGCAATAAACATCCTTGAGCAGGTGTTCCGGGATTTCCTGCATATCTGAATACAATTTCCACCCCGTTGGATGAAATGTTAGCTTTGCATTCCACAGTCTCACTTAACGACGCATAGTCTCAAATCATTCAAATCCCTCCATAGTCACTGTGCTTAAAGGCTACATATAAATCCTCATTTTGATGCTGTATCAAAAAAGTTAGTTCTGTTTTCCTATTTAGTTGAGGAAAGGGAGACTCAGAGACCGGGGCTTGCCCGAAGTCAGCTGGCAAAGAAGCTGGAAGGTGAACTGTGGCCCTTGGCTGCAAGCCCTGAGCCCTTTCCCCTCAACGCAGGAGAAGGAAACGCAGAAAATACACATAAACCCCAAGCAACCACCGGGAGAAGGACGTTTCAGCTGCAACGAAGAAACTGAGCGACCGAGGCAGATGAACTGTGTCCTGTTTGTTTTCATAAATACAAGGCAGAAGAGACTGAGAGGACGTGGGGGCCGCGGGGCTGGGGCTGCGGGAGGCGCAGAGGCGCGGGGCGCGGGCTGGAGGGAGGCGCGCCCACCACTGGGCGGCGCCCGCGCTGCGCCGACAGCCGGGCAGCCGGGCAGGGGCTCCGGGGGGCTGCAGACCGGCCTCTGACCGAGCCCTCTGGAAAAGGCCAGAGATTAGAAGCTTTTCAAACACACACCCCACTCTGCCTCCGCGGCCTCAAGTATCCTGAATTTCTTAAGCTCCCGAGCTTCCCTGACCTCCTTTGTCAGCCTGGAAAGGGAAGCATGGAATGCCACCGTGGGGGGCATTACCCGACACAAAGTAGGAAAAAGTGGCCTCGCGGCCCGTCCCAGCCCCTCCCAGAGACCCCGAACCTTTCAGGTCGCAGATGTCAGGCGGGACCTGGGGCCCAGCCCCTCACCTTGCGGCAGAACTCAGAGGAGGCAGGCGCTGTGCCTGAGGCTGCACAGCATCTGAGTCTGCAGGCTCCTCTGCGGCCTGCTGCCTCCGGGTGGGGTGGGGCGGGGCAAGGGTGCTGAGCCGCAGCCACACCCCCAGGGGCCTCGCATCTGCGCCCCACCCCACAGCGCCTCTCCTATTGAGAAACATTTTTTTCTGAATAACTGGAGACTTTTCAAGTTGATACATTTATGCTTTGGGTCGAAGGAAGACAAAAAAAAAAAAAAAAAAAAAGAGCTTAAAGACAAAAGCCACATGTATGACCCAATTGCCCTGGGGCGCCCTCTGCAAAGCAAGCTCTAAAATTGTCCCCGTGGCGGGATCACGGAGACCAGCTTGGCCGAGACTTAGCCGAGTGAGCCTCATAAAGGGGTCCCCGCCCAGGGCCACACAGCAAAGGTGAGCGCATCCCCTCTAAGCAACAGAAATCCCCATCGCCCGCGGCCTCCTGGGCCCAGCCAAGGCACTGCGGGGGCTGCGGAAATGTCTTTGACCTTCCTTCCCCTGCAGGAAGTCTGCAAGAGAAAATGGTAGAAAATGGGGGAAAGGAGGGAAGTGAAGCAGGAGACGAGACGCTCAGCCCTGCCAGAGCAGGCCCCGGTTCCAGAGGGAGGGCGGCTCTCCATCTTGCCACGGGCCGCGCCACATCCTTTATCCCGGGGGACCTGGGAGCCAACAGGGTGGTGAGCAGAAGGTGGGTTACTCTGTAATAAGCATAACTATCATCCTCATTAACGTCACCATCAGGAGCACTTGGGGCACCCCGCCCCACTGCCAGGCACTTGGCACTCGCCATTGCTAGACCCACTGTCATCCCTCACTCAGGGGACACATCGCAGACCTGCCCGGACCCATTCAGCCGGCACTGGGGGGAGGCAGGTTCCACACCCAGCCCCTCCATCTGCGCTGCTGGCGCTTCCTTCTGCCCCGCTCTGCCCTTGTCCCCTGAGCAAGGGAGTCCCTGGCTGGCCAAACTGGAAGGAAATGCAGCAGTCGCAGCTCAAGGAAACTGCTGGACAAGGTCGAAAAGGTCGCCGGGCTCACATATTCACGACAACATGCAATGGAAAACCTCCGTGTTGCAGTTGTGGCTTTAGCATCCAGCCCCGTCTTACCGGAGTCCCAGTGAGAGCCTCAGTCAGATAAAGAGAAATGCTCCATTCCAGCATGGGCCGAATTCTCCTCCTGTCCCCTTGCTGGCATACGGCACACCCAGCGCTGGATATTCATGGTTACTTTGAGAAGCAGAGCCACGAGACTGTTCATTGAGGAGAGTGTGTCCCAGCCAATTCAGCTGATGCCTTCTCTTTCTGGAACCTACCATGCGCTGGTCTCTGATTTATCCTGCCATGTGTGCGCACACATGCGCGTGCATAAAACACTATTTAAAGAGCATAGCACATGACAGCATTGCCTGCTACTCACCTTTTAAATATGCTTTTCAACGTGATAACTTTGTACGTCATCGGTCGACTGCTTCATATAATTATATTTTGTGTTTGTATTTTCATTACTTTTAAACCTGGTTCACAAATACACTTGGGAATGTTGATGTAGTGATGATGACATTTCATCGCTTCGCAGGAGACGGTAGTTAATAGATGGTATGGGGACAAATGGGTAGCCACTATGGAAAAAAAAAAACTAAGATGGGAACCACATTTCATCTTAAAGGGCAAATAGATTAAATATTTATATGCAAAACAAAAAACCCTCTAAAAGTGTTAGAGGAAAGCACAGTATTATAATATTTTGTATATATTCTTAGAATGGAGATGTCCTTTCTCTAAGCATGACATAAAACTCAAAAGCCATAAAATAAAAGATGGTTGAATTCAGATAAACAAATAACTGCATGGGGACAGAAATGAAATAAAGTCAAAAGGCAAGCAATAAACTGAGGGGAAATATTTGCAACACCTATCACAGAAAAAGAAACATTTCTTTTATCTTGAAAGGCCTCCTACAAATCAGTAAGACCAAAACCTCAGTAGAAAAGGATGGGCCCAGAACATGAGCTGCCTGGGTTCAAATCCCGGCTCTGCCAGTTACCGGCTGGGTGCCCTGGAGCTGCTGACTCAACCACTCTGGACTTGGGTTTCCTCATCTGTAAAGGACCTGCAGCTGTTCACTTGGCTGTCTCCCTGTGAGACCCGGAGCTCCTTGAGGGCAGGGGCTGGGTCCAGCATGGAGGAGGCCGCCACATGGTGACCGCGCATTCCACCAGCTGGACTGCCTCGAGGTGGGCCAGGAAGAGCTCAGCAGGTGATGCCTGCTGCAGGTCCGTCCCCAGGTCTTTGGGCCCACACCTCTCCATACTGAGATCCCCAACTGCACATCCAAGTGAGAAGGGAGGGGAGAGACACGGCAAGGCCTCACAGTAGCAAACCAGGCCTGGGCCGAACCTGCAGCTCCACAGCCCTGCGTGGAAGCTAAAATTCATAGACTGGTGATTAGCATGTGGAACAGAAAGTTTCTAAATAGCTCTGCAGCGAGGCAACAGGCAGGCCCAGGACCAGTCTGGTGTAAAAGATAGGGAGGGCAGGGGAAGAGAAGGCGAAACAGCCTCGACATTTCTGCTGCTTTTTACATCACAGCAACCCAAATGCTTGTTTCTGCCGGGACCTCCTGTGGAAATGAGCTGCCTGCGGCGGTGCTGGGCTGCGGAAGGGCTCAGGCCGGGGGCTGCGTCCCACAGGACTCTTTCCTGCCTGCCCTTAAAGCCATGCCGGCTTCCTTCATGAACCAGGCTTCAAGCTCTACTGCCCTGGAGGACCGTAAAGAGGCGACCTCGGTTCAGTCAGGCGGAGGCTGTTAGCCTTTCATACAAAGCTAACACTTCTGGGGACCTTGAATCCTAAATTTGCAACTCTGGGACAAGGAGGAAACTGAGGCCCAAGTTCCCTGATGTGCCAAGGCCGTGCGGCTACGCTGGCGTCCGTTCCCCGCGGGCTCGCTGCTCTCCAAAGCTGACCCCAGGCTGCAGGGCGGCTGCTCCCAGGCACCCCCGCCCCAGGCAGGCCACGGTCAAGGAGCCAGCGCCTGCTCTCCTGATGTCCGCGAAACGGCCACAGCCTGCTCATGGGCTAACCACCCGTGAGGCCTGGACGGGGACGTGGGCATCAGAGCTCCTCTGCTCCGAGTCCACAGAGGCGGCTGCCAGCTCAGCCGCCGGGCACACGTGTCCTGTTTTTCGGCCTGTGGGACAGGATGATACCACCAAGGGTCTGAGCAGTGACCTGCCGTCCAGGCTAAGCAGTTCTGCTGGAGCACTTTCCTGGCAGCTCCAGCTCCCTTCCGGCTTCTCCAGGCCCAGCCAGTGGCTGCTGCCTCCAGGAAGCCTTCTTGACCTCACCAGCCTCATTCAATCTTTGCAAGCTCTTTGTGACCTGCCCTGGCCGAGCATCCATCTACCTTGTGCCAGGCGCTGAGCTTTAGAAAGCAGGGAGATGTGGCCTTGCCCTTGAGGGCTCCCTCTCCTCTGACCTCCCTGACACCTTCCAGCCTTCCAGTTAAGGACTTCATTGGCCTGGTGTCTTCTCTTAGATTGTTACTTACCTTTCCTCATCTTGGTCTCTCCCCCACCGCTCCTAGAATAACCACCCAGATCAGTGTTAAGATCACAGACGTCTGGAGCCAGGAGGCCTGGGTTCAAACTCTGGCTCTGCCCCTTCTGGCTGGGTGACCTTGGACAACTTACTTAGCCTCTCTGTGCCTTGGTTTCCACACATGTACAATAAGGATAATGATAGTATTGGCCTCATAGGACTGCCTTGAGGATTAAAAGAGTCAAAATTATGAAGCCCTTGGAACAGTGTCTGCCCCAAGTCAGCCCCATATACAGATTTATTTTTAAATGAGTAAGGGGTATGTAGGTAGAGCACGCATTTTCCTCCCACGGATCTCAAACTCAATGCCTAGAGACGTCAGGCAAAAAGACAAATGAGCAGAGTGAGCTGGGTGAGGATGGCAGCAAACTGGAGTCCCCAGCCCTGCCTGAAGGGGGCAGCAGCTTGCTGCTCTGCAGGAATGTGGCCCAAGGGTACTAGATGTTTGTTTTTTTTTTTCAAGAGACGCTAGAAATCTTATTTGTTTGTTAGTCTGGCTCTTTTTAATATGAAATCTTTTAAATGCTGGCAGTTAATTTAGGAAAAAATCAAATTAACACATTGCAGGCCAGACAAAACACCATATATAGGCTGGATAAAACCCATCTGCAATCTCAGTCTTACACAGTTTTTTTTTCCCAACAATTAGATGGTAAACGCCATAAAGGCTGAAACCCTGTTGTTCTTGCCTCCCCAGAGCCCAGCCCAATGCCGGGCTCAGAACCAATGAACTGCATGCACTTGACAAGGAAGCTGACAGATAACTGACATTTACCGAGTGCCAACTATGTAGCAAGCACCAAACTAGGCTCTTAATGAACCTCATCGTGTGACTGCCACTTAAACACTCTCGTGATGGATGTATTACCAGCTCTTCTTTCCAGGTGTTGAAACAGACTGAGAGGGGTTACGATGGTTGCCCACTATCACGCAGAGAGTAAGTGGGAGATGGTTCCCAGATCTGCCAGACTCCAGTGGCTACAGCTCTCACTCCAATTTGCTTTGGGATGGAGGGATGATGGATGGATAATAGAAAGATGGGTGGGTGGATGGATGGACAAACAGATGGTTGGATGGATGGATGGATGGATGGATGGATGGATGGATGGAAGGAAGGATGGATGCTTGGGTGTATACATGATGGCTGGATGGATGTATCAGTGATGAATGAATAAGTAGATGGATGACTGGATGGTAGATGGATGGATGATGGATCGATAGGTGATGGACAAATAATGACTGGCTAGCTAGCTGAATAGATAACAGATGGTTGAATCGATAGGTGGGTGGATGGATGGTGGTTGTATGCTCAGATAGATGGATGATGAATGGATCTGAAGAGCACTTGCCTTGCTTTTTTCCTGTCCCCACTTCCCACCCCTGTAGAGGTCCCTGGTGTCTCCATTAAGCAGCTAACTGAGGTGTGAAACAAGGCAAAATCCACATTTCCCAAACCCACCCCATGAGGATCAAGAGGAGCTGCCTCCCTCCCTTCTCCCCTCTCTCCCCATGGTAAAGGAGCTCCCTGGGGGAAACCAGGTGAATCATACTCCACTGGCTTTTGACAACAGAAAGAAATAGTGCATGTTCATCTCCTAGTGCAGAGCCCAGCAGAGTGGATGCTCATTAAACTTTAGTTTCCTTCTGCCCCCATACTTAATCTTTCCCCAGAGTGTTATTTCAGGGACAGGCTTACCCACCGGTGGAACAAGACCATTTCCTTTGATAAACTGAGCATTCATGAACTCTCTGCACCAGACTAAGTACCCCTTTTGGTTCCCAGGTACTTCTAATCTCACAACATGTGCAGTGGAGAACAAGGCTCACTTTCAGGCTGGGCCAAGCAGCACGTTTGTGCTTCTCTAAGTGCCCAATTCGCTGTCGAGTGTTGGTTCCAACCTTATACGATCAGGATTGATATTTATCCCCTGCACAGGTGCCTGGACCAGGAGTTTGGTTGGCCTCCAAGTGAAAGGGGCGTTTTGTTTTTCCTCAAGCCTGTCCACACCACAGGGTCTGTCTCTGCTTTTCATGTGCCCCAGTGAAAACCAGGGTCTTCTCCAGTTAATACGGTAATCATAGTTACCAACAGGGCAAATCAAGCCTTTCCCACAGCCTCTGAAAGGAAAATATCAAACCTAGGCCATAAAAACCAGACCAAAATGCCAAAGCCGTGTGCATGGTGAAACGAAGCTGGAGCCCACGGCCCTGGGGAGGCTTTCACTTCTGGCTTTGACCTTGGTGAGACCCTGGGTGAAGCACCTCACTTCTGTGGGCTCAGCCTCCTCATCTGTATAATGGATCACCATGACCTGGCGGTTGCTAAGGCTACGCTAATGCCTGAAGACCTTTGTGTTTGTGCAGGCATTCAGCACATAGTTCTCGTTGTCTGCTGTGTGTTAAGTGGCCTGGACAATTTATCTCGTTTAATTCTTACATGTATCTTCTGAAGTAGGTACTATAATCTCCATTTGAAGAAATGATGTTTACAAAAGTGAAAAAAAGATGTCTAGATAGATGGATAAATGGATAGAGGGATAGCTAGGTAGATGGATTAATAGACAGGTGGATGAATGGAAGGAAGGATGGATGGATGGATGGATGGATGATGGATGGAGGGAGGGAGGGAGGAGGGAGGGAGGAGGGAGGGAGGGAGGGATGGATAGGTAGATGGATGATGGAAGGATGGATAGATGGATGGATGGATAGGTAGATGGATTGATATATAGAAGGGTGGATGGATAAATGGATGGATATAGATAGATGGGTAGACAGATGGAGAGGTAGAATAATACAGCAAATGTGGCAAAATGTTAAAACTAATAGATCTGGGTATCTGAGGTATTATTTTTGCAGCTGTCCTGTAAATTTAAAACTATTTCAAAATAAGAAGTTCAAGAAACATACACATACCCACACAAAGAAAAAAGAGAGAGAGGGATTGGGGGCTACTTAACCGAGGCCACACCGCCAGTGAGAGGCAGGGCAAAGCCCAGTCCCAGGTCTCTTAAACACCGAATCTGTGTGAGGTCTAGAGAGGTCGGGGTGCTGTGTACTGTGCCCTCTGGTGTGCTGGGGTCAGAGCTGGGGTGCCCCAGGGGCGGCCAAGTGAGGAACTAAGGCTCAGAGCGGTGGTGACTCACCAGAACCACAACCCGTGCTCGAGAGCCTCCGAGGTCGGAACCAGGGTTTGTCACCGGTGACATCCAAGTTCTCACCTAAAGCTTTCACCTTTGTAAAAGAAACTCCCGAGTTCTGGAGCAAAGTCACCCAAAGTGAGGGAGGGGACAGGCGGGAGGCCCCAGACAGCACCGTGGAGAACGGAGTCACCTAGGGGGAAAGGTGCCCCTTTTGCCATCTTATCCCAGCCTTGCTGACTCTGCCAAGGAAGAAGGCTCCTCTCTAACCCTGGCCCATCCCCTTTTGCCCACCAAGAGAAAGCAGACCCCAGGGCCACGTCCTCCAGCAGACGAAAGTATACAGCGAGGACAATAGCCTGTGGTTTTCCCTCTGTTTATTTTTGAAATGACTTTCTGTGTATAGCACGGAGTATGGCTTTTGTTTACAGTAGGATACACAAGGATACAGTAGGGCTGTATGTATAGACAGACAGACATATGCAGTTTCCTTTTCAAATAACTTGGTTGAAGTATAAAAGAGATCACGTTAAGGAAAATTATTAGGATTTAAAGAAAATTGCTACGGGAACAATAGACCAGGTGCTGGGCAGGCTCCTGCAGGCGTCTGGGTGATGAAGTCCCGTTCCAGTTCCAGGGCCTGGGGTGCCGGAAGGGGCGCACACAGCTAGGCTCACGGCTGCGCCCTGCCTGCCGGCGGGGTGCTGTGGGGCTCTGAGCTCGGTGGCACCCCTCAGGGATGCATCTCCAGCACCTGGGCCACCAAACAAGCATGTGGTGGAGGCCTGGGGGACATGAGCTTCCTGGCCCTCCGTCTTCTCTTCCCAGCTGAGGGCTCCACCCCGGGGCCGGGACGCGTGGACACTGCCGCCTCTGCCCACGAGCTCGCTGCTGGCCCCTCTGCCCCTGGCTATGTGCAGGCCGCGCTGACTTCCACCTGCGTGAGGAAGACGCCCTCCCGGCCTGTGTCTGGTCTCTCCTTGAGCTGCGCCCGCCGTTTATTTGATTTACTAAGCAGTTACACAGTGTGCTTCCTATGTACTCCCTCTTCCCAGGCATTGACTCATTGAATCCTCCTAACAAGCCTACAGAGAGGTACTTCAGTATCCCCATTTTATAGATGGGGAAACTGAGGAAGCCTGATTAGGGCTATACAGCCAGAAAGCAGTGGATCTGGGATTTGACGATTGTCTGTGCCATGGTGAATGCCTGAAGTCGACAGGGGGCCCAGGGTCCCCACCTTGTAAACCCGTGGGGTTGGTGTCGGTGTGACCCCATTACAGTGCCCTCGTCTGTTAATGGGTCGTGATGCTGCAGGGTCCGTGGTGGAGACGCAAGCAACAGTGTGGGCAGGGCCTGTCACAAATCTTGCCTCTGTCCCTCTCCCTGCTTGCCCCACTCTGACGGCACCCCCCCCACCGCCCTCTCATTTCACCTGTCCGGCCAAAGGCATCCCAAAAGAAGCCGTAAGTGTCAGAAACAACTCTGGGGTGGGAATCAAGTTTCCTAGTCTTTGACCTTACGCAGCCACTACCGCTGTGTGAGCTTGGCCAAAACGTTGCCCTTCTGGGCCTCAGTCTCTTCACCTGCTGTATTAATCAGGGTTCTCCAGAGAAACACAACCAACAGGATATATGCATAATAGAGACATTTGTTTTAAGGATTTGGTTCATGTAATAGTGGAGGCTGATGAGTCTGAATTCCATAGGACAGGCCAGAAGCTGGAAATTCCAGTAGGAGTGATGCTGAAACCTTGAGTCCCAATTCTTTCAGGTATCTGGGATCCTCAGGTTTGGGCTGTTAAAACTTCAGCTGATTGGATGAGGCCCACCCACATTATTGTGCATAATCTCCTTTACTAAAAGTCAGTGGATTGTAGATGGTGGGCTCCTCTCATTGAGGAAATACCTTCCCAGTCACAACTAGGCCAGGGTTTGAAGCAACTGGACACCCTGACCTAGCAAAGTTGACACGTGAAATTTACCATCATACCTAGAAACTGGTGGATGTTGTCCAGGATCAGAGGATAGAAAACTGTGGCCCAAATCTGGCCCTCCACCTCTTTTTGTAAATAAAGTTTTATTGGAACACAGTCACGTCCATTCATTACACACTGCCTGTGGCTGCTTCAGGGCTACAATAGCAGAGCTGTGACAGCCATGCTATGCCTCACAAGCCTAATATGTTTACTCTCTGGCCCTTTACTGTTTCCTGACTCCTGTCCAAGATATGGGCAGACTTGGCTTTGTTCATTCTATTAGCCCAGAGCCGGGAACGGTGCCTGGCCCCCAGGAGGCTTTCAGCAGATACTTGACTGAATGACTCTCTAAGGGCCCTACCAGCCATGATCGTCTCATGGCTTGTGGACCAAGGTCACCTCAAAGGCCTGTGACCTTCATGTTTCTTTCAGCAGATTCCTCAGGGACAGTGACAATTGTGGTGTCAGAGCTGCCTCCAAAAACAGAATTTTCTGTTCAGCTGCAAGGAGAGCAGTGAGCCAACAACCTCCAGCCTGGGTGCCTCTGGAGCCACCTCAGCTTTCAACGGCTGAACTCACAGAGGGCCTGGACTCCCTGAATAAACGGCCTTGGCCGAGGCCCTGTTAGCTCTCCAACACGGCCAAGGTTCTCCCTCCCAGCTCCTGCTTCCTCACCCTCTGCCTTTTCGAGGTGTGACTGCTCTGCAAGCCTCCCACCCTCATACCCTGTCTTGCAGCTACTTTCTAGCAGACCTGAACTGCCCAGGGGCCATCGACTGTGTAGGGAGCACTGAGCCCGGGGCAAGGGGGCACTCCTGTGCAGAAGTCGGGAATGCTGGACAGTCAGCCCCACCCTCACCCCCCAGTCATGGGCCTCATGCTTTCCAATACTCGCAGGCTGGCAGAACTTTCCAGCTAGGCTGGATGAGCCCCCAGCAACACCCCTGCCCTGTGCAGAGGAGGAGGCTGAGGCTCAGAGAGGGGAAGGTATTGGGGGTTGAGGGGGCTCCGGGCGATGCCCTCCTAAGCTGGGAAGCAAGAAGAAGCAGGGGCCAAAATCAAGCCATTGTAGATGTGGCAACATACGCTTTACTGGAAAAGCTGATTGGAGAGTGGAGAGCGAGTCTCCGATCTGGCCAAATTCAGAGCCCTAAGGCTTCCCAGAGTTCTGTTTAACCTCTCAGCCACGGGCTGGGCCAGGCAACCTCAGGCCTCCCTCCCACCCCAGGAGGGGCTGGGTTGCACCCCCTCAGTTGGCATCCCAATGTCGCCATCACCAAGCTATGCCTCCTTCCACGGAGAAACGCGCGTGAGGGGCTGGGGAGAGGCCAGACTGTCAAGCCCTTGCTTTTTCATCCTGCAGAAGAGAGGGGAAAACAGTCTCCCCTCGATGGCCACTCGAGAAGCAGGGAGTTTAGTCACCCCCTTTAATAAAGAACTTGTCTCGGGTCACAGGGAGGCTGCCTGTGGCAGCAATGGAGCAAGAAAGAAAAGAGAAACCGACATTATTGAGCAGGACCTACTGCGAGGCCGGGCAGGAAACCGATGCAGACGCCACTGCTGGAAGCTGGGGAGCGTGCAGTGAAGGGGTGACTTAGCAGGTGTGGGCAAGGCAAGGGGTGCTGAGGCATCAGGCCTGGCCAAGAGACCGTGTCACCATCCCAGGGCTGCAGCCGGGCATGGAGCAGAGTGTATTTCTGGAGCCCAGGGAGAGCTGGGACCACAGCGGAGGGGCTGCCCCAGGGCAGCTGCGGTTCTAGAGGGATGAGGGTCCTGCCTGAATGCCAGCCCTGAAGCAAGGAGGGAGGGGGAAGAACTACTCCAGTCTCTCTCTGCTGCCACCCCTGACCTCCTACTCGGGCTCCCACTGCTGAGCTAAAGGGCAGCCACAGGGCAAGGAATCCTGGGGAATGGAGTCCACAGGGGCCACCGCCCTGGCAGAACCAGAGGACGGAGCTGGAGGGTGGGGTGGATGCGGGTGGGCTAGAGACAGACTAAAGGGCACAAGCTCCTACTAGGTGGCAGGCGCTGACGGTGCAGTGTGCTTTAAGCACAGTGTTTCGTTTCATCCTCTTGGGATCCTTTGAGCTAGGAGACATTTTACGCAGGAGGAAGCTATGACTCAGAGAGGCTGAGAAACATGGCTAAAGAATCACAGCAGAGGATGGGGGGAGTTAGGGCAACAGTGGAACCTCAGCTTCACCACCTCACCCTCACACAAGTGCACTTGAGGGGTCCTCAAGCACCCTGGGGTGCTGCCAGGCTGGGAAAAGTCTTGCATTGCCTGACAGAAACAGTCCACATTTTTGTAAATTCTCCCTGCATTGGTTCCAAGCGCTGCTGTATGTGCCAGTTCTTCAGTGAAAGTGCAAGTCTCTCCCAATCGAACCCCAAAGACTGTCGGCTCTGCTTTCGGCTTCATTACCCACACACACCCCTCATTGCACTTCTCCAGACGTGTGAAAGCATCTGTTCAGCATTTGGCTGGGGAAACACGCAGATGAAGGTGTCGGCAGACAACTGAGAAATGCAGGAGACAGGAAGGGTGCAAGAAGGGGCCGCCCCATTATTAACTGAGCCACTAGGAAATCCACCTAGCAGGGTACAGGGTGAGAACAGGAGGTGCACAGCTCCAGGTTCTGCATGCAGGAAACGCTTCATAAACAGTTCTGAAATGAATGAGCACCTACTATGTGCCTAAAGTAAAATATTCCACTGTAAGTGCCAGCACAGGACCACACACTCAAACACAGGATGGCAGAGTGACGAACGCCATCCCTGGCTCCCGGTAACAGGACCTGGGTTCAAATTCTGGCTTCTCTGCTCCTTAGCTGTGGGAGAGGGGACAAGTACTTGTTTTCTTCGTTTGTATGACAAAGATCCTAAATAAGGATCAAGCTCACAAAACTGGTGCAAGATATTAAATGATATAATAGTTGGAAAATAGTTAACCTTGCAATTGGAGTATAAAAAGCATGCAGTCAACGATACCTTGAGCTATTTTAATTAGCTGTGTGATCCTGGGCAAGTTACTCAGCTTCTCTGTGCCTCAGTTTCCTCGTCTATAAAATGGGGATAAAATGGTGCCCACCTCATGAGGTTGGCGTGCAGGTTGCAGGGGATACCGCATTTGAAAGGCTGAGCACAGTGTGACCAGCACAGAGAGGCGATTTCTAAATGCCTTACCAGCAATCGTCATCACCAGTTACACTGATGTCTCATCCCCTGCCCAACTCTTCCTCATCCTACAAGTGTCAGCTCCTCCAGGAAGCCCTCCAGGACCTCGCTCTGCATCTCAAGGCATCTGCCCAATTCTAGCCCTCTCTTTACTATTGTATTGAAACACCCACCTCCCAGTCTGGTCTCTGCTACTTGTTTCCTCCCCACCCCCAGGATCTGGCACCTCTCCATTCTACCCTCCTAGCACTTACGCCAGGACCAATCCGCAATAGGCTTTTCCTCAGCATTGGTGGGATGAATGGACTTAAGCGTAATTTAATAAATGTTACTTGAAAGTGACCTGAACACAGATGGTAAGGAAAATGAGAGAAATACAAGAAAGATGCAGCCCTTGCTTTACAGGAGGTAAGATTCTTGGCAGAGAGATGCAAACCAAAATTTGTTCAGATATGTAGACATGAGATAGATATTATTCTCCCTGTCTTGTAGATTATAAAACTGAGGCTCAGAGAGGTTGAATAAGTTGCCCCAGATCACCCAGCAAGGCGGTGGCAGTGGCCTAAGCCCATGACAGGCCCATGACGGCTTCCCTGCTTCTAACTGGAGCACTGCCCAGCCCGCCAAGCCTCCATGGGATCCCCATTTCTTTTCCTGCTTTTATTCTGTGGCTGCTCTTGAGCTCAGATCCATTTTTACAGGGTGTTTCCTTCTTCCTAGATCCAAATTCCAGGGTCCGGCCGATCGCCAGGGCCACTACTCAGGACATGCCAAACTCTGAGAGGAAATGTCTGATGTCTCCCAAACTCTGCATTCAAAATCAAGGATTTTGCCACATTTCACACTGCGTCAGAAGCTGGGCAGTCCACATGGAACAAGATGGCCAGTGGCCCTGCACAAAGCTCAGACCCTGCGTGGGGTGTGTGTGCACACATGCATGAGACAGAGAGGAAGAAGAGGAGACAGTGGTCACAGGTAAACAGATAAACCGTTACCACTGGCAAGAAGTGAAAAGCAGGTGATTGACAATAGCAGGGGACGGATAGCTTGAAGCAGGTACCTGGTCAGGGAAGACGCCTCAAAGGGGGCCTTGTAGCTGAGACCTTCTCCACCTGGACTTGACATCAGACTCGCCCTCTTCCAATTGCTCCTGCCCTGGTTTTCACACGCATCCCCAACCTGGGTGCACACTCATCCGCCGGGGACCTTGCTAAGTGGGCTGGGGTGTCCCTGGAGTCTGCACTCCTCACAAGCCCCTAGGTGTGGCTGAGGCTGCTGGACCACAGGCCCGGCTGAGCAGCAGGTGCTGGAATCCCTCTCCGGGGCCCTTCGCCTCCCACTTCTTCCCTCCTACCACCCTCCCTCCAGACCAGGGTGGGGGAGAAGTGACAAATCTCCCTTCAAGACCCCTGGCGCCCCCCTCTGCTCTTGGACTTGAACATTTTTCCATCCTGTGTAAGGTGATGCAAAGGAAGATTCAAGCCCCTGCAAACCAGCCTCCTCCCCCGACACCCGACACTTCCAGCCTGACTGCCCCCCGACTCCTGCTATACAGAAACGTGGGACCCCCTCTTGTCTCCTGCTCTCCACACCACATCGGCATGGTGGAGAGGTCCGTGCCCTGGGCCCAGCGGCCTTGTTGGCATCTGGCTCTGTCATTTGCTGGGTGTGTGACCTGGGACAAGTTACTTAGCTTTACTTTTCCTCATCTGTAAAATGGGGTTGATAGCAATACACTTACTTCCCAGGGAAGATGAAAGGGTTAAATGAGTTCATATTAGTAAAAAAAAAAAAAACTTGGAAAAGGACACAGCACAAAGTAAGTGCAATGTAAGGCTGATCAGATGATTAATTAATGGTTTTCATCCCACCTTGAGCTCAGTTGCAAAAAACCACGGCCCACTGGGTGTGTTGCCCTCGGCAGCTGGGGCGCGTCCTGTCTCTTATTTTAGTATCTTTCTTCTCAACAGCCTTGACAGCTAGATCAGGGCGCCTTTATAGCTGAGTAACCTCAGGCTGGGAGAGCTAGGAAGTTGCCCAGTCAATGTTAAATAAATTGGCTACAAAGTAGATAAGGGCAGGGGCCAATTGATCGCCAGTCTTGGACACAGCACCTGGCACACAGCCTAACTCAACTAACATCTGCTGAATGAACGGATGAAGAAATAAATAAATTATCCAAAGAGGGTACTGCTAGTTTATGGTGGAGCTGGGACCTGGATACAGATGGTGGGACTGCAAGGCACGGATCAGACCCAGCCTCTGAGCTTAAGGGGCTGGCAAGCAATTGGATGACTAGTAACTAAAAGTTAACATGCACTTGATTTCGGTGCTTTAGGTAACACCTGGGACATAATAGACATTGATAAATATTAGGAAGGAAGAAAGCAAGAGGGAGGGAAGGAAAGAAGGAGGAAGAGGAGGAAGGAGGGAAGGGAAGGGAAAGGAGAGAGGGGAAAGGGAGGTAAAGACTGATTTCATTGGGAAGCGGCTATGGCTCAATCAGTAGGGCTCCCGTTTACCATATGGGAGGCCCCGGGTTCGGTTCCCGGGGCCTCCTGGTGAAGGCAAGCCCGCCCGCACGGCGTAGTTAGCTGACCCAGCGAGCACAAGCAGCAAGGGGGGGATAAATGAATAAATAAATAAAATCTTTAAAAAAAAAAAAAAAAAATCCCAGTGCTCTGGTACTTTACTTGGGCTGCTTTCAATGAAAAAAAAGAAAAGAAAAAAGGGAGGAAGGGAGGGGAAGGAGAGAGGGAAGGAAGGAAGGAAGAGAGGGAGGAAAAGAGGGAAGGAAGGAAGGGAGGGAGGAAGGGAGGGAGGAAGGAAGGAAGGAAAGAAGGAAGAGAGGGAGGAAAAGAGGGAAGGAAGGGAGGGAGGGAGGGAGGGAGGGAGGGAGGGAGCGTCTACTGTGAGTGTCTACTCGGTGCCAGGCACTTTGCATCATCATCTCATGTAACCCCAGCAGCAACCAGTGTGACCAGACCGAGCCCCATTTGAGAGACTGGATTCAGAGGCATTAAGGAAACTTCCAGAGGTCAGACAATTAGTAAATGACAGCATCAGTTAGTTCCTCTCCCTTTCCTTCCGCACGTCTGTACTGCCCTTAGCCAGCTGGCTTCCTGTCTGCCAAGAGGGGACATGAGGGAGAGACGGCAGGAGGCAGTGGGAAAGCAGGCTCACTTTGGGGTTAGCTCAGGGCTCCTGTTTTGGCCCTTCAGCTCTCCAGGGCCTGTAAGTCTATTCCCCCTTTCCTAGGACCCCTAGTGTGGCTTGTTTCCCCAGATGCACCCCACCTGACACAGCCCTTGGTGTGCCAGGAGAAGTCCCAGGAAACAGGTCCGTTTGGCCTCCCCCTTGGTCTGGAAGGCAGGGTGCGGGGCTTGTCATTGGAGAGCGGCACCTGGACTGCCTTGGCAGGCAGTGTGGTCGCCCTGCTCATCAAGTAGTCCCGTGGGTGCTTGGGGTAAAGCGCCTTCATAACAACGGCGCTTTGAAATAATCTGGTCCACGTTCTGTGGACTGGCAGCTCCTTGGATGCAAGCCAGGGCCTGATGCCCGCTAGGCGCACGTTTGCTGAGTGAATGAATGAACTCTAAGGCACCGCGGCCCTGGCGGGGGGGTTGAACCGCATCAGTCTGACTCCCATCCCAAGGGAAGGATGCGCAGGACTTACCAACACCCCTGGGACTCCCAGGCTGGGGTCCCCAAACTGTAAGAGGGAAGTAAAAGCAGGCCAGGGCAGTGGAAAGCTCAGTCTCAGAATCCTACTGGGCCAGGATAAACTGTGGGCACTTAAGTAAATCGTTTCACTTCCCGGTGCTTCATCTGGGTGTTTGGGAGGATACAGTATCATTGGGGTTATCAGACTATTATTAGGGAAATGGACTCAAATTCAGGGATTCTGGGGGATTAAGGTCTTGGAAGATAAACAGGCTCACAAAGAAAAGAATGGGTTTGAAATTAACATGCACTCTGGCAGTGAGAAGGCTTTTTCTTTACCAGCCTGCCTCTTATCTTCTGACCTCCCTTTCCTTTGGCTTTGGGCACACCCAGCCCAGGGTCCTATGACTCCCCACTGCCATCCCCAACCCCAGGTTCCTGGGTCCTGACAAAAACCCTTGTGACCTTGGGCAAAGCACTTCACTCTTTGAGCTTCACAATCTGTAAAGTGGGAACTGAGACTGGATAGATCATATCAATTAAGTGCCTGGGGGAAGGGTGGCACACAGTAGGTCTAGATAAAGTCCAGCTCCCCACCGTCTCCTGGAATTGCTCTATTTCTGCCACCTAAGTTCTCAGGATATTCTCCTGGGGTGGGGGTGGGGGTGTTGGAGGAAAATCTGGGAGAGTCCCCTTCATTCATTCATTCATTCATTCAGTAAAATGCATACTATGTGCCACAAGGGAAGAAGAGTGTGGGGATCCTCATAACTCAATGCCACCCTCTAGGCTACCCTGCTCCCAGGGACTCTGGTCTGGGGGAGACACACCAGAAATGTTAAGGCAAGAGGGTGGGAAAAGTGCTGGAAGAGGGGCCTTCCCTGAGCCAGGGCCAGCCCACTGGAGGAAGTACTCCTCTGTCTTGGGTCTTGAAGGTTGAGTAGGAGTTTTCAGAACCTGTGAAAACAGTCCAGGCCAGGGGTTCTTAACCTCTTTTGTTCCACAGATCCCTTTGCCAGTCAGGTGAAAACCACAGACCCCTTACCAAGTCCACACTGTACTGTGGATTATTAATAAATGTATCACACCCACCAACATGTCCCCACAAGCAGAATGCAGAGGGAACAGCATTGTAAAGGCAAGAAGGAGCCAACCTGGGGCGGATGTGTGACCCAACTGGAGGAGAACAAGATGGGAGGGCCCCCCACTGGGCCTTAAGTGCGGGATGGGGGGGTGGTTAACCTGATGGGAAGGACAGAGAGTTGGGGGAACCAAGGATGGCAGTGTTAGAGAGTGGGGACAGAGGATGGGCGGGGGTCACCGCAGGACAGGTAAGTCATGACCAGACTCAGGAGGGTTTGACTGCCTGGCTAAGACCATCCACTTTATCAAAGGAAGGCCATGGCCCTCTCCAGAACTCGCAGCAAGTGCTGGGGCATCTCGGAGCCAGTTTGCAAGTGCTGTAGTGAAAAAATAATTCTGCTTTAATGGCAAGCTTTGTGCTCATCAGAGTCCTAATTTCCTCTGGTTTCTTGGTTTTCAGCTCTATAAATCCTAAATGTGCCTTTCATTTCATTTCTCCACACTTGGAGGACATCTGTTTGACATTTGCCTTGTAAGATGGGGGGAGGGGAGGAGCTCCTTTTCCCCTCTTTGCCTTGAAGTAGGCACAGATGTGCCCGAGGGTGTCGGCAGTAGCCACTCTCTCACCCACTCCCTAAACCGGCTCATGTTGGAATCGTCAGGTGCTTTATGAAGATGGCTCTATTTCCAAGCCAATGTGTTAAAACGTCATCTGTAGGCCCTCACCCAACACAGGGCAACTTCATGTGTTTCCAATTTATGGTTTCCAGTCCAGCCTATTGTAATATGCATTTTATATACAAGCAGAGTCAGGTTTTTTCCTTTTCTTTTTTTCCCCCTTGTCGATGGAACTTACTTTGCCTGTATATTTCCGTTTTAACTTAGCCAAGTATTGCTGAACTGAACCTGTGGGCTTTTGGTAGGGGACAGATGCTCACACAAATTTCAAAGCTGCTAGTTGGTTGGGATGGTGTCAAGAGGCCCTAGTGGCAAGAACACCATTCCCTGAGCATCTGCTTTGCATTGGTCAGCGTCCCCGGAGCTGTTTCTGTGCTCACTCTCTTTCTCTCTCTCTTTATTTTCTTCTTTATCCGAACTGGAATACCATTTTTTCTGATTATAAAATTAATACACGAAAATAGACTAAACTAAAAAGAAAAAAAATTAACGCAGATGGAGCAGATGTCGTTCAAGTAGCTGAGTACCGGCTTCCCATGTACGAGGTCCTGGGTTCAATCCCCAGTACCTCAAAAAAAAAAAAAAAAAAAAAAAAAAATCTAACCATAAAAATGAATTAAGTAGATTGCAACAATTCCCCATATTCTTATCCCCAAGATATAAACACCATGAACAATTTGATGTTTATCTTCCAGATTTATCTATATCTTATGAACATATAAAAGTTACTAGGTACTATAAAGATTTTACAAAAATTGAAGAATGCCCTCCATAGCATTCCAAAATCTCTCTTTCTCTCTCTTTTCTTCTTTAACATAATGCGTCTTAGATTTCATTCCAAGTCACTGGAGGCCTATCTGATGGGTGCGGCATATTTCATTGGGTGAACAGCGGCATGTTCTTTGTTTAGCCCCTTTTTGAGAGCCAGATATTTGCCATTTTTCATATTTATACCCAGAGCAGTCCTAATCCCCTGATTCCTACATCTTTACCTCTTGTTCAAGATGCTCCCTAAGATCAATTCCACTGGGTGGAATTACTGGGACAAAAGGTCTAAATATTTAAGGGGTTGATTCTGACCACCGAGTCCCGGCTGCCGCACTTCACACACCCAGTACTGTGGAGAGGGGCCTCTTCACCGCCCCCCAGAACACCCGCCTCATTTAAACCGGACGTAATGCTACAATTCCCCCCGTTCCTGTGAGAAAACTCGGGTGCCAGGAGGCTAAATTCTCGAGTCACTGATTCTGTCACCCTCAAATTCCGACCCGGCAACCCACCCAAGGCTATCTGACTGCAGAAAAAAATACTCAGGTGCAAGACAAAAGCTACTGGGGTGGGGAGCAGGTGCAGCTCAGTGGTTTTGTTTTCAGGAGGTATGGGGGAATTAACCCAGCACCAAAACAAGCAAAAACCAACCCCGAGGAGCCGCTGTACCTCAGTGGTTTAGCGCCGACTTCCCACATACAAGCCCCAGGTTCATTTCCCCGCCCTTGGTACCTCAAAAAAAAAAAAAAAAAAAAAGGATTCTGGAGTGTCCTGCGCCTGCCAGAAAACGTGCTGCCCAAGAAGGGGCGGCGATGTGGCTGGCTTCCAGGACATGTGAGGGGCTTTGCTGTGCAGCACAGCTTGGCTTTGCCAGGCGAGCGCGAGGGAGGGCCGGGGCTGGGGCGCGCTCTGGCCCCCGAGTCTGCCCTGCGTAACCACAGGGCGCCTCTGGGTGTCCGAAGCGGGCGCCCCCTGCAGGCGAGGGCAGGCAGGCACCAGGCAGCGAAGAGTTTTCCCCACCTCTGTTCCCCGCCTTGGCAGGAAACCTGCAGAACCGTGGGCGATGGTCCTGACTGCCCACCCACCCCCACCTCAGTTTCCCCATCTGTCAGAGAGGAGGCCTGTCCTGAGGGCAAAGCCCGTCAAGGATGTGGCAGCAGACGTGGAGGGTGAGGATTCTGCAGGGATGTTTCTGGCCGTTTTTCACTCCAGACAAGGATCCTGGGCCCAGGGATCGTCCCCTGCCTGGCAGTCACCCCACCCCCACCCCAATTCCGAGACTGCTCATTCTCCCAGCCGCCTGGCCCTCCGCCTTCCCCGCTCTCTTATTAGAGCCCCGAGTCCTTTTTATTGAGTTATAAAACCAGGATTGTTTTTGGATTGGGTTGGTAAAAGGGCCTGGAAACTTAGTAATCTGAACTCTCAGGTCTGTAGACAGATCTGGTTGCCCCCACAGATAATAAGGGCTGCGTTTGCCAGTATTAAACTATTTTCAGTTTTCAGATGGTGCAGGGGGGTGGGGGGGTGGGGGTGGGCAGCGGACTGACTCTGCCTCCTCGGCTTCTGGGAGAGGCTGGCCCCCATCGCTGGTGCCTCCAAGGAGGCATGCATTTGGGAAGGTGGGGGCCCGTCCCTCAGGAGCCCCAGAGGGGCTGCCAAGGGCATGTGTCCAGTTCCGCCCCAAATCCCCTTTGCCAAAGGGGGAGTGGGAAGGTGGCTGTGGATCAAGGGGAGCTGCCTCGACTGTCAAAGCCCACCTGGGACAGCAGCAGGTGGTCCCCCGTCTCCTCTCTCCTGATTCACTGTGTGACCTTGGGCAAAGCACGCAGCCTCTCGGGAGGCCCAGTCTCCACATCTGCAAACCGGGAACCCCAAGGCTCACCCTTCTTCCTTAGGGTTCCGGGGAGCTCCCCACTCTCTCTGCAGAGTGAATTGATGCCCGTTCTGCGGAGGTCCAGAGCCCCCCAGCTGATTGCCCCAATGACAAGGAGCTAATAATAGCTCAGTAAAGAATAATACCACTTCTTCATGAACAGCTGTAACACATCAGCTTCTGTACTCGAGCCTTCGTGCACATTGTTTCTATTTCTAATTGTAATAATAATTTGAAATAATAACAACAGGAGCTAATGTTTTACTGAGCACTCAGTGCGTGCCCAGCACACCTCCGAGGTTGTTGGGAGGGCTAAGTGGGCAAAGACATAGAAAGCACAGAGAGCGGAGCTGTTTGCTCTGCTCCTGCAGGGCCAGGCCATTCTCCTGAGGCAGAAGTAGGTTCAAACCCTGCGTGATCCTGCCCCTCCAGCCGGACAGTGATTTATGCTCCCTTCCCGGGGGGAGCGGCTCAGTGAGGTTAAGTAAGTTCTACCAGCCCAGAGGGTGACAGATGCAGCCTGGGCCCCATTCCCAAATCCACGGTCCTTCTACTGCACGACGCTGCCCGTGGAGGGGTAGGGAGCATGGTGAGGGCACTGCTGATTTCTCGACTGTTCTGCACAAAAAGGAGATCTGGGAAAGGCCCAAAGGAGCCAGGGGCTTCTGGTCAACCCATCGCCCCCAATCCCACTGCTTCTAGGCCCGTCCTTATGGGTGTGCTGAGAAGGCCAAGTGCAAACTGTGGCTAATTTTTACTTTCCTAAGCACCCGGCCTCCCAGCCCCTGCACACCGGTACACACTGTGTCGAGGCCATTTAACTGCAGCGGCAGATCCCCTTCGCTCTGGAAACACAGGCGGCGGCCCGCTGACTGCATTCTATTTCACGTCTCTGGCATGACCGGCCCAGAAACTAAACAGCTTCCTCGGGGCAAGACCACTTCTAGACAGCAGCTCCGTTATAAAACCGGGCGCTTCGCTCAGAACTGGGCTCTGGATCCCGTCAAAACGACATGTGTCTTTCCTTTCCTTCCTCGAGAAGATGAAATACAAGCCTGCAATAACACTGTATCCCTGTTCTCCCCTGGACAAAAGTCAAAACTCGAGTCTGATAAATCTGAAATCAACGTTAATTTTCTAATTGGACTTCACGGGGCTGGACATGGTGCCAGAGCCGGGGGCATTTCACATCGTATGTTATTGTTGGTGCCGACAGAAGAAATGAATCTTTCAGGAGATCCAAGAAAAAAATGGATATTTCCGTGATTCCGGAGAACTAAATACCCAGCTATTTTACTTATTACAATGGGCGCCTATGTCCGGCTCTCTGAACTTTTCACTGACCCCAAAGGCAGGCCCCAGGGTGCCCTTTCACCCCTCCAAGATTGTTGGCAGACCAATAACCGAATCCAGGTTTTCAACCTGAAAAGCTTGTACTCACCTGCCAAGCCCAGTTCAGAAGTGCCTGCCTCTGTGAAGCCTTCCCCGATGCCCCTAACAAGTTGATTGGGTTTGTTACACATCTGTGTCCCAGCTTCTTCTTGGCCATTGTATTGACCTTGCCAGGTTCCTCTGCTTGTCCCTGCAGCTCCCCGAGGTCTGGAATACCACCTTATTCTTTTTAAGGTTCCCAGAGCAAGCACCCAGGAGGGGACCCCCAAATGTTTGTTGATTGGATAAACAATTATTGCTTTTATTATTAGTGTCAAGTATCAATCCTCAATCGGGGCAATATTTGTTCTCTTCCTCCCTTAGGTGACATAGGGAAGTGAGTGAGGGCAACTGGCATTTAGTGGGGAGAGGGAGAGCCACATCCTGACATTCATGGGCCCACAGATTTTCGCCTTCTTGGGCCTTTCATAAAAAGGTATTAAAAATTATATTTTACATTGGGGGGGGTGGTCTTTCTCTCATGAAAAAAAAAATTATATTTTACAAGGAAGCAGACGTGGCTCAAGCGGTTGGGTGCCTGCTTCCCACATGGGAGGTCCCAGGTTCAGTTCCCAGTGCCTCCTTAAAAAAACAAAAAAAAAAAAACAAGCAACAAAAACAAATGGAAAAAACCAACCCAGGGAAGCCAATGTGGCTCGGTGGTTGAGCGCCAAATTCCCACATATGAGGTCCTGGGTTCAATCCCCAGCCCCAGTACCTCAAAAAAAAAAAATTATATTTTACAATTGCATTGGTGTGAAGGGGAATAAAAGCATTATCACATGTTCTTTATTATTATACTCATTTTTTCTCCCTGACTTTGAAAGAAATTAAAACATTTCCATGGGCCCCTAAAAGCGCGATGAGCCCGAGGCACTGTGTCTAATGGGAAAGTGGACTGGGCAGAGGCCACATGATGCGTGTCAGCCCTTCCCCAGCCCCCGACAAAGCCTCCAGAACCCAAATTGTCAAGTGTGCCCAGGTTGAGAAAACGGCTATAAAGGAAAACCCCAGAAGGCAAAAGCCTGGAAATTTAATGTCTGAGCTCCCTCAGCAACTGAAACGCAACCCTGAAGAACATAACTTTCGGTAATTAGCAGGGCTTTGGGGTAGGGAATAAGTCAATGAACACAGCACACACTTTCATGAGCACGTTCATAAAAAATCCAAGTGCACTTTTTGCTCTTTCTCTCCAAATGGTGGATAGAGCACGGAACACATATTTTGTTCCCATTCGGCTATGCAGGCACGGGCAACACTTCATTATTCAGGCAAATTGGGGAATTCCCGTGATGCCTCTTGCCTTCTGGTCAGCGTTCCATGATCGTGAGACCAAGCTCGCTTGGCAAAGCAGCTCAGAAGCGCCAAAGCGGTGGCCTTTGTCTGCCTCCTGAGGTGTCCAAGGCAAACTTGACCCCACATCAGCTTCAAGACTGATTCTTCCGAGAGGAGGCAGGTGACACAGTTTTGAAGCCAGTGTACTTTGTTTGTTTGTTTTTTAAACTTTTAAAAATCAGTTGCATTTCCCTTTTTCTCTCTGAAAAATCCATGAGGTTGTTGAGGGAAGAGAAAATACACGAGGTTTCATGTCCGAAGCTGGCCATTAGCGTTCACTGAATGCTTATCCCGAGGCGCTTTGCAAACGCTACCTCGCTCGAGCCCTGTCAGGAGAACATGACTGTCCCCACCTGACAGCTGAGCACACCCAGTGTAACTCACCCAGGGTCCCCCAGCTCTTGGCACGGTGGGGCTCAAGCCCAGCTCTCTCCTGGACCCTAAAATCATGCCCTGTCCATGCCCCAGCAGCAACTACCTGGGAAGCACCAGGTGAATGAGAGGCAGCCCAGATGGAGGGAAGAGCCCAGGATCAGCCACGCCTTGCTGTGGACCCCACGAGCAAAGGTCAGCCTTCTCCCCAACACTCACACCAGGCTCTCCCTCTTACACACTCACACACATGCACATGCATGCACTGGAATAGTTAAGGTGTCGAAGGTGCCTAAAAATGTGTGGCATTTAGTGCATATTGAGTAACTGGTAGTTTCAATAATAAGTATAAATGTGCATGTAATAGTAAAACACATCACACATCAAAGGTGAGAGAGGAGGGGCACAGGTAACAGACAGTGAAGGGGGCAGCAATTTAAAATTAATGAGACTATGGAAGTGAGCAGGATGCCACAAAACAGGTGATCAACAGGGAGTGGATGTGGCTCAAGCAGCTGGGCACCTGCCTCCCACATGGGAGATCCCAGGTTCGGTTCCCAGTGCCTCCTAAAGAAGACGAGCAGACACAACAAACTGACTCAACAAGCTGCTGAATGAGCAGACACAACGAGCAAGGAGTGGATATGGCTCAAGTGGTTGGGCACTTGCCTCCCACATGGGAGGTCCCAGGTTCGGTTTCCAGTGCCTCCTAAAGAAGATAAACAGACAACAAGCAGACAAGGAGCAGACACAATGAGCAGACACAATATGCAGACAAAACGAGCAGAGACAAAGAGCAAACAGATGAGGGAACTATCTCAGGGGGGTAAAAAAAAAAAGAAGTCCTCTTTAAAAAAAAAAAGTAACAGTTTCCTCCACTCACACAACACTGTGAAGTTGACAAAGCATGGCACGAGCATGACCCAGATTCCAGGAATTTGCTTTCTTTATCACTCACATCAAATTGGGATTAACCACCTTCTGCACATGGGTAGTCATAAGTGGAAGTCCCACCACAGAACCTGGCACATAGTGGGTGCTCAACAAATAGCAGCTGCTATTATATCACTATCATTATCCCTTCCAGGGTCAGCTGATCCTTCTGTAGCACAAAAAAAATCCAGAGGCCCTGCATGGAGAGAGGGGGTAAAAAAATATTGGTGCAAGTATGTCTCACCGTCCCTTGTTCCGCCCCATTATTCTCAATGTCTCCCGGACCAAAGATTTCCATGGTGGGAACACAGTCATGCCTGACTTTTCACCTCAAATGTTCCTATTTATGGTTTGCAAATGTTGGCAAGGATGCGAGGTGAGGACTTTTTCTTATTTTCACTTAGAGGGCCAATGGCCATTACATCTTTTTAAATTTCCCGGACTAGTCCATGACAACACATCCACCTTCGTCGTGCAGACACGGGCCTTTATTTTCCACATGATGTGCGTGGCCAGGAAAACTCAAGCTGACAGTGGAAGTGTTGAAAAGTGCTTCCAGAGGAAGACAGAAAACTCAGGATCAGACCTTCAGCTGGATGGAGAACGGTAGGCTTTCAAACGACAAGGGGCTGGGGGATCCAGCATTCCCATCCAACGCCACAGCAGATGACTTTATTTTCTTTAAATATATACATGTATATTTTTTGTTTCTTTTATATATAAACTTTTTTTTTAACAGTTGGGGGAAGGCGTTGAATTAATCACACCCTACAAGTGTGGATCCCTCTCGCCGTGGATCCATTCAAGGCCTCTCTCCTGATTTATGTACTTACCTGTTCCCAGTTATCCTCATTCTCCACTCCATCCCCCTCTCTCATGGGCAACCCTTGTTTGTTTGCATTCCACTGAATGCATCTGTATTTGTGTGCAAGTATTTTAGTTTACATAAGTGGTATTGGGCTACGGATCTCCTATTTCTTATTTTTTCACTCACATCTATATTCACTGCTGTGTGCACTTCCCAACCCCACAGTGTTCATCTACCACATTTTTCTTCCCCATTCCTCCAGGATTGCTTCCCATTGCCCCAGCCACCCTGTGATGGACACTGTACATATCCCCTTCTGAGCTGTGTGAGTATTTCTCTGGGAAATAACATCCAGAGTGGAACTGCTGGATCATAGAGTGTACATATCTTAATTACACTGAGGCTGGCCAGGTTATTTTCCAGTGTGACTGCTCTGTCTGCACAAGGTTTTCTAGATCCTGCGCTCTGCACCAATACCTTGCATTATCCTGCTGTTGATTTTTTTATTTGTTTTTGCCAATTTGATAGGTATGGAGTGATAGCTCATTGTTTTACATTGCATTTCTCTGTTTTCTGCTGTTTGTGTCTCTCTTCATGTGCTCGTGAGTATGATGATTTCCTTTTCTGTGAACTGCCTGTTCATATCCTTTGCCCAATTTTCCCTTGCAGTTCTTGTCTTTTTCTTGTTGATATTGCCAAAATTCCTGGTATATTCTCTATACTAGACATTACAAACACCTTTACTCAGCTGGTCATCTATGAATTTGCTCAAGAGTGTCATTCACTGAACAGAAATTTCAATTGTATTGTAATCAAATTCATCCTACTTTTTTTGTCTTAAGGTTTGTGCTTTTGAGACACACACACACACACTTGTAGTAGGCAGGCACCCAACTGCTTGAGCCACATCTGTTTCCCTAGAATTTTTTTAGTTTTAATGATTTATCTTTTGATTTTGTTTTCTATGTAGATGATTATATCTTCTGGGGAAAAAAAAAAAAACAGCAGTATTATTTCTTTCAATGCACCTTATTTTTCTTTCCCCTCTTTCTTTTGAAGTTTTTGTTAGTTGTTTCTCTTATAATACTGACCAGGACCGCCTGTGTTAAAGACGAGTGAGATATTAGCCATCACTGCCTTCTTCTGAATCAAAAAGAGAGTATCTAAAGTTGCTCTGTTAAAAATAAAGTTTGCTAAGATCTTCGATACATGACTTCTATCAATTTAAGAAAACTTCCGTTTTATTGCTATGTGGTTTAATCATAAGCAAGTATTAAATTTCATGATGTTTTTCTGCATTTCTTAGATTTTTTTTTCTTATCAGGCTGATAATGTGGTGAATTATATTGCAAGATTTTCTGATATTAAACCATCCTTGCATTCCCAGGATAAGTTCTACTTGATTGTGATGTATTATGTATTTTAAGGGCTTTTGGACTCAGCTAATATTTTATTTGGGATATTGCATATCTATATTCATTAAATGATAGAAGCTTATACTTTATTTTCTTATATATTCTTATTGAGTTTTGGAATCAGTATTACCCTGGCTTCATAAAACGAGATGGACAGTTTTCACTCTTTTTATATTTTCTGCAATATCTTGCAAGAGATCAGAATTAACATTTGTTTTAAAGTTTGTTAAAACTCACTTATCAAAACATCTGAGACTGAAGCTTTTTGGGAAAGAAATCTTTGCTTTTAATATTTCAAATTCTTTGATGTTTTTTAGTCTGCTAAATTTCCTTTTTTTTCCCCTTGTGTCAAATATTGGCATTTGAAATTTCCATTTATATGTCCATTTCATCTAAATTTTCAAATTTATTAGTAAAGGATTGTATTAGTCAGCCAAAGGGCTGCTGATGCAAAGTACCAGAACCCTGTTGGCTTTTATAAAGGGTATTTATCTGAGGTAGATGTTTACAGTTACCAAGCCCTAAAGAGTCCAACTCAAGGTACCATAAGAGGAACTTTCTCACCTAAAGTCTGTGCCACGTGTTGATGCAAGATAGTGCCCGATGTCTGCGAGGGTTCAGACTTCTTCCTCTTAAGGCTCTGTGGTCCCAGGTTCTTTTGATCTCAGCTGTTGGATGGATTAAGGCTCGTCACTCTTCCCAGGGCTCATTTCTTTCCAGGCTCAGCTGCTCTGTTCTCTTCACAAGGTCAGCTGTAGGCTCTCAGGCTCATTTCTCTTCCCCGGGCCTCTGCTGTGTCTCATGAGCGGTCTCTTTTCCTCTGTGTTCTTCTTCTCTCTGTGTTTACTTCCACGTGAGCATCTGTTTTACCCCCAAAGAGGCTGGGACTCAAAGCTGAGTCACACTCTAATGATGTGGTTGGATCAGAGCCTTAATCTTAACATAATTTAATCAGACATCTCAGCTGAATCTAATACAATCAAAGGGTTATCACGCCAGAGGAACCAGCCAGTTTACAAACATAATCTATATTTCTTTTTGGAATTCATAAATAATATCAAACTGCTACAAGGATATTCATAATAATATTTTCTTATTTTATGTGTCTCTGTTGTGTCTGTGGCTATTTCTCTTTTTTCATTCTACAATTTATTTGCGTCTTTCTTTCTTTCATCAGTCTCGCCAACAGTGTTTTTATCTTATTAACATCTTCCAAAAGACCAATTTTTGGTTTCATTCATCTTCTCTATTATTTTGTTGGTGCTACTCTTGTTATTCTTTAGTTTATTAATTTCTGCCCTTTATTATATTATATGTCCTCTCTTTAATTATTCTTGGTTTCTTTTTAGAATCTCTTGTGTTGAATGCTTACAAAGTTTATTTCACATTGACATTCTAAGTGAATTAAAAAACACATAGATTTGTAAATATCACATCCACCATGAGTCAGCTGTGTGGCTGGTCGTGTCGCTTGACTCTTCTGATCAGTGTCCTGAACTGTAAAATGGAGCTGGTGGCTCTCCCCCATGGTGCTCTCATGAGAACTGCTGGATCAAATGCCTGGGAAACTCTTCAGGGAGCTACAGTTCCTGACTGGGCCCTTCCCTTCCCTTCTCCCAAGCTAATTAGAACAACTCTAATCATGGACTTAGGAACATTTCATACCTTCAGAAAATGGTTCTTGCCTGGGGGCAATTTTGTTCTCCATGGATCATTTGGAATGTCTGGAGCCATTGTAAGTAGTCACAATGAGAGGAGGGAGGATTTACTGCTGGAGCCAGTGGGAAGAGAAGGCCGCATGCTAGTGAACATCCTGCAATGCGCCGGCAGCCCCAGCCACAGAGGATATCCAGTCCCAAACGTCAATAATGCTGACACTGAGGAAGGAACCCCCAGTGGCATCTGATCCTACCTCCCACGCGAAAGAAGAATAACTTTTTATCAGTACAGCCTCTGCTCTTACAGTCGTAAAAGGTGATACAGATTCTCTCTCTCTCTCTCTCTCCCCATCTCCAGGCACAGGAGGCTCACTACCTAAAAAGATAGCTTAGAGCAGTAGAAGAAACACACACAGGCTTCAGAGTCAGACATTCTTGAAATGCTGGTCCCCCTTTATTTTGACTTATCATCCTTGAACTTCAGTTTCCTCATCTGTAAAGTGGGCAAAATAGTTGGATCTAAATCAGCACAGCACCTAGAACATAGTGAGTGGTCAATAACTGCTAACTTTTGCAGTTAGCGCTTACTTGCACTCAAATATGCTTCCCAGTGACTTTAAAATTCTGCCCTTTGGTGATACAGCCTCTTCGTTCTGATGGTCCCTCAACTACAGGCAGTGAGTGACTGATACTGGCCACGTCCTCTCTCTGGGCCTCCGTTTCCACATCTGTAAACTAGATGGCATCCCTAGATCAAAGCTTACAAACATTCTGAATCATTCCAGACTCAGTCCACAGACCTGGATGGGTTTGGCCTCCATTTTTTTCCTTTTAGAATTCTAATCTGTTTCTCATGGATAAAAACGGGCAAATTTCACCTAAAAATCTGGAGTTTAGACAGAGCTGGCACTTACCCACTCACAGAACCTCGGCAGGTCACCAATGTTATCGAGCCTTGGTTTCCTCATCAGAAAAATGGACACATTGCTAGAATGTTATTGTTGTGATGCTAATGTACTATAACAAAAGTGTTATGATGACAACACCTAAGAGTGCATGGACATCTATCTATTCCAGCTCCTTCATTTCACAGATGGCAGAACTGAAACTCAGGCAGGAGAACTGGCTTTTATCATGTCCCTGTCTGGGAGCTTTCTTTGACTGGCTAGGATGTAAACCCATTAATCGAACTCCTGGGAAAACTTATTAAAGACAGATCTCTAGTACAAACAAGATGGTACTATTTAAATCCAGAAAAACAAAAAGATAAGCACAACAATGCTCAGTGCTGGCCTAGTTATAGTGAGATGGACACACACATTGCTGTGGTGGGGTCCGTTGCGTCACTGGAGGACAGAAACCACGTCACGCGGGAGACTCTCCATGTGTTTGTTGAATTGTTGAACTGAAAGCAATTTGGCAATTGTCTCAGGAGCCATTGAAAACGTTCATTATCTTTGTTCTCTTTTGGCTCCTCTCCTGGGACATGTTCTAAGGACCCAATCTGTCAGAAAAGAAATGAGAGAAATAATGTACATAGTGCCCATGAACGTACATAGTGAGCTCGCTATGTAAATCAGAAAATGCCTGAAAATGTTTTCTAGCAGTATGCAGCGTAGCAGATTGGATGACGAGGCTCATAAGCATCAGATGCTGCTGATGCTTCCTGGAACATTGGATATATTTGTGGAAACTGAAAATAACTTACAGGCCCAGCAACAAGGGACCCCTGTAACAACAGGGCACCTTTACTCAGTGGTGTTTGGGAGTGACTGGGTAGCAAATGGGAAACCGTTCACCTTATAATGTTAAGTGAAAGCAGCAAAATAAAAAGGAACTCCAAGGAGCTGATGACTGCAATATAAAACTTTTTCATGTGCTGATATCCTAAGAGACAAAGATCTAACTAATCACCCAGTGCTTTCTTTCTTTTTCAAAATAAGTGAAAGACTCTGCCACACAAACATGGATGAATATCTTCAGAATTTCCTTTTAAACAGTGATTTAATTAATGACACCTAATGCTGGAGAGGCATCCTTGTCACATTTTTTAAATTACAAAATAAATAAGACAGGGTACCCCTGTCCACCCCATGGGAGTTTAAAAACACGTCTGTAAATTATGGGAAGCGCCTGCCATCCAAAGGCAGAGGCGAGTCGCCTCCCCTTGGATAGGACCTGGCCTTGGTGACCTGCTCAGAAGTGACTCTGCTTGGCTTCTGGAGCTCGGTCGTAAAAGGTGATACAGATTCCGCCCCCCGCCCCGTCCCCCGCACTCTCTGCTTTTGGAGGACTGAGCCAGCATAAGAACCGAGAAGAGCCTGAAGGCAGCATGCCAGCCAGGCCATGTGCAGAGCTGAGGGGTGAAAATGGCCAAGGAGCTCCACTGTTCCAGCCCGGCCCCTAGACATGTGAGTGAACAGCCTGCAGAGGATTCCAGCCACTGCCATCCGACCGCAACTACATGAGACACGCTGAGTAAAGTGCACCCAGCTGAGCCCAGGCAACCCCCAGAAACCTGAGAGATAATAAGAGGTTGCTATTTTGAACCACTAAATTTCAGAGTGGCTTGCAACACAGCGACAAATAACTGGAACACTCTGGGTAGAGAAATAAATAGCACAGTCACCCTGTACTCAGGACTTACAGTTTATAGGGAAATAGATTCAAATAGGCGCAAGTCAACAATAAGGTTCAGAGGCACAGAGGGAGAACTAAGTCTGACTGACCTTCAGATTTGAACAATGGGGAATCTCACATCTTGTATTTAAAAGAAAAAAAAGAAAGCTCTTTTAGTTAATAACAGCCACATCTGCAAAACACTTAGGAGACCAACCCATTCTTTTTTTTTTTTAAAGATTTATTTTATTTATTTATTTATTTATTTATTTCTCCCCCCACCCCACCCCCCCAGCTGTGTGCTCTCTGTGTCTGCTCATCTTCTCTTTAAGAGGCACCAGGAACCAAACTGGGACCTCCCACGTGGGAGAGAGGCACTCAGCATTTGAGCCACCTCCACTCCCTGCTTGTTGTGTCTCTCACTGTGTTTCCTTGTTGTGTCTCCTCATTGTGTCATCTTGTTGCGTCAGCTTGTCACATTAGCTTGCTGTCTTGCTCGTCCTCTTTAGGAGGCACCGGGAACCAAACCTGGGACCTCCCATGTCCAACCCACTCTTAAAGCTTAATGAATCCAGTTGGTTCCCAAGTTGCATTTCTACAACAACCAACATTTGTGCAACAACAAGCTGATAGTTGTCAGCTCAAGATCTCACCTAAAGATTGAACCTCCTTACCATTTAATTCATATACTACTGTGTTTTCTGAAAATTTCAGCATGGATTTCATTTGTCGGAGAAACCCTTCCAGATACTGCAGATTTGCTAACTGGAGGCTTAGAGCACAAATATATCCTGCTTTTCAATTCGACCTGAGGGAAGGAGACAAAACCAACTCTATCAATGATCTGTTCTAGGCCAAGCAACTTACACCATCTCATTTGAAACACAGGCCAATCCCCAGGCACAGGCTGTTAATCATTGTACAGAAGTGGGAACCTCGTCCCAGGGAGAAAGTGGCCAGTCCAAGGTCAGCAAAAGGCAGGGCTGGGATGTGGAAACAGATGTTCCTGCCCCAACCCTCTTCCCACCAGACATCTCGATACCCTAGGAGTCTGGACCTCCAAGCGAGGCTCCCACAGGCCTGATTCTGACTATTCATCTCCACCTTGATACCCTTAAGCTTTAGCTCTCGAATCTGAGGGTCCAGTGGGTGCCCAGTGAAGAAGCAGGTTCTAGAGAAACCTAGAAATGACTCACTCTGTTCACACCAGACCAAGTGTGCACAGATCCCACCTGGCCAGACTGAAAGTCACCTGGGATAGTCTGGTGCCTGCACGTCAGAAAACTTTTTTAAGAAAAGCCTGTGGTGGTTTTGTTCCCGTGTCTGCTATATGGCGGGAGTTCTTGTTTATCCAAAGGATTTTGCATGTAAATAAAGACATTTGCAAATTGACTTAGATGAATCGGGAGTGACTGCTGGATAAACAGAGGGAAAAACTCTGTCACCAAGACCTGGGCGCTGGAAGAGCCCGTGTACAATCTGAAACAAAGTCAGCGGTGCTGGCGCAGTCTCTGTGGTCCAGGAAAGGAGACGAAAACCAGAAAGGAAAAGAAAACCAAAACTATGAAAACCATCTTGGGGTAAAATCCCAAAAAGAGGCAGCTGGACCCTAGAGACGTGAGTTTAAAATCCAGGCTCCCCAAACCCAAATCCGGGCGATTGCTGCTCCTGGCCCTCCCCTGTTCCCCCGGCACACGCGTGCAGGCACGCACATACACACACTTTGGGCACAGGGACAAATGCATGGTTTAAAGCGTTTTTTGGGGAGTCTACCGCGGGCCTTCGACATCGGGTGAGCTCAGCTGCGTTATTGGCTCACTTGTACCTCACGACAGCCCACGGGGCAGCTGTTACTAATCCCATCCTGGCAGCCCCTGGTTGAGTGTCTGGTTCAAGATTCCATGGCTGGCAAAGAGCACAGAGGAGTGCTAATCCCAGTCCTCCTGAGAGCTCCAGAGCTCAGCCCCTTTCCCAAACACACAGAGCCAGGTTTATTGCAAGAAAACTGCTCTAGGTGAATATGGCAGTGGGCAAAAGAGACCAAGCCCTACCCTGGGGCTCTCGATTCCGATCTGCAGGTCTGAGGTGGAGGGGACTCTGCAGTTCTCCCCAGCTCCCGGGTGATTCCTCCGTGACCCCTATCAGCTGCTGGGTGTTTTTTGAGGTGATTTGGAAGGGAACTGGCAAACCGAGGGCAGCCCCCGTGGAAGCACCCTGCCCGCTCTTCTGGCCCTAAGTTCTACAGGGCCCACCACATGTGCAGGGGCCTGCTGTGTCCACTGCAGCCTGCCCCATCGTGTGCCACTGCCCATCTCAACTCGCAGTGGGGTCGGCTCGAAATCAGCCCAGATGGGAGTGTTCACACCACGGAAATTGGCAAACTCTAAATCAGAGCTCGGGAAGCGGCTGTGGCTCAATCAGTAGGGCTCCCGTTTACCATATGGGAGGCCCTGGGTTCGGTTCCCGGGGCCTCCTTGTGAGGGCAAGCCCGCCCGCACGGCGTGGCTAGCTGACCCAGCGAGCACAAGCAGCAAGGGGGGGGGGGATAAATGAATAAATAAGTAAAATCTTTAAAAAAAAAAAAAAAAAATCAGAGCTGACTCCCAGAGGTCGACGGTTAAACCATTGCCCTCCTCGTCATCCTCATTTCACAGATGAGAGACCTAAGGTTTGGAGAGTAAATGACCTGCCCAAGGTAGCGGAGTCCTAGTTTGAACCCATACAGGTGACACGGGAGCCCAGGTGTTAACCAGCTGATATACTGTGCTCTGTCTCCTTCGCAGGCTTGTTGTGGTGTGAATTGCCACCCGCCTTTCTGGAAAGCACTGCCCTATCCAACAGCCGGCCACCCCTGGTTTCCCACCCCTCTCCCCTAGCAGCTTATTCCCCCAGTGGCTTTTGCTGGTCAGGCCCTCAGCACAGTCGGGGGTGGGGGGTGGGGGGAGCTCTGGTGCCCCAAGTTCAGCCTCTTGCTGGGTGTTTTCCACCAGCAAGTGTCTCTTCAGATACACATATACACATTTAATCGGGTTATATTTATTAAAATAAATATGGTGGGTGGTCTTGAAGGCAGAAAAGGGGGAAAGTCATAATGAGATGACCGAGTCTTGGGGTGGGAGGGGAGGCAGTTAAAGTTTTGCCTCATAGATTGGGGGCGGGGGACACTGATCAGCTACAAGGAGAGGAGGGGGGCTTCTTGGCCCTGGCTGGCACCCCCATCCCCACCCAGCAGTGGCTCCTTAGTTCCTCAAGAGAGCTGGGAAGGAGAAAGGAAAGGAAGCCCCACAAATGGGGGAAGCTGGGAGATTTCAGCAGCTTCATTTTACCCTCTCCTTTCTCCCTCATTTCTGTCCCCAGAATGTTGGGTTCCTTTGGGTTCTGCCTCCAAATGCCACCCCCACTCAGACCCCAGAGGAGGAAACACTTGGGACCAAGAACTCTTTTAAATGATTCTATTTTTGTTAAAAAAAAAAAAAAAAAAAAAAGATGAGGGAGCAGATGTGGCTCAAACTACTGAGCACCACTTCCCACATGGAAGGTCCCGGGTTCAGTTCCCGGTGCCTCCTAAAAACAAAAAAACAAACAACAAGCAAACAAATGATAAAACCAACTCAGGGGAGCCAACGTGGCTCAGTGGTTGAGTGCCGGCTTCCCACTTATGAGGTCCAGAATTCAATCCCTGGCCCTGGTACCTCAAAAAAAAAAAAAAAAAAAAAGC